>CAWUFW010013656.1:0-462090 GCA_963921515.1 Calotriton arnoldi | reverse complement strand
TTCCGATTCGGGCCGGAAAAAGCACCGACCGACTCGGATCCGGAAAAAATACCGACCGACACGTACCAGTGGCGCCCGACACGCCAAGTACGATGCAAGCCGCGATAAATCCGACCGACACGTCAGGAAACCAAGCCGACCGACCGACCCGCTCGGAAAATAGCAATCCGGCCGGAAAAACACGCGAATCCAACCGACCGACACGCACCCGGAACAAATCCGACCGAATCGTACCCGCCAACTCCAACCTGCAAAGTACGATGCAAGGCGCGAAAAACACGACCGAGTCGGACGGAGGACAAGCCGTACGACCGACACGCATACAAAACCGAGCCGAAGCAACACAATACACCGCGACCGACGCGTACGCAGCATACAAAACTGCACAAACACAGCGTGAACGAAACGGAAAACACCGTACGAGACCAATGCAGGGTCCGACTCGGTCACAAGAACGTTTCCAACATACACAAACAGCACAAAGGAAAAATCAACCAAAAAAAGGCCAAACAAGCAATTACCAAGCCAATAAATACTGGGGGGGTGGGGACAGAGAACAAAGACACACCAACAACTCCACCTATATAAAGGACACAAATCACTACCATGAGCCTTTGCAAATGCCATTCCACTGCCAGCACCCAAGAGAAAGCAACCACACACCCACAGCTCATCCCTCACACAAGCCACACACCAGCAGCACACCAACAAATACCTACCTCACATACACCCAGCACAACACACACCCACACACCCTCACCTGCACACCAACACACACATCACCCACTATCACCACCCATCACCATGCCCCCCAAGAAGAATCCCAAGTTCCTAGATAGTGAATTGGAAGTCATGGTAGACGAGATCCTCAGGGTGGAGCCACAGCTGTTTGGCACTCTGGTCCAACAGACCCCCATGTCGCAGAAAACCAAGATGTGGGAGAGGATCATCAACAGGGTGAACGCCCAATCACCATGTCGGCGCACAAAGACCGACATCCAGAACAGGTGGTATGACGTGCGCAGGAGGGTCCGGGAGCTGCTCAAGAAAGACTACCACCTGAGCCAATACACCGGCAGTGGCCCTCCTGCCAAGCCAGTATACCTCAGGCCCTGGGAGGAGAAGGTGCGGGCCATCCTTCCGCCAGTGAGCGTATATGGACTAGAGGACATCCCAGAGCCTGGTGAGTACACAACAAATGTACACAATAAACTGCCACAAAACACACACATCACTGTCAAGGGGAGAGTCAAACCATGCACTCATAGCAATTACACAGCAACTAGAACAGAATCATCCCAAAATGTGTATGTCAGTCAGATAAACACAACACATGCCATCAAAAAAGTCACATCCAACTGTGCCAACACATGTACAAACACAACCACAACTACAGCTAGGCAGTGGCACAAATAGAACTAACACACACATCCACACATGTAGCCACCACAACAACACCAACACACAGTGAAGACCACTCAAAGGAAGGAATTCTGTGTATGCTGGCCAAGTCAGTGTAGCCAATAGCATCATGGGAGTCGCACTCACACATATTGCCCCCCCCCACAACTGTCCCATCAACACCACCCTGAACCATGCTCACATCACAGGGAGTGGAGAAGGACTCACAAGATGGCTGACACTGGCTACTGCTGTGGGGAGCACAAGGCTCTGCTGCCAACTGTGCACCAACAAACAGCAGGACACCACTGACTGACATCCTGAGAGACAACTTACACTCCCTGCAATGCAAGCACGTTCCATGGTGGGATATCTGGCTGGCTGGCTGGGTGGGAAGGGGGACTTGCAGCACTGACCATAGTCACCAGCACCTCCCCTCACACCCCCCCCCAACACAAACTCCACAGTACCCACCTGGTAGAATGCAATGCCCTCCATCCTAACACAAGATCCCACAAAGCACCACCACCCTGGGTTATGTTGTGTGAAGCACAGGGACACTCTTGGGACTCTTAGCCAAACAACTGCCAGGACAACACTCCCAGCCATCCTGTCAGCACAGCCAGCCCACCCCACAGGGAAGCAGAGTCAAAAGGAAGGAAGCATGGGCATGCTGGGAAGGGGGTGGAGGCAATAGCATGATGGGAGTCGTAGTCACAGACATTGCTCAGCCTCACAACTGGCCCATCAACACCACCCTGAACCATGCTCACATCACAGGGAGTGGAGAAGGACTCACAAGATGGCTGACACTGGCTACTGCTGTGGGGAGCACAAGGCCCTGCTGCCAACTGTGCACCAACAAACAGCAGGACACCACTGACTGACATCCTGAGAGACAACTTACACTCCCTGCAATGCAAGCACGTTCCATGGTGGGATATCCGGCTGGCTGGGTGGGAAGGGGGACTTGCAGCACTGACCATAGTCACCAGCACCTCCCCTCACACCCCCCCCCCAACACAAACTCCACAGTACCCACCTGGTAGAATGCAATGCCCTCCATCCTAACACAAGATCCCACAAAGCACCACCACCCTGGGTTATGTTGTGTGAAGCACAGGGACACTCTTGGGACTCTTAGCCAAACAACTGCCAGGACAACACTCCCAGCCATCCTGTCAGCACAGCCAGCCCACCCCACAGGGAAGCAGAGTCAAAAGGAAGGAAGCATGGGCATGCTGGGAAGGGGGTGGAGGCAATAGCATGATGGGAGTCGTAGTCACAGACATTGCTCAGCCTCACAACTGGCCCATCAACACCACCCTGAACCATGCTCACATCACAGGGAGTGGAGAAGGACTCACAAGATGGCTGACACTGGCTACTGCTGCGGGGAGCACAAGGCCCTGCTGCCAACTGTGCACCAACAAACAGCAGGACACCTCTGACTGACATCCTGAGAGACAACTTACACTCCCTGCAATGCAAGCACGTTCCATGGTGGGATAACTGACTGGGTGGGTGGGTGGGTGGGAAGGAGGTCTGGCTGTCAACCAAACACAATCAATGCAGACCATGTTCACACCCCAGAGAATACATAGAAATGCCCAAATAATGCAGGACAATGTGCCACACCAATATCAACCCCTGACTGTGACGACTTAGGACAATACAATGTACAGGCCCGCACCCCGAGGCACAGTCACAACTGTCAGGTGTGTCAACCACTGATGCCTGCAGAAACATGACATACATTGTTTGTGTCTCCCAAAAACAGGTGATGATAGGGACACAGCAGCAGACGCTGAGGAGTCCCAGTCCCAGGCTCAAGAGGATGCCGAGCTCACTGGCGTCGTACAGCCTCTGTCCTCCTCGGACGATGAAGAACAACCTGGCACATCCGGTGCAAGTCAACATGCTGCACCAGCAGGACCACCAGCTGCAGCACCAGCAGGTCCACCAGCTGCACCCCCTGCACCCACCCCTCCAACGACTGTCACCACGAATACCATCCCTGCCGACATGGACAGAATAAGGAACAACACCAGCGCAGTGACCCTGGACCAACCTGGGGCCATGGACACCACCACCACCACCAACCCCCAAGGTGGACCAGGGTTATCTGTGCGTGCAACTGCACACACTGCACATGTCAGCAGGGGTGGTGGGAGGGGTGGGAGACAGAGGTCGCTGCTTGCAGACGTTGCTGGTGTGCATGAAGACCCACAACTGGTACGCATAGCTGATGCGTACCAGTCCAGCACCGGAGAGCTCAGCCAGGTAGTGGGGCTCCTCAGAGACATCAAACAGCAGCAGGCTGCCCATCATGCCCGCTTGGACTCCCACATGTCCCATGTGGAGTCACACATGTCACGTGTGGACTCCCACATGTCACGTGTGGACTCCCACATGACCCGCGTGGAGTCCAAGTGGGATGTACTACATGAGATGACGGCGGTGCACAGGGACATTTTACAATGCCTCCGCCAGATGAACAGCAACCAGTCCACACCTCCCTGTGTGCCAACAACATCTGGTACCGAACAAACTGCAACTGCCACAGGGAGGGAGGAGGACTCTGGCGGAGAGTCCCCTGCACCGCAGCAGCCTGCACTTGAGGGCCCCCCCCCAAGAAGAGGGGTCGTCCGAGGAGGGGAAAGTGAGAGGCTGATGGCCAAGCGCAACTCCCAGGAAGCCTGAACCTGTTCTGGATTTTCGCCTTTGTGCACAGACTGTTCACCCTGTTGATGGCAACACTACTCCCACACATTGCATGGGGAGTACAAGTTGGAACAATGTGTCAGACAACTGTGGCCCCGATACTGGGGATCCTGTCTACCTGGACTTTCTATTCATCTAGGAACTTGGGATTGCAAGATTCATGTACAGCACAATCCATCCTATGCACTATTATCACAGATGTATCACAATAAACACAATAATACACCATACTTGCCTCTGTCGTGATTCCAACGTGGGTACTGTTATGGGGATGATGAACAACAAAATTACACTGTGTATGCGAACTGCAACAGCAAGGACAACACAGGCATGTGAGTACAGGCAACGTGACACATATGAGGGAGACACACCACCAGGGCTACACAACACATACACACCTAGGCCATCTGACTCATTGCCTACACTGATGTTGCCAGGGAAGACGGTGCAATGCACAGACACCACACCCATTCCCAGTTGTAGTCAAGTAGCCCACAGGTGCAGTAAGCAAATGGCAGTCAAATGTGTGACCACAGACAACGCACATCACTAAGTGAAGCACAGGTTTATTACACAGTAGCAACATGCCGTAACCACTACAGATGCAAGGTAACCCCACCTGGTAGCGGGCACACAGTCAACAACTGTAGACAGAAGGAAGTCCATGGGTGTGGCGCACATCACCTGTAGGGACACAACAGCTACCAGCCTGGATGTGCAATCACGTTGTCGGTGGACACAGTTGACCAAACGAATCTGAAAGTACCCTGTGAAGGACAGAAATGACACACAGTCAAAAGCAATGGAGTACAGGACAGAACAGCAAAACTCATGCACAATACATGTTACAAGATACCCACCCAGAACCAAGTTAGCATGTCAACACTGTTGGGGAGTACAGCCCACCTGTCACCACACATCGCAACACACATCCAGTCAAGTAGCCCATGGACACACTCCAACAGCACCAGAGCACCACCCACACATCATGCCAACTCACATCATTGACATGACACCTCAGGATACTCACATTCAGCTAAAGAAGTTGGTGATGAGCTGTGTGCGGACATCACCATCACCATCATCATCATCATCGTCACTGGCATCGTGTTCCAGGCCAGGATCCTCCACAGGTGGCGGATGTTGGTCATCGTCATCCTGGATGAGAGGCAACTCCTTCCGCACTGCCAGGTTGTGGAGCATGCAGCAGACGATGATAATCTTGCACACTTTCGCAGGGGCATATGGGAGGGACCCTCCGGTCTTGTCCAGGCAGCGGAAGCGGCTCTTCAGGAGACCAAAGGTCCGCTCAATCACTCTCCTGGTCCGACCATGTGCCTCATTGTAGCGCATCTGGGCAGGTGTCACAGGGTTCCTGAGGGGTGTCAGCAACCACGGCATGTTGGGGTATCCCGAGTCACCTACGGACAGACAAGTGCACATCAGCTGACTTGGAAAAGTGGGCGGAATACTACAGATCAGATCACACACAATGGCACAAAGTCAGTACACACCGACAAGCCAGGCACGCTGGTTCTGCATCTGTGCCATCAACCTGGGGATGCGACTACTCCTCATCACAAAGGCATCGTGTGCTGAACCAGGGAAACGGGCACACACGTGTGTGATGGTCATGTCTGCAAGACACACCACCAGTGCATTGACCGAGTGGTAGTGCTTGCGGTTCCTGTAGGCCTGCTCCTGGGCCTGTGGTGGTACCAAAGCCACATGTGTCCCATCAATGGAGCCAATGACATGCGGCATCCTCCCCAGGGCATAAAAGTCACTCTTCACGTCAGTGAGTCGTCGCAGTCTAGGGAAATAGATGTACCGGTTCAGGAAGAGCAACATTGCCGCCAAGAAATCGCGGAGCACACGGCTGAACATGGTCTGTGACATCCCACCAGCAGACGCCACAGTATGTTGGAAGGTACCGGTGGCAAAGAAGTGTAGGGCTGCCATCACCTTCACCTTGGGGGTCAGCGCTGTAGGATACGGCCGGCCAGGCTGCAAATGTGGGGACAACTGCACTGCAAAATCCTCAATCAGCTGCCTGGTGAAGCGGTACCGTCGGATGCTGTCCCGTTCCACCATCGTTGCCAGGTCTGGGAATGGCCGATGGACAGCAGGAGCCCTGCAGTGCAGAGGAGAAGTAAGCAAGATCGTCAGTCACCCCACATATGCGGCATTGAACACACTCAAGATCCCAACATACATCATCATGAGGCACAACTACATGAAGTGTGCAGTACCGGAACGACATGTATGGTACATACATGGCCAACATCTGTCAACACGGTCCTACAGGTGGCATCAATTTGTCCCAGGTTGGCCCATTGGATATCATGATGCTGTGTCACAGTCACCCCCCAGTGACATGTGAGGACAGATGTGCCCCAGGCACCACAGCTCAACGACAGGCACATTCCCAGGGACCCTGTAATGCCACATGGACACTGGCATCACCTGGAGTATCATGTGTACACCACAACAAAACAAACATGACCCCCACAGGTAGTGGCCACACTTGCCATGGCAGGAGAGCCATGGACGTCTGTGACACACACGCACAACATCAGAGTCCATGCACACACAACGTGGATGTGGAGACTGTCTCCCATTGTGCACATGAAATCAGAGACATTGTAAACACTACATGCACAAAGACTGTGGAGGGCCATCACTATTGTGCCACTGGGACACCCTGGCTCAAACATACCGTCCCACATGGGACTCACGGGGTATGTGACATGACATACACAAACACCACTGTGAAATGTGACCATGGCACATGCACAGATATGAACAGTTGCACATCACAGTGGTCACGTACACGTAACACCCAGGATCCTGTCCCCATTAACACGTGCACAGCCTGGGGGTGGCTGCCCACAGGTGACACCCACAGGACAACATGTACACCAACATACACACAATAGGAAATGCAGCCTTACATGCCTTATGATAAGGTTTGGACAGGCTGTCGTGATGTAGGTGTGCCCCTCACTCCCTGGGAGCTATCTGTGGCTGGCATATGTCCATCTGAGACAGGCATGCTGACATATGCCAGTCACATGTACAGTGATGCGTTGAACAGCAATGGACCGATCGGTGCCTCCGGCCGGCCCATTGCTTTCAATGTGTGCGGGTACGCGTTGTACCCCTGTGCGCGTTGTACTGCAATGGACCGATCGGTGCCTCCGGCCGGCCCATTGCTTTCAATGTGTGCGGGTACGCGTTGTACCCCTGTGCGCGTTGTACTGCAATGGACCGATCGGTGCCTCCGGCCGGCCCATTGCATTCAATGTGTGCGGGTACGCGTTGTACCCCTGTGCGCGTTGTACTGCAATGGACCGATCGGTGCCTCCGGCCGGCCCATTGCATTCAATGTGTGCGGGTACGCGTTGTACCCCTGTGCGCGTTGTACTGCAATGGACCGATCGGTGCCTCCGGCCGGCCCATTGCATTCAATGTGTGCGGGTACGCGTTGTACCCCTGTGCGCGTTGTACTGCAATGGACCGATCGGTGCCTCCGGCCGGCCCATTGCATTCAATGTGTGCGGGTACGCGTTGTACCCCTGTGCGCGTTGTACTGCAATGGACCGATCGGTGCCTCCGGCCGGCCCATTGCATTCAATGTGTGCGGGTACGCGTTGTACCCCTGTGCGCGTTGTACTGCAATGGACCGATCGGTGCCTCCGGCCGGCCCATTGCATTCAATGTGTGCGGGTACGCGTTGTACCCCTGTGCGCGTTGTACTGCAATGGACCGATCGGTGCCTCCGGCCGGCCCATTGCTTTCAATGTGTGCGGGTACGCGTTGTACCCCTGTGCGCGTTGTACCTCAATGGACCGATCGGTGCGCACCCATTGACAATGGGCTTGCCTGGCAACGGACGCGTTTTCGAATATTCGAACGAGTCGGTTGCTGGAAAATCAGTTGGTCACCCACAACAATGTTGCAAAATCATGTATGTCATGAAGTTGAAATTTTGAAGGATGCTGTGGGCGTGTTTTGGTGCTGCTATTCCATGGATTGGCCAGATTCAGAAGATGCAAACGACTTGGACCTATCACTTTGGACACAAGGGACAGTATCTGCCTCTCCAGCACATATATATTGCTGCATGTTCCCCTGAGAGCCCACTTGCCTGCACTACATGCTCCAGGACGACATCTGCCACTGCACTGCTGCTGTCTCTGCCCCTCTGGACCCTGCAATGGCACGTACTGTGGAGAGAGCCCCAGCCTTCAGCCTTGAAGAGAACCAGGCCCTGCTGGACAGCCTACTTCCACAGTACAGCAAGCTGTATGGGACACCAGGGGAGCAGGTGAGTGTTCTGTGCACTGCCTTTCTGAATGTGCATTTTGTCTGACTAGCAAGGCTGAGAGTCAGCACACCACTGGCTAGCAGGCTCACTGAGTAGTTGTCACCCCCCATAGTGTGTAGTGACTTGCACTGGACAGGTATGGTGCAGTGACAGTGCTTCTGAACAGGGTTTTACTCCCCATGCTATGATACCATGTAGTGACTTCTGGAAAACTGTCCATGGGCAGCCGTGCACTGCCTGGGTACACCATGTGCCCCTGTGATTGCGACATGTATATGCAACTGTGTCATGCACGGATATGTTGCATGTGTAGTAATGGCCTTATCACTTTGTCATCCTGACAGGCTTCTGCCCATCGGAAGCATGAGATATGGAAGGACATCGTCCGGGCTGTCCGGTCCGTGGGGGTCTACAAGCGCCGGATCCGCAACTGCCAAAAGAGGTGGCAGGACCTTCGGGGCTGGACCCGGAGGATTGCACGGGTCCAGCTGAAGCTGTCGCCTCCTCGCAGGAGGGGCGGAACACGGACCCTGACCCCCCACATGCTCAGGATCCTGGCGGTGGTCTTTCCAGACCTGGATGGGCAGCTGAAGGCCAGAGAGCAGCAAGGAGGGGGTGAGTCAAAGACTGCACTGTGTACTCTGTCTAACATGTTATGTGCCCTCCTCGGGCCAGGTTGAACTGCCACAGTACAGCAGTCATGTTGTCCAGGAGCCATGTCCCTCTATTGTGCACTGCCCACTCCTCATCTGATACCCAGGTGTGGCCCTTACATGCAGGGAATTCTGTCACTTAGGACTGTGTCCTTGCAGTTTGCTTGACTCAAGGTGGGAGACAGCATCTGTTTCCCTGACTCTGTGGTGGGCATCATGGGTGGGTCCATTGCTTACACAATGCCTGTATTCTGACATGTATTCAGCGTGTTACTTTGATCTGTGGTCCAATTGCTGAGCTGATCCACCACATGTGGCTGGGGTACCTGGCACACACCCATGCTGCGGGTGGGAACAATGTTTGGGCCCCAGGAGTATGTATATGACGTGTGTCACACATACTTAGCCAGCTGCCTACAGTCCAGGGCTCATCCCTCATTCATGTGGGGCTGGACAGTCATGCCTACTCCAGGCCATACAATACACTCTGTACTCCCACTCCCGTGTATCAGAGGACACATTGTGCACAGTGATTTGACCCCTCAGGTGTCTGCCTCTGTGTCAGTGTGCTGTGGATTAGTCGCCAGGACTGCTGTGGAGTTTCTTGGTAGGGGCTCAGCATGCCACTGGAGATGTGACCATAGGAGACGATACTTGTGTGACACATAGGTGTCTGATCAGCTGCCCATGCAGACTGGGGCATGTAAATGTGAAGTTCAGGCAGCTGTTCCCCATGCACAGCAGAGTGTGAGGGGCTCAGGTTCAGAGGGTAGTGTCACAGGTCTCCCATATGTCCAATAGGTATGACCTGGACAGATGAGGGTTAAGAGGATGTGTTGTGGGGGGATGTACATGTGCACTTGTGCAGCTCCAGGACTTGCATTCCCCATGACCTACTATTGTGACACAGTGCAGAGTGTTGTTGTCTGGCTGCAAAGTCATACATCACTGAGACAGTGATGTATGACTTTGCAGTCATGCCTCCGCCATGGCATGTGTCTACTGATTGGTGATCCTGCAGGGGAGTGACATGTGCTACATGCACACCATAGTGGCGCTGGCTATCAGGACATGGGTGCATCATGGTGTCTGTCGCTGGAATGCATCACATGCATTTCCTATTTGACTCTGGGCATCCCTTACATCCGTAAACCTGTACTGACTCAGTGGCAAGAGCTGTGATGTGTCCACACCGTGTCCTCTGCACTGTCCAACTACTGTGTACTTGGTGCATGTGTCAACACTGGGGTGTTGCAATCCAACAGACACCAGACAGATGGGTGCAAGGCCATGTGGGATGTGAGTGCCATGCTTGGCATCAGACTGACAATTGACTTCTCCTGTTCAATTAGGGCACTTTTAGCAATGTACAACTAATGATGCCAGGGCTTGCTCTGTAATGTGCTGTGCTCACAGTGGTGTGTGCGTTTGGTGCAGGTGACTGATGTCTGTCTGTTTCCCCATTGTTTGCAGATACATCCACGGCCACGGAAGGGGACAGCTCCACGGACCAGGAGGAGCCGGAGAGCCAGACTGGGTCAGCAGCCGAGGAGTGGTCGGAGGGACCCAGTGGCACGGAGGGCGAGGGGAGCCACACCGAGGAGTCCTCAGCAGCATCCACCTCAGCTGAGGACCAGAGCAACTCGGAGGATGACTCCCTTGTGGAGGCGGGTGTCAGCAGCCACCACACCCCAGCTAGTGTTGCTGTCCCCGCCACCACCAGCACCACCACCGCCCTCCCATCGGCTCCCATTCCCCAGGTCCGTGGAGGCTCCCATGTCCGGGAGCGTGTCTCCTTTGGGCCAGGCACCGCACCCCCTGCCCCTGTGTCCCCTGCTGCCCTGAGTGAGGAGTCTGTGTACCTCCTTCGCCAGCTCCATGTAGGGCAGACAGCCATGCTGAGTGTCCTCCATGCGCACACCGCGCTGTTGACTCAGCTGGTGTCGTTCATGGAGGGCATCTCATCGGGCATGTCTGACCTACAGAGGGGCAATAGGTCCATGGACTCCTCCCTGACGGCAGCAGTGTCCCTCCTCAAACGGTCCCTCACCCCTCCTGCCTCTGCTCCATCCACACTCCCCAGCACCTTACCCATCCCAGGCACACACACACTGGCACAGGCACACACCAGCACACACACATCCAGCACACTGACACACACGCCAATGACAAAACGCACACGCACGCACATTCAGGGGACTGAAGCCAGACTCACAGGGGATGGGGCCCTGGAACACACACACGCATCCACATGCACTGCGCAGTCCTCAGTTCCCTCTCCCTCCAAAGCACCCTCCCTTGCCTCACCTGCAACCCCAAAGTCACAGCAGCTCTTCCTCTGTGACCTCGGCCTCTTCCCCACCGATGAAGCTGCTCCAGCATCCCGGGGGAAGAGGAAGCCCACCCACACGGAGCAGAGTGCCCCTCGCCCCCGGACACCCTCCCCCAGGCGCAGACGGACTGAGGCCCCCACCCGCAAGTCCCCCGGAGTGCTAAGAGCAAGACCCCGCCACCACCCTGCAGCTCAGGCACAAGGTCTCCGTCCTCCATCCCTCAGGCCCCCACTGCACAGGTGCCCCCACCACACCCTGCCCCAGGTTCCCCCACCCACAGATATACCATCCCCAAGATGCTCCGGCCTTCTCCCCCTGCCACTTGCTCTCCCAGCACCACACCCCCCGCTGCGCTTGTCTGTGCCACTGATGTGGTGAGGGTGTCCCCCCTCTGTCCAACCCACCTTGCCTGTTCCCCATTCTCCTCCCCTGGAGGTAGGCACTGCAGTGGAGTCCACTACCGCCCTGTCTGACTTGGGCACTGCAGTGGCGGACCTGTCCACCCCATCTGCAGGGTCCACTGCAGTTGTGCCGGCACCCACGACATCTGTGTCATGCCCCCCAGTTGTGCCGGCACACACCATGTCAGACACCTCCACTGCAGTTGTCAGTGGCTCTCCTGCACCCACCACCCCTTCCCTGACTCCCCTGGTGAGCCCTGATCCTGTCCCTGCGGTGCCTGGCCTGCCCCCCGGTTGCCCCTCCTAGTGGATTGTCCCTGGTATTGTGCAGGCATGCGTAGGGTGACATCTGCCAGTGTCACCCTGTTTGAACTTTGACAATGGACTGGCCATTGGCCTTTGCTCTTTTTCAGGACTTCGTTTGGCCTCAACACATATGCTGAATAAAGCAACTTTCTTTTCTCTAGTGCTCATGCTTCAGATGTACATGTTGTTGGTGCAGCTAACCATGCCCTTGCTGCAGTGATGGTGATATCTGGTCTCATGATTATGAAGTGTTACTGTGCAGGAACCCATGTGGTCCAGGGGGAATGTGTCCTATCATGTGGTGTATCCATGTCATCAATAGCAGCATCTGAGGGTGTCATGTGTTCAGTATTTGGCAATGGGTTTCCTACTTACATTGGCAATTTCATATCTGTGGCTTCCACCCCTGCACATCTGTTGTGCCTGCCATCGTTGCATTTGTCTACTTCCCTGACCGTGTTGCCATCTCCAGTGGACATGCAGGTTTGGGCATCAATGGGGAGGGACTCATCCGTGTAGTCAGTGCAACATTGCTATACAAGTGTGTTGGATCTGTGCTGATGATTCCGTTGGCACATCCATGACCAGGCTGATGTGATGGGAGCCCTCATTTGGTGCTAATTGTTGATTGTGTGACCAAGTGCTCAGCTGACATGATGGGGCCCTACTGAGGCAACATATGGCACAGCTTTCCTCACACAGGAGTGGAGTCCCCTCATGGCAGTGTGTACACGTGTGACATTGCCTGCACCCAAGGTGTGTGTTGTATGTGCATGTCTGTGTGTTCACTTCCATTCATCTGCGCATGCTGTGATCCCTAGTGTTGTACCTGTTTGTGATGCTTGCTGACTTGAGCTATGTTCCCCCAAAGTCTTCTCCCTGTGTTCTCTGTGATGTGGGTGCATGGCACATTACTGGTCATCAGGGTGTCACCCATAGGTGTGTTTGCTGTCAGGGCTGAGTTTGTGTGCAGACGCAGATGGGTCACAGTCAGGTTTCCCCTTGGCACTTGTTGTTTGCCCCTGTCATGTGATTTCCAGTTTGTGTTATCTTTCAGTGATTGTGACATGTTGTGTGTGTGACTGCTGCCACTCCTCAGGGTCAGAGCTGCAATGTTGGAAGTTGTCTATGTGTGTTCTTTGTGGGTGACCTTGGCTTCTTCATTGGTGTGTGACTGTGGCTGGGATCCCATTGGTCGGTGTGGTATTGCCGTCATGTCCATGTACAGCGTAGTGTGCAGTGTGTCAGACATTCAGGAGTCTTGTTGAGTGTCCATGTGTGATGTGTTTCTACACCTTGGTTCCCACCCACCACCCTGGAATAGTCATGGGTGCATGTGCAATGTCACCAGTGCATGTGTACTTCACTGCTGCACATTGTTGGAGGTCGAGGGGTGTGGTGTTGAGTGTGTGCAGATGAGAGTTGTTGCCCGGCTAGGCCCCTGCCTCCATGTTGGCCTTGGCTTACTGGCCATGCTGATTGATTTGTGCTTGTGTAGGTGTGATGGTAGTTTGTTGCTCAGGACACCTGACTGTGGTTCATAGTGTGAACGACATTTAGCTTTGTCATCACAGTGGTATTTTTATTCAGCCCAGGGTCACCACATTGTGGGGGCCCTGGGGGTGGTGCTGTGGTGTGTCTGTGACTTGCTGTGTCAGTTGTTGTTCCTACGTGCCTGTGTGACATGTGTGTTTTGTGCTCCCTCTCACCTGACAATGCCTGCTTGCCCACATAGGGGATTTGGATCCATGAGTTACCTTAGTGTGGCAGTGTATGCACATCTGTATGATTGGTATTCAGCTCTCCTCATGTGTTGTGTGGTTGCCTGGGGACACTGGCACCCCCACCCCTCACCTGCTGTGTATGATGACAGTGTTGGTCTGCCTGTTTGTGTTTGTGCATCTGCACCACTGCATTGGCATATCTTGGGTGTGCCATTGGCTGTATGTTGTTTGGTGTGTTTCCCCTGCTGTCCCTGGGACTCCTAGGTCATCGGTCAGCACAGTGATCATGGTTTGTGTGTCCCATTGCTGCCATGGTATGGTATCTGTTCACCTCACATCTGCTGTCTCCACAGGGTATCTGCATTTGTGTGCCCATTGGTGCAAATATGTGGTTCTGCATTCTGATGGTCACTTCTGTCATTGTGTCATTGATGACTGTTGACGGTCTCAGCCCCCATGGGTGTTGTTTGTCTGCACATGGCCAAAGGAATGTTTCATTTGCACTGCAGTATTTGGCTCCCCCAATTTATGTTGCAATGGGACACATACACTACTTTGCCACAGATGAGTTTTTGGTTCTGTGAGCAGGAATGATCCATGCAGTTTGGCAGTTGCAGCTCTTTCTTTGTCAACAATTACCTTTTGGTCACTGTGATGATGAGGGTGTAGACCCCATTGCCACAATGGTCAAAATGTGCTTCAGCTATGGACCCCACACTTGCCTTTTGGTCACTGTGATGATGGGGGTTTAGACCCCATTGCCACAATGGTCAAAATGTGCTTCAGCTATGGACCCCACACTTACCTTTTGGTCACTGTGATGATGGGGGTTTAGGCCCCATTGCCACAATGGTCATGGGCTGCTTGCATTGTGGGTGCCACACACATATATGTGTGGCACATGTGCTAGGGGGTCACATTGTATGTTGAAAGTCATGTTCGGTGTTGTAGGCATTTGACACAGCCTACACACGCTTGTCATGGTGGTGGGGGGATGTCTTAATCTTGCATTCCCTAGGTTGTGGTGTGCTTGTTGTGTCATGCATTGTCCATCCTATGAGTGGGGGTGGTAGTAGTGGTAGGCATCCAGCCCCCCTGGGTGAGGGTGGTAGTAGTGGTAGGCATCCTGCCCCCCTGGGTGAGGGTGGTAGTAGTGGTGGGCATCCTGCCCCCCGTGGGTGAGGGTGGTAGTAGTGGTGGGCATCCTGCCCCCTGGCTAAGGGTGGTAGTAGTGGTGGGCATCCTGCCCCCTGGCTAAGGGTGGTAGTAGTGGTAGGCATCCTGCCCCCCGTGGGTGAGGGTGGTAGTAGTGGTGGGCATCCTGCCCCCTGGCTAAGGGTGGTAGTAGTGGTAGGCATCCAGCCCCCCTGGGTTGGGGTGGTAGTAGTGGTAGGCATCCAGCCCCCCTGGCTAAGGGTGGTAGTAGTGGTAGGCATCCTGCCCCCCTGGGTGAGGGTGGTAGTAGTGGTAGGCATCCAGCCCCCCTGGCTAAGGGTGGTAGTAGTGGTAGGCATCCTGCCCCCCTGGGTGAGGGTGGTAGTAGTGGTAGGCATCCTGCCCCCCTGGGTGAGGGTGGTAGTAGTGGTAGGCATCCAGCCCCCCTGGGTGAGGGTGGTAGTAGTGGTGGGCATCCTGCCCCCTGGCTAAGGGTGGTAGTAGTGGTAGGCATCCAGCCCCCCTGGCTAAGGGTGGTAGTAGTGGTGGGCATCCTGCCCCCTGGCTAAGGGTGGTAGTAGTGGTAGGCATCCTGCCCCCTGGCTAAGGGTGGTAGTAGTGGTAGGCATCCTGCCACCCTGGCTAAGGGTGGTAGTAGTGGTAGGCATCCTGCCACCCCTGGGTGAGGGTGGTAGTAGTGGTAGGCATCCAGCCCCCCTGGGTGAGGGTGGTAGTAGTGGTGGGCATCCTGCCCCCTGGCTAAGGGTGGTAGTAGTGGTAGGCATCCAGCCCCCCTGGCTAAGGGTGGTAGTAGTGGTGGGCATCCTGCCCCCTGGCTAAGGGTGGTAGTAGTGGTAGGCATCCTGCCCCCTGGCTAAGGGTGGTAGTAGTGGTAGGCATCCTGCCACCCTGGCTAAGGGTGGTAGTAGTGGTAGGCATCCTGCCACCCCTGGGTGAGGGTGGTAGTAGTGGTAGGCATCCAGCCCCCCTGGGTGAGGGTGGTAGTAGTGGTGGGCATCCTGCCCCCTGGCTAAGGGTGGTAGTAGTGGTAGGCATCCAGCCCCCCTGGCTAAGGGTGGTAGTAGTGGTAGGCATCCAGCCCCCCTGGGTTGGGGTGGTAGTAGTGGTAGGCATCCTGCCCCCTGGCTAAGGGTGGTAGTAGTGGTAGGCATCCTGCCACCCTGGCTAAGGGTGGTAGTAGTGGTAGGCATCCTGCCCCCCGTGGGTGAGGGTGGTAGTAGTGGTGGGCATCCTGCCCCCTGGCTAAGGGTGGTAGTAGTGGTAGGCATCCAGCCCCCCTGGGTTGGGGTGGTAGTAGTGGTAGGCATCCTGCCCCCTGGCTAAGGGTGGTAGTAGTGGTAGGCATCCTGCCCCCTGGCTAAGGGTGGTAGTAGTGGTAGGCATCCTGCCCCCCTGGCTAAGGGTGGTAGTAGTGGTAGGCATCCTGCCACCCTGGCTAAGGGTGGTAGTAGTGGTAGGCATCCTGCCACCCTGGCTAAGGGTGGTAGTAGTGGTAGGCATCCTGCCCCCCTGGCTAAGGGTGGTAGTAGTGGTAGGCATCCTGCCACCCTGGCTAAGGGTGGTAGTAGTGGTGGGCATCCTGCCCCCCTGGGTGAGGGTGGTAGTAGTGGTAGGCATCCTGCCCCCTGGCTAAGGGTGGTAGTAGTGGTAGGCATCCAGCCCCCCTGGGTGAGGGTGGTAGTAGTGGTGGGCATCCTGCCCCCTGGCTAAGGGTGGTAGTAGTGGTAGGCATCCAGCCCCCCTGGCTAAGGGTGGTAGTAGTGGTAGGCATCCTGCCACCCCTGGGTGAGGGTGGTAGTAGTGGTAGGCATCCTGCCACCCTGGCTAAGGGTGGTAGTAGTGGTAGGCATCCAGCCCCCCTGGGTGAGGGTGGTAGTAGTGGTGGGCATCCTGCCCCCTGGCTAAGGGTGGTAGTAGTGGTAGGCATCCAGCCCCCCTGGGTGAGGGTGGTAGTAGTGGTAGGCATCCTGCCCCCTGGCTAAGGGTGGTAGTAGTGGTAGGCATCCAGCCACCCTGGCTAAGGGTGGTAGTAGTGGTAGGCATCCTGCCACCCCTGGGTGAGGGTGGTAGTAGTGGTAGGCATCCTGCCACCCTGGCTAAGGGTGGTAGTAGTGGTGGGCATCCAGCCCCCTGGGTGAGGGTGGTAGTAGTGGTGGGCATCCTGCCCCCTGGCTAAGGGTGGTAGTAGTGGTAGGCATCCAGCCCCCCTGGCTAAGGGTGGTAGTAGTGGTAGGCATCCTGCCACCCCTGGGTGAGGGTGGTAGTAGTGGTAGGCATCCAGCCCCCCTGGGTGAGGGTGGTAGTAGTGGTGGGCATCCAGCCCCCCTGGGTTGGGGTGGTGGCGCGCATTCAGGCCCCTGTGTGCATATGTGGCATTGGTGATGGGCATCCCGCCCCTATGGTGCTGCTGTTGCAAGTATATTCAGATTCCCAGTGTATGTGTGTGATGTGTCGTGTACGTGTTGTATGTGTTTTGTGGTTGGTGTCTGACTTACCTTCTGCGCCGTACGCGTCCGTGCCTGTTCCGGTAGTAGATGTAGAATATTGGTATGATCGGGACGAAGGGATTCATGGTTGGTTCGTGTCGTTCGTCCTTCTCGTTGCTTCGCGTCGTCCTCGTCGCTTGGCTTCGTCCTCGTCGCTTCGCTTCGTCCTCGTCGCTTCGCGTCGTCCTCGTCTGTGCTGTGTTCGTCTCGTAGCCGTGGATCGTGTTGTGGCGCGATTCGGAGCTTATGTGCGCCTCTCCCGGATGCTTTGACGTGCCGTGCGTAGCGACGGGTTCGGCGCGTACGGAAAGCGCATCGTACTTGTCCGGCCGGACGGGGCTGCATTTTCCCTTCCGTGCGACTCGATTCGGCGTTTCCGGATTCGCCTCGGTCGGAGAACAGGACCTGGTTTGGGTGAGTACGGCTCGGCCGGAATTTTTGCTGTTGTGCGCATCGTACTTGCTCGTTCGGTGTGCTGTACGGATCGGTCGGGAAACTGGCTTTCGCATGGCTTTTTTCCCGACCGAATGGTATTGGGTGCGCCTCCGACCGAGATCGGAATCGGCCCCTTATTTGGATATGTGCTAAAAAACTGACATTTTCCACTCTAACATGCCGACAAGTTGCCCTTCCATCATGTTTAGGCCTGCTTGACTTGAACCAGTGCATGTTGTTTTACAGCTAGGCAAACAGTCTGATTTAAAACTCCTATACAAGGCATAAAGTGCTCTTCTACCACATATAAGTTACCACTGAGGTATTCTGCAGCTAAGCTATAGTAGTGGTTGATATCTGCTTAAAAGGCAACAGATGTAGTCTGAAGATTTACTGAGCTATATGTGCTCATACAAACTAAATGTTTAAATAGTGAAAAAATGTAATCTCATACTATGAAATTAACTGGTAAATGTACTTCTCTTTTTTGTTTACAGACATCAATATTTAGTTAACTACAGAGAGTTACAATGCCAACAAAAACTCAGAGAAGAAAGAAGCAGCAGAAAACATAAAATCACCTCAGAACTGAGAAACAAAAAGGCCAAAATGCAGAAAAGGTGGTGAAAGAGAAAATAACTGCTGGTAAGAGGACAAAGACATTTCTTTAAATTGAATGTGCACAACTGGAAAAAGTGCAAAAACAAGTAAACAAAAAAGTAAGTATTACACCAACTATCAAAGGAAAAAAGTCTCATGTAAAAACTAAGACATTTTCAAAAATTGAGAGACTTTAACAAGAAGGCAGAGGCAGTTCAAGAAAATCTGAATTAGAATGTTCCATACTAGAGTAATTCACAACTTATTAGCACCTATGAAAAAGTATAAAAGAAGAACACAAGCAATCAGACAAAAGGAATATGTTGAAGGTGTAGTTGTTAAGGCATTTGCTCTGAAGAGGAAGCTATTTACCTTGATCTTAAACAGAAGGAAGACACTGGATGAAATGGTACTGTCTATAAAGAGACAGAGCCAAAATAAGAGATTTATTAATAGAAGTAACTTTTGCAAAGTTTTAGTGATGGATGGACACATACTTCGAGTACTGAGTCTTTATTTAATGAAGAGGGCTACTTGCAAGACAACCCATTAGTGTATGCAGTTGATGAATCTGGATGATGTTATGAGATGAAGAATGGTACTCTTATTGCGAAAGAAGTAATGGTACCTAGAAATGTAGAGGAAGTTATTGCTGAAGAGGTGCAAGGGAGGTGTGGGCAGGCCCCTGTGTACAAATAGAATTGTGGTAGTGTTTGCAGTATTCGAAAACAATCAATTGATATATTGAGAAATTTTCTCTGTATGTTTCCTTGCAGAAGTTTAAAGCAGAAAATAGCTACTTTGCATGGATTAGATCCATGCAAAGTACGAAAGCATACTAATTTACAAAGTCACTCACTAGCTTGTCTATCCAAAATAGTGTGTCATAGCAGCTTTCATCATTTCAGAATGTTAGGTGTACACCACTCAAAAATGAGAGCTTTCATTAGAAGGCTTTACTATGTAAAACTACTGCTTTATTTCTAGGATAAATGATAAATGAATAGAGCTTTTTGATACTGTAGTAGAGGCAGTAAACGTTTGTGATAATGTACAGTTTTGTTTCTTTGATCTTGAACAGAAGTGTAGGGAAAATGAAGAGTTGGTAACAACGGTTATTGAGGAACAGGATATAGGTTATACTGTTGGTAGTTTTGAAAAGAGATTACAAACTTTAACACAGTATGTTCTGAGAAGCCAAACTGTGTTTGTATATGTTGTCGACGCACTCACTACAAACGTCAAACTCATAATGTTGATTTGTATATTAACAGTGAAAAAAAGAATAATGATAAGTGGTGTGAATTTGTTTTTCTATTTAGCACTGTTGCAGTTGTTCAAGCCATGGCGTGATGAATCTGTGTTTCTTGGACACTTTGAGTGTTATGAAGACTCATTCAATGCTGTGAAAAACACCATTGAGTGCTCAGTGTTTCCAGTGTATCTTCAAATGTTGAGAGATGAGGAAACAAGGAAGAAACAATTGCTGCTGCGATAGCAAGGGAGAGTTCTCAGAGCAGCCAAAGTTCAGCACCTGCAAGTAAAAATCCTCTTGGAGAGCCAGTCATTCAAAATGAAGCTGCTATAGCTATGAATGAGGTGGAGAATGCAATGCAGCAAGCAAGACAGAAAACTATGGATTTGGAACAAATAATACAACAACTGAATACAAATCAGAAACAAATTTGTGACGAAGAAGAAGGTAAAGTAGAACATTGATTCCTGCATGAGAAAAAAGAGTGTGAATGTTCTACATATAAACCAGTTCTACTATACATAAGTGGTCAAGCTGGAACTAGGAAAATCTTTTTGATTAAAGCACTCACAAGTTCTCTACAGAAGACTACAGTTCTAATTTATCATGCGTAGTTACTGCACCAACAGGATTAGCTGCACATAATTTTAAAGGAGTTACCCTTCATCGATTATCAATGCTATCTGTTGAACATGGCAACAAATTGGAATACAACAAATTATCTGGTGATGCTTGTCATGAGGTAGCAAGAGTATTAAAGAAATTTAAGCTTTTAATTATTGATGAAGTCAGCATGGTGTCGAGCCCAATGCTTGCTTTTATATATTTAAGAATGCAGCCGATATTAAAAACTGACTACGACATACTATTTGGTGGAAAACACTTAATAGAGTTTGAAGACCTGCTACAACTAACACCAGTCAAAGGACAACCTGTTTTCAAGACACTACTATATAACGAAACAAGGAATTCACTAGGAATTATTGGAAATGTAAACATTTGTGAAAACTTTCAATACAAAGAGTTAGTAAAACATATGTGCCAAGCATCAGTTGTGCAATACGGAGATATACTCAAGGACATAAGAGTGGGAGTTCTCACCAAAAAAAAGAAAAAGTCCATTAGAAAGCAGTCTTATCGAAAATCTAATGTTACAGCTGCTCAAAATAATGTATAACTTTATTAAAGAAGACAAGTCTATAGTTTGTTTGATGCCAACCCTTCAAGAGTGTTCTAAATTCACTGAAAAATTACTACAACTGGAAAAAGAAGACATTAGAGAAATTACCCCAACTGATAAAATAGAACATCAGGGAGTTACAGTAATACTGGCAGAAAAACTGAAATCAAAATTGGACACTTGAGGGAGGTCGGTTTCCAAAACTGCAGGTTTAGAGAAATGGTTATGTGTCTGTAGAAATTGTTTTGCATCTGAATTTAAATGTTGAAGAAGGTCTAGTAAATGGCGCAATGGGTAAAGTTATAAAATGTATTAATTACCCAACCTTATATGAGGTGGAATACTTAGCCAAAAAATGTAATGAGGTTGATGAAGTTAAACAGATTGGTTGATGCTTTGCACGATTTTTACTTGTGAAAGACTTGTATGTCCAGCGAAAGCAGTTTCCACTGTCTTTAGCGTATACTGTAACTCTCCACAAATTGCAAGGTTTAAGTGTAGAGGCAGCTTTTATTAATATTGGTAGTACTGTATTCAAAGAAGGAATGTCATATGTAGCATTGTCGCGAATTAGAACACTGTCCGGTTTGTTTTTGATTGACTTTGATCAGGAAAAAATTAGTACTGATGCTAGCTGTGTTTGGGAGTACAATCGGTTAAGGAGTGTATTTGCTCCTCATTTAGGCCAGTACCCAGTTTATGAGAAATTAGTAATTTGTCCAAAGCGAAAGATAACAAAACAGAATATAGATGATGAACAAAAGGCAGTACAGAAGGAAAATTCCCAAGAATCAAAGATGAAGAAACAAATAAATGATGAAGAAATTATAGGTTACCAATTCATATCATATCATAATCTTTATTACCAATTCAACAACACTACAGGGGTCAACTGCTCTGCAACTGCAAATGTTGTTGTCAATGCACTATTCCATTTGCCAGATTTTGTTAACGAAATCGAACAAAAAAGAGAAAAGAAAATTTCTAAAGTACTCTATGGTTTGCTGCAACGTTTACAGAGTGATAGAACTAGAATACGTGGTGTTTAAGGACGACAACATCTTATGGAAATGTCTACTGGATCAATAGTATTTACTCTCAATATTCATCAAGATGCACAAGAATTTGCCATGGTGATGCTAGGAGTATTGGAGGAAGAAGAAGTAAATATTAATAACTTATTTGGATTAAGTTAAAATGGGAGCATAATTGTGAAGATTGTCAATTGTCATTCACTACTGTAATCAATTGAGAATGATTTCTGTACTTGACATTACCATATTGTAAAACTGTGCCTTTTCAGCAATTGACCAAAAACGGCAACTAAAATATGACCTACCCAGACTGTAGATCAGACATTTTATCTACATTGTTTTTACATAGAACAGGAAGATACATTAAAATAATGTTACAACGATGCAGAGCAGATGGTTCAAAACTGGATATTGGAATAACAAACTTTGTAGTTGGACAAATAACAATTTCAGGAAGGACTTTTACTACTTTGGCAATCATCTTTCATGAAGGAGTAAATACAATGTCTGGACACTATACAGTTTATTTAAGATCCCAAACTGGATGGACTGGATGCAATGACACTAATCTAAAATTGTAAGCAAGACTACCTAGGAGATTGCCAAACTCATATCTCTTATTTCTTCAACCAAAGTCCTGAGGATTATTTGTAGATAAAAAAACTGGTGTACAATATTTTGTATTATGTGATTTATGATTTATTGGACATTATTCAGCCTTTAGAATATTGATGGAAATGTAACAGTCCTTTTACATTCAATAAAGGAGTTTTTATAAACTGTAATCACTACATTCTCTTATTACAGTTTAAATACTAAATGGATATAGTGGAATAACAACAGTATTCTGTTGTTGTTGACCTTTATTCTGCCTCTTCTTGCTCATTTCTGACCTTTATTCTGCCTCTTTCTGCTTGTTTCTCACCTTTATTCTGCCACTCTCTGCTCATTCCTGATCTTTATTTTGCCTCTTTCTGCTCATTCCTAACCTGTATTTTTCCTCTTTCTGCTCATTACTGACCTTTATTTGTCTCTATCTCCCATTTCTCACCTTTATTTTGCCTCTTGGCACTGGTTTCTGACCTCTATTTTGCCTCTTTTTGCTATTTTGTAACCTCTACTTTGCCTCTTTCTGCTTGTTGCTGACCTTTATTCTGACTATTTTTGCTCTTTTCTCTCTTTTACCTTGCCTCTTTCTGCTCGTTGCTGACCTTTATTCTGCCTCTTCCTGCTCATTTCCGACCTTTAGTTTGCCTCTTTCTGCTTGTTTATCACCTTTACTCTGTTCTGCTCATTTATGACCTTTGTTTTGTCTCATTCTGCTCTTTTTCGCTGGAACGAGGGGGAGCCTCAAGGCCCCCGCCGTCCCAGCCGGGTCCTCACCTCATGCGGGAGCTGGCATTGCTGCTGCACAGAGGTGCCTTCTGGAAACGCAGCTCCCTCTTTGCAGGAGCAATTGTTTCATCTCTTTCCCTGCCTACAGAGATGATATCTCTGCTTCCAGTGGGCGGGAGCACTTTAAGAGCTCCCGACTGCTGGAAGTGGAGTGTTTGCCACCAAGGTTTGCGTTTAAATGTACCAACAATTTGAAAGATATGTTGGTGCACACTAGACCCAAGAAGAGCAACATCCCTAACCAGAAGCAACTTTGGGATCTCCCACCCGTGACAGGACACTATCCCTGCAGCTCTTGTATCGTGTGCCCACAGACCAGACACACCAAACAATTGGTTCTATCAGACACATTTACATGGACGCTAATCAAACACACTAACTGTAACACCCCACGTTGTGTGTACATGCTGACCTGCCCTTGTGACAAGAGGTATGTTGGCATGACCATGAGGCCCATTAAGGTCAGAATCACTGAGCACAAGAGCAATATTCGTTGCCATAAAACTACCACCAAACTATACACTCACTTCTCTGAACTCGGACACCCCCCAGAGAGTCTACGCTGGGTCATCCTAGAATCCCACCAACAAATAACACAGACTGCTTTGTACAGGATTGAACAAAGGTGGGTGTTCCTTCTTGACTTAGCAAATGACGGCCTGAATGACGCCATACCCTGGAGTACCATTAATTAATCTGATATATACAACCATTATCCGCAACTTTAACGAATGAATATATCAGCTTAGGACTCCACGCTAGTCTCTCACCTCTTTATACATCTCTGCCACATGATATCGACATCAGGCTAGTCAGATATGGAGATTAGGCCATGTTAGGACGATATATCTAATAACTAACAATAGAGTACAATACTACACTCTAAGATGGCCGACATACGAATCACCCAATCGGCAGTCGCCAGCAACTTATGCACAAATTTAGGACAGTGACGCGAGCACTTTTGCACTGTATAAATTCTTGTTCACATTGTTGATAAAACCGCGCCACTCAATGCCAAAATTGAAGCCCTTGATGCACGTCCACATCAAGGTAATAGCCAGAACTATAGACTTTCACCACATTCAAAGATGGCCTCCAAGGTTACACTGTAGATGATGTCATGCCGACACCATCACACCACACACCAGGTGCGGCTGATTTACCATGCTTAATGGCACCAGGAGAGGGTATTTAAGACAGGAACCAACAACCTGTCTTTTCCTTCCTGATGCAGCGGAGCGGGTAGGTGAGCCGGACTGCTCTGAGCGGGAGCAGGTGAGTACGGATTACACGTTGAGATTATGCCTGGTCACAAGCTTTTAAGAGAGGTAAGAGGTGCTGGGAATTGCTGACAAGTTACCGCTGGTCTCTGGGAAGGGTACGCTGACTCTGATGTTCTGTAGAGCTCTGCACTAAGACATAGGTTGGGCGCTGTAGGCGCTCTTAACACATCGCACGATTGGCATAATGTCGGAGCGCATGGTGAAGGCGCCAGCAGCTACGCAGGCAGGTCTGGGGCACTTTTGAGTCTGTTGAATAAACCTTGTCAATGATACCAATTTCACGACTTTGGGCTTACTTTAACCTGAACCATGCCCACTTTCACTTTTAATGCTCTAGAGTCATGGCCTTAGCAACTAAACGTTGTGCCTACAAGCCCACACCCAACATATTTTGTTGTTTGTTTTTTTCCTTTTAATAAACAGCGACACTACGTTGAGTGTCCATATACTCCGCTGCGGTCTGATGAAGCAGCACTTGAATCCTTAAGAGGTGAGCTGATACTCACTATGTTGTCCAATTCCTCTAACTGGTTACACAGAGGTTTTATATTCTAAATACAAATGAAGGCACACGTGGAATGTGATATGCATGAAATCACGTTGTTTTTATCACTTGTATAGATTCAAAGAGGTTGTGTACGGTGAAACACACCCACTTGAATCAATAGGACCATGTACCAATATTTCCATTTGGTTTTTTGATCCTTTTTGTTTGTACTCTAGGTTGGCTGCTTTTCTCCGGGGCAACGTCCTACCGAGAGAAGAAGTGGTATGTAGAACCACACCACACACTGTAGATAGTTTTCATTTAGTCACTAGGTCCTGAGGAATCGCCAACTGATCTATTAGAGACATTTTATAGGTGAGAAACATGTTGACCACTAAGGGGTAGAACGTAATTTTTGTCAGATTAAAACAAAATAGTCGCCCTCCTTCTTCTTTTTTCTTTTTACTTTTTAATCAGGTTGTGACCTCTCCAGAATAAAAATATTTATAGAGGATTCCCTTACCTGTTTTAACCCACACACCACATCTACATCTTACCAGGCCCCTCACACCCACGGCACCTATACGGCAAGGAACAAAAGATCTCCGATAAAGAGCCCCTTTATGGGTGCTCGTCGAGCATTGCAGCGCCGGCTCGACGAGGAGCAGACCCATATGATGAAGCATGACACCTAGCTTGCTGAGTGTGTGAGGGTCCTAGTTCCGAAAGGAGGTATTTCCCACCTCCCCACCACTCTGAGTACTAACTAGGTGGCCAACTTGCCACCCAGGAACACCGTACCTCTTTTGTCTTCTAGTTCTACCCAGGGCAAGTACGGTGGACCTTTATCAAGCCCTCATTGTCCCCCTTGTTGTTTACTAAGTACTGCACGGGATCTCCCGTGGGACTCTTCAGGTTACCAGAAGGATAATATCCTTCATTGGCCCATTTTCTGGGACTTATTATTTAGTCCCGCCCCTTCTATTTTGCCTTCCCCCAAATGCTCTGACATACCAGTCATCATGGATGACAATCCCGGACTTAGCTTTGATGATGCAATGGCTGCAGAAATTCTCAGGAATACACCATCTATCCTGGGAGGTGAAGGTTCATCAGCCTCTGGATCACCATCTGAGGACTGGACCTCCCTTACCAATATGAAAAGAGACTGGGTGAAAATAACGCTCCACGGTGCAATGATGACGGAGTACTTGAGGGCTAATATTGCACCAAACGGCCTAATAGTTAAGAACTTCCCTAGACTTTTCCTGGATGACGCTGTCTTTAAAAGGAATGGTCCCTGGTAGCATGGAAATGCACCAGGGACTTACTTATCCTCATTATTAATTCAGCAAAGAGGATAGCTGATGCCCTCCTTTTAGAATACAGGTTGCTGAAGGGGCCATAAAAACTACCATACATGGCACTGTATTTAAAACCAAATTGACAGAACTCAACCATGAGATTGCTGAGCACAAAGAATTTCTGTTGAAGCAGAAGGTTAGCAAGCTTCAGAAGGATATAAGCAGATTTAACAAAGAAAAAATATACCCCTATCTGAAAGCAGACTATACCAACAGCAAAACTAGCTACTCTTCTGATGAAAATAGTGAATCCGACAGAAGAGACTCGGCTAGCAGTAACTCCAGCAATGGGAGCTGGAAGGGTTCGAATCAGAGGAGAAAGAATTATCCACAAAACCCCCACTATCCTGTACAGAATTTTCAAGGGCTGCAGCCTCCCTTTTGGCCTTTCCCGATGTATCCCCAGGGCCAACTGCAATACTTCCCTGCCAGCAATCCACCTTTTTTAGGCAGAGGCTGGGGCAGAGGAAGAGGGTGCAAAAGAGGAGGACAAAAACAAGTCCAGTGGCAGGACCAGGAACCGAATATGATGGAAACCAGGAGCAAAACACAGGGCAGGAGAGTCTAGTGGTTAATTTGTCACATAGACAACTGACACCTACAGAACAAACAGTACTTGAGAAAGGCCTTGGCTATGTCCCCACCCCTAAAGAGGACAGTTTTCGGGAACAATGCGAAATCCAGAACCTGTTTAGAAAAATACGCCTTAAAGCCCACTTCGATGGTACTGAGGAACCAGCCAGACTGGATTCAGGCCTTCGCAATCCCTCGACCTTCACACCTACCGTTGGCATGGTACCTGTGGAGGTAGTGACCTTTGGGAAAGCTGTCTTAAAAGAACTGAAGAACCAGGATACCAGAGTTCCTTTCCATAATCTCTCTAATCAAGAACATGCAGCGATTAGATCATTGACTGAGGACAAAAGCATTACAATAAAGCAAGCTGACAAAGGGGGCGCCACGGCCATACAATCCACTTCGGATTACAACACCGAGTGCCAACGCCAACTACGGAATAGTAAATTCTATACTCCGATAACAACAAACCCCACGACTCGATTAACGACCAAGATAACCACCATGGTCTATGAGGCAGAGAGTAATGGGTGGATCAGTGGTAAAGAAGCTGATTTCTTGATTACCAAACATCCCAAAACACCCTATTTTTACACTCTGCCGAAAATACATAAGGGGACCACCACTGTTCCGGGCAGACCTATAGTTTCAGGAATCGGCTCACTCTTAGAGCCGCTCTCAAAATTCTGCGACCATTACCTACAACCTTTGGTCAAACAGATACCATCATACATCAGGGACACAACAGATATCCTCTGTGTTATAGGTGAAATAGAAAACACAGGCGATATTGACCTCCTGGTCACCTTGCATGTGGAACAACTGTATACCAATATCCCACAGAGAGAGACATTGGCAGTAATAGAATCTGCACTAAGTGGGAGTGAATGGACAGCAGCAACACCCATTTCGTTCATCATGCAATGTGCCACCCTGGCCTTAACAGAAAACGTTTTTGAGTTTGACAGCCAACTCTTCCACCAGTCTCAGGGTACTTCGATGGGGAGTACCTTTGCCCCCAGTGTGGCATGTTTGTATATGGCGGCGTTTGAGCAAGAGACCATCCAACATGCGAGTAACCCCTTCGGAGCTAACCTGAGACTGTGGAAGAGGTACATAGATGACATCCTCATCTTTTGGCAGGGTGACATACAGAGATGCGCTGAATTTTGCGAGTGGATTAACACAAAAAACCAGCACTTGAAATTCACCCACACTATATCTGCCACGAACATTGCCTTCCTAGATCTCACCATCAGATTACAAGAGGGTAGAATAACGACATCCCTAAACAAAAAGCCTACCGACAGAAACAGCTTGACACTGTACAGCAGCTATCATCCTGCTACACTGAGAAATAACCTTCCCTTCAGCCAATTTCTAAGAATTAGAAGAAATTGTAGTTCTACAGAGGACTACAAAATTGAAGCAGAGATACTGGCTGACAATCTGCTGAAGAGACAATACCCTAAGAAACAGGTTCACTCTTGCATGAAACGAGCAAGAAACAATAATCGTGAAAGCCTCCTAGAGGTACATGAGAAAGAACCCACTGACATTTTGACCTGTGTGACCACGTACACACCTAGATCCAATCTAATAAAGAAGGCAGTGAACAAACACTGGGCAATTCTGAACACGGGTACTCTGTCAATACCCAAACTAAGGTTTGCGTTTAAACGTACCAACAATTTGAAAGATATGTTGGTGCACACTAGACCCAAGAAGAGCAACATCCCTAACCAGAGGCAACTTTGGGATCTCCTACCCGTGACAGGACACTATCCCTGCGGCTCTTGTATCGTGTGCCCACAGACCAGACACACCCCCCAGAGAGTCTACGCTGGGTCATCCTAGAATCCCACCAACAAATAACACAGACTGCTTTGTACAGGATTGAACAAAGGTGGGTGTTCCGTCTTGACTTAGCAAATGACGGCCTGAATGACGCCATACCCTGGAGTACCATTAATTAATCTGATATATACAACCATTATCCGCAACTTTAACGAATGAATATATCAGCCTAGGACTCCATGCTAGTCTCTCACCTCTTTATACATCTCTGCCACATGATATCGACATCAGGCTAGTCAGATATGGAGATTAGGCCATGTTAGGACGATATATCTAATAACTAACAATAGAGTACAATACTACACTCTAAGATTTCCGACATACGAATCACCCAATCGGCAGTCGCCAGCAACTTATGCACAAATTTAGGACAGTGACGCGAGCACTTTTGCACTGTATACATTCTTGTTCACATTGTTGATAAAACCGCGCCACTCAATGCCAAAATTGAAGCCCTTGATGCGCGTCCACATCAAGGTAATAGCCAGAACTATAGACTTTCACCACATTCAAAGATGGCCTCCATGGTTACACTGAAGATGATGTCATGCCGACACCATCACACCACACACCAGGTGCGGCTGATTTACCATGCTTAATGGCACCAGGAGAGGGTATTGAAGATAGGAACCGACAACCTGTCTTTTCCTTCCTGATGCAGCGGAGCGGGTAGGTGAGCCGGACTGCTCTGAGCGGGAGCAGGTGAGTACGGATTACACGTTGAGACTATGCCTGGTCAAAAAGCTTTTAAGAGAGGCAAGAGGTGCTGGGAATTGCTGACAAGTTACCGCTGGTCTCTGGGAAGGGTCCGCTGACTCTGATGTTCTGTAGAGCTCTGCACTAAGACATAGCTTGGGCGCTGTAGGCGCTCTTAACACATCGCACGATTGGCATAATGTCGGAGCGCATGGTGAAGGCGCCAGCAGCTACGCAGGCAGGTCTGGGGCACTTTTGAGTCTGTTGAATAAACCTCGTCAATGATACCAATTTCACGACTTTGGGCTTACTTTAACCTGAACCATGCCCACTTTCACTTTTAATGCTCTAGAGTCATGGCCTTAGCAACTAAACGTTGTGCCTACAAGCCCACACCCAACATATTTTGTTGTTTGTTTTTTTCCTTTTAATAAACAGTGACACTACGTTGAGTGTCCATATACTCCGCTGCGGTCTGATGAAGCAGCACTTGAATCCTTAAGAGGTGAGCTGATACTCACTCACCATGTTGTCCAATTACTCTAACTGGTTACACAGAGGTTTTATATTCTAAATACAAATGAAGGCACACGTAGAATGTGATATGCATGAAATCACGTTGTTTTTATCACTTGTATAGATTCAAAGAGGTTGTGTACGGTGAAACACACCCACTTGAATCAATAGGACCATGTACCAATATTTCCATTTGGTTTTTTGATCCTTTTTGTTTGTACTCTAGGTTGGCTGCTTTTCTCCGGGGCAACGTCCTACCGAGAGAAGAAGTGGTATGTAGAACCACACCACACACTGTAGATAGTTTTCATTTAGTCACTAGGTCCTGAGGAATCGCCAACTGATCTATTAGAGACATTTTATAGGCGAGAAACATGTTGACCACTAAGGGGTAGAGCGTAATTTTTGTCAGATTAAAACAAAATAGTCGCCCTCCTTCTTCTTTTTTCTTTTTACTTTTTAATCAGGTTGTGACCTCTCCAGAATAAAAATAATTATAGAGGATTCCCTTACCTGTTTTAACCCACACACCACATCTACATCGTACCAGGCCCCTCACACCCACGGCACCTATACGGCAAGGAACAAAAGATCTCCGATAAAGAGCCTCTTTATGGGTGCCCGTCGAGCATTGCAGCGCCGGCTCGACGAGGAGCAGACCCATATGATGAAGCATGACACCTAGCTTGCTGAGTGTGTGAGGGTCCTAGTTCCGAAAGGAGGTATTTCCCACCTCCCCACCACTCTGAGTACTAACCAGGTGGCCAACTTGCCACCCAGGAACACCGTACCTCTTTTGTCTTCTAGTGGAGTGTTTGCTCCCACCACGCAAAAGCAAACAGCTATGTCCCGATGGTGGCCACCCCAGGGCATTACAGGAGCCGGCTCTGTGGGTGGTGGTCCCCAGGGCCATAAGTGGCTCCATTATGGGGGCTGTGTGCCCCCCTCCTTTGATTTTCAAAGACCTGCCCCAGGGAGCTGGTTGTCCTGGGGCCGTGACCAGCCCGGGAGGGCGGAAACATGGCTCCTCTCCTTCTAAAAAATAGAAATCCCACCCAGTGAGGTGGTGGTCCCTGGGATGCAGGGGACTCCGCACGGCCCCCTGCTCCATATGTAACTTAGCCCCAGAGATGTGGTGGTCCCCGTGGCTAGTGGGTCTGTGGAGCCCCTTCATTTCTTTGTATTTAGCCCTGGGGAGCTTGTGGTCTCCACGGTTCGGTGGTCCAAGTGCCACCCGTGTTAATAAAATTAAGCCCCGGGGAGGTGGTGGTCCCTGAAGCATAATTAAGCCCAAGGAGGGGGGCCCTATGTGCTCACCTCCTTTAAAAAAAAAAAACGACATTCCCCAGGACCTGGACCACCTTGTTATAATGTAAACAAGCGCAGGAGACCGCGCTTGTCTTTTTTTATTTAATCGCTCTGTCCCGGCTCCATCGGGTTCCCACGGCAACTTTTTTTAAAAAGTGGTTTTTGGCCCTGTCGGGGTCATTGGGAGACACCAGGACCACAGTTAGGGGTCAGGGTATTCTTACCCTGCCCCCTTTTTCTTTTTTTAAACATTTTTTGTGGGACTTAAGATGGCTGCCAACACTTCCTGGTTGAAGTGTTGGCAGCCAATCACATTTGAGCACGGAGAATGTCAGATCCTCAGAGGATCCATGTCCCTATATATCTAGGTCACTATCTGAACCAACAGCGACCTTTCTGCCAAATTTGGTGTAATTCCGTTCAGAGGTTCAGGCTGTGGTCATATTCAAAAAAAGGAAAATGACCACAGACATAACATGGGGAAAACGAGATTTGGGATCCCTTTTTTTTGGCCCCTGCTTGACGGATCACCCTGAAACTTTCAACACAGCAGCTGAACCAAATAGGGGACGTTTTTTGAAAAATTCGTAAAGATTCGTCAAGAGACGCCAAAGTTATTGGCAAAACAAAAAACGCTGTGTTGCCTGGAGGATCGTAGGTGACTGGTGCTGCTGCAGATTTCACAGCTTAGAGGGCCCGTGTTTGCCTTTGAATTAGGGCTATACATGGGACAACAAGCAAAGTGATTGTTTAATGGACATGACTAAAGTGAACTTATTGAAAGTAATGATAAGAACTGTGACATTTATACCTAAAGATGTGTTCCAGTCGGATTGCTGTTTATAAAAACATGATTATTTTTATTTTCTATTTAGACCACAATGCATCATTTGCAACTCCGATTGGCTGCTGTATCAGAAGTGCTGTTGGTATAAAGGTCAGCAGTCACATGATAAGTTGATTAGCCTGCTACACCCATAAGTAAGGTCAGGAGACTGTAACGCGTCGGGGAGGCACTCTTTGTGTTATGTCCTGGCGAAAATAAAACCGATTGGATGCTAGCAGTCGAGTGCCTCCCTTTTTCTCTATGGGCATCAGAGAAGTGGATTATATAATTATATATATATATATATATATATATATATATATATATATATATATATATATATATATATATACACACACACACACAGAAAAAAAACAAAGGTTACAGGGACATTATAGTTAGGAAATGGAATAAAAAAAGCCTTAGAAATTCACTGAAAAAATCAAAGGTTACAGGAAGGTTATAGTTAAGCTCAGGTTTCACTCGTACAAAACTAGTGAAATTCAGCCGTTGTAGTTAGTGAACTAACTATAACTCACACACCCGCAATGCACTGTTTATGACCTCACACAATACATAACTCATGACATGGTCAGTGACATCACTGATGACATCTCAAATGACATTTCTGATATCCACAGAAGCGGTGAGAAAAGAAAATCAAAGAAAGGATATTGTGTGAGACGACATGTGATGTATGGTCTAGAATGTAGATGTGGGAAGCAATATATTGGCAGTACCGTGAACAAATTGAAATTTCGCATTCTGCAACACATGAGAGCCTTCACCAACAGAGCGTATGCTAAATCGAAACATCTGTGGAAGGACCATGATGGGAGATTTTCAGCAACTTTTCTTTCTTTGGAATTGAACATATCCTGCTGAAAATTAGAGGAGGTGATCGTGAATTGACTTTGAGGAAATCAGAATCCAAGTGGATTATAACAACCGGGACTGAGATCCCATGGGGTCTCAATACAGATGCAGAACTATATACATTTTTATAATCTATATGATAATGTCTTAGTTTCTCTCTTTCTCTTTTCTTCTTCTTTTTCTGAGCTTGAATCTTCATTGATGCCTACTATCAGGTGTCCCTCCTCCAGGTTTTCTTAATCAGGTGACAGCAACAATATCGTATTTCATAGTCACTTTCTAAGAGCACAAAGAAATGGACGGATAGAGTTGTTGCCATCATCGGTACTTAACATATGACATACTCTTCTAGTCTCTCGTTCTCATCATTTTAGATATTTTGTGGTTCCTGCCTCTTAACCAGTGTGACTCTTTAGATGCAATGTGAAATAATGATTTAAGTATGATATGACTAGTTTCTCATAAGATAACTGAACAATATAGGGTAGCACTTGCACTTTTTTTCAAATTGAATGAGTAGTTAATTAGCAGTCCAACATACAGAATGAGGTATCAAGAAACTCTACTTTAGAAGAAATTGAGTATACAGGTATGCACTGGCATTTCGATTTTGATCAGATATTTTCTAAAGATCTTGCAAATTTGCACATTCCCCCTAAAATTATTTTTCTCCCCAAGGTATTTTATGATGGTATATTGCATTAGCCCTTTAAGATAGGGGAGGTCTTTTTGCAGTTTTAGAGATTGTGAAGCACTTTAGGCATTAACAGCTAAACATTGTGAATTTTGCACATTTAAAGGCACTTTGATTGAGATTGGACATATATTGCAAATTCTTTTCACCTCATAGGGTATTCTATGATGAAATACTGTACTAGTTTTCTATATATAGTGAAGGTCTTTTTGCAGATTTTGCACATTGTGAAGCACTTTAGGCATTATTAATAATTCACCATGAAGTTTTCACATTCAAAGGCACTTTGATTGTAATTGGGCAAATATTGCGAATTTCTTATTTCCTGAGATATTTTATGATGGTACATTGCATTAGTACCTTTGAATATAGTAAAGGACTTTGTGCAGATGTTTGCACATTGTGAAGCACTTTAGGTATTATTTGGAAAATATCGCGAATGTTGCACTTTCAAAGGCACTTTGATTGAAATTGGGTATGTATTGCGAATTTTGCACAGAGAAAAGGATAGAACTGTGAAGTTACTGTGAGCAAATATGGAGCACCTCGACATACAGCACTAGTGAATCTTGACCCATTGTAAAAACATACAAGAAACAATCTTGGTATAGCATTCAAAGTACTATATTGAAGACACAAGGATGTTTACATAGAAAATCAGGGGTACTTGGTACCTGGTGTTCTGAGTTAATATATCACAAGGAGAAGCCTTTCAAGTGCAATGGGTATACATTATTATAGGGTCATTGTTAACTTTATCTTGGGTCTGTTCCTGAAATTTTCTAGTGTTATATTTTTCAGTGTGGTATTATATAAATGTATATTTACATTTATAAGTCAAGTGATCCTTAATATTTAAATGTACCTGTATTAGCTGTTTTAAGATACTCTGTGGGATTGGATTGCGTTTTTGATCTGGTACTTCACCGTAATTGTAATAGTGCATTGTGCTATTTCAAACTTCTTTTGAATGGAACAGTGATATACACATTGCATATTTATGATGCTCAATAATTTGCAAGCTGTGGATTTACTCCTTTAAATTGTGCTTTAAAATGGGTGGCGGGAGGACTGTAATAGCCCTTTAAATGTGACACTCTGCACATAGAACTCTATGACCCAGTTGAAAGCTTGTTGCCGAAACAAGTAGGTCTGGTCCTGTCTAAATGCACTGGCACTTTGCTGGAGATAACAGATAAAGTAAAAATAAAATAAAAAAATGTGAAGTAATCCAGTTGCCTGCTCATGTGCCGTTTTCCTCTGCTTCTCTGTTTCTACCTTGAAGGAAGTGAGGCTGCCGGACAGTGATCGGGAAATGTGTATCATATATACTGAAAAAAACAAAGGTTACAGGGACATTATAGTTAGGAAATGGAATAAAAAAGCCTTTAAAATTCACTGGATAAAATCAAAGGTTACAGGGACGTTATATTTAAGCTTAGGATTCACTCGTACAAAACCAGTGAAATTCATCCGTTATAGTTAGTGAACTAACTATAGCTCACGCACCCGTATTGCGCTGCTTATGTCCTCACATATTACATACTTCATAACATGGGCAGTGACACCGCTGACGACATCACTGATGACATCTCAAATGACGTCACTGATGATATCATCCACAGAATCTCTGACGCAGGCAATCACACCCCCATATAACCTTTCATACACTCACTCCAACTTCCAAACTACCATTCTCAAACCCATTCACACACCCATACCAGTACTTACACAGTCACTCAATGATTCATGGATCAATACACACATCCACTCACTCACCCATACAGCACTCATACACCCACTCATTCACTAGTACAGCTAATGATATATCCACTGATACACCCATACAGCAACTCACACACTGAGTCAGTATAACGTAACTATAACTTCCCTGTGACCTTAGGAATTTTCAGTGAATTTCTAAGGTTTTTTTAAATGCTAATTCCGAACTATAACGTCCCTGTAACCTTTGTTTTTTTCAGTGAACTGCTATGGTTTTTTAAGCAGTAGTTGCGTTTGTAGAGTGGTTGAGAAAGGGGGTGGGCCTCCGATCAGCTCTCAGGAATTCCGCTGTGTAGGATTTACAGGAGGTACCTGGAGGGCTTCTTGGCCCCCTTGGTCCCTCAGAAGTAAAGTGGACTTCATCCCCTAACCAGTAGTGCTCCGGGACCCACTTTTGCAGAGTGGTGGAGAAAGAGGGCATGGCCTCCGAAGACCTCTTAGCAATCCTGCTGTGTGGGACTTACTGGAGGTAACAGGAGGGGTAGGTGGCCCCCAAGGACGTTCTTGGGGGCCAACAACCCCTCCTGTTACCTTCAGTAAGTCACCCATACTGACACTTGCACTCAATCACTGACACAGCCATACCGACAATCACTCACCCATACAACTTCTCACACACGCAACAGTACCCCATACAGCCACAGACTCACCCACTCACTGATCCATACAGGCAGTTACATACCTCCTCACCCACAAACACAGACACCCAGACAACCATAGATGTAGTCAAACAACCAATCAATCACCCTTATAGCCGTCCACGTACCCACTAACACACTCATACACTTACTTAGACATCAACTGACAGACAGATCCCCTTATTCACACAACCAGTCACTTATCCATACATTCACTGTGACACCTAATCACTCACTTATACAGTCAGTCACGCACCCACTGAGTCATCCTTACAGTCACTCATACACCCACTGATTCACCAATACACCTTGGTAAATATATTTATCACTCATAAATTTTAAAAAAACACTCACAGTCACTGGATGATGTCATCACTGATGTCAGTGATGTCATTTGAGATGCCATCAGTGATGTCATTGGCCATGTCATGAGTGATGTCATATGTGAGGTCATAAGCAGTGCATTGAGGCGGCGCGAGTTAGCGTAACGGCTGAATTTCTCTGGTTTTGTACAAGTGAAATGTCAGCCTAACTATAACGTACCTGTAACCTTTGTTTTTTTCATGAATATATATATATATATATATATATAATATATATATATATATTAATTACCTACTGGCGGTCACCAGTAGGTAGTTATAGTTAGGACCTAGTTTCCATAGGAAAAGCGTTTTTTGATTTGCCAGTATCTTTGGCGCCGTTTGACGAATCTTTGCAAACTTTTCCCAAAAAAAGGTTCACTCAGGTCAGGTTCTGTCTTAAAAGTTTTGGGGTGATTCGTCAAGCGGGGGCCGAGAAAAAAGGGGGTCCCAAAACACGTTTCCTCCATGTTAATTTCCATAGGCACTTTAAACAAAGCTACAGCCTGAACTGCTGAACGGAATTACACCAAATTTGGCAAAAAGGTAGGTCTTGGTGTAAAAAGTGTGCTTTTTTTTAAATGGTGTAAATCCGTTCAGTAGTTGCTGAGAAATTAAAAAAATAAAAATATCGATATCTGAGCACCAAGGAGTGTTCGCGAACCCTCCCGAGCACGAGCTCAATTCTGATTGGCTGCCAACACTCTAAACCAGAATGTGTTGGCAGCCATCTTGTGACTCGGTAACCGAGTCACAAGAAAACAGTGGAAAAAAGGGTAAAACACAAGAAAAGCGGGCATTGTACAAACACCCTGACACCCTAGGCCTGCTCAGGGGTCCCACAAGGACCCCTAGGGCCAAAAAAAGCATTTTTAAAAAACAAAATGGCCGAATTCGCGCTGGTTGCGCAAATCCGGATGAGAAAATAAAAAAGAATGAAGCGCGGGCTCCCGCACTTCCTTGTACTTAAGCCCCTGGGTGGGCCAGGTCCCGGGGGCAATGTGGAATTATGTAGTAATTTGGGTACTTTAAGCAGTGGAGTGGCCGGGTGCAAGAACAGGCTAGTACAGGCAGTATCTACGGCTTGCTGACAACACGTACACTGCTCGGTATCAGGCGCTGTGCCCGGAATAATACCAGTGACGGTGAGCAGGAGGGAAGCACGGTGCCTCTGTAAGCCCGGAGGCAGGCGCCTGCCCTGTGACAGACCCCGTGCATTGGAAATGAGCAGTGGCTGATGCAGGGGTACTCCACAGGCTACAGGCACAGTGACCGCTCCCGGGTGCAGTCGTCCAGCTCCCTCCATTCCAGCTCTTTCCATCCCCGCACAAATGCGGCTCCCCCGGTCTCCGTGGCTGTGCTGACACTGCACCGGTTGTTGTCGTCTGAATAATCCCGGTGCCGCATTGCAGAGGCGGGGGGGTCCTCCTGCAGCAGAGCGGCCCTCCCTCCATGTTACACCCGGTGGCGGCATGGCTGCGGAGAGGAGCCGAGCCCCCAAGGCTGTAAGAGAATAGCTCGGCGCTGCCTGCCGCCTCCTCCCCGGGGCCCGGCTCCAGATGGGGATCCACCGCAGAGGCCCCCAGCCTTCTGCTGCTGGACTTCAACTGCGAGGTGATGCCTGTGGTGGGTGGCTTGGGGCCCTACACAAGGCGCTTGGTGCTGCTCACCTGGATCCCCATGCTCTTCATCGGCTTCAGCCAGTTCTCAGACTCCTTCTTGCTGGATCAGCCTGACTACTGGTGCCGGGGCAGCCGGGACAACACCACAGCGCACCGCCTGCTTGGCCCCACCGGGGACCCCGGGATGGCCCCCTCGCACAACCTGAGCCACAGCCACGGGCTCCTGGATCACCCTGCCCACGCCGAGGACCCGCAGCTGGGGGAGGACTGCCAATGCCGCGAGTGGAGCTACCAGATCTGGGCCGGTCTGGGGCAGAACGTGGTCAACAAGGTAAGAAGAGGTGCCCAGAGTTATGTGACCTATACTGTAACCCCCGTCCAACAGTACCATACTCCGTAATATACCCTCCTGTGGTACTTCTCTTACAGGGGCAGTGGAATGCGCTCTGTAAGGTGCCGGGGAGGAGGGGAGTCTGGTGAATGCTGTTACACGCACTGTACCACCAGCATCTGTCACAATGTTGTTATACCCAACCGTTCTCCCCAATACCTTCTTCACAGATGCCAACATCGGCACGGTGTAACGTACTGAACGCACATTAGTACGAGGACCCTCATCATATTCCCGCCACCACTGTACCCGCCAAACTCCGCAACACTCTCCCTCGCTGAATTAAAGCAGGCTTTACCCGGTGAAACATGCACTGCAGCGCCACTCTACCCTGCTCAACCCCTCACGGAGGCAGGGTACCCTCGGCATGGTACTGCGCGCACTGTGGCACCATTATACCCATTATTACACCATTATACCCCATCAGACTTCTCCAGAAGGAGGGTACACACAGCTAGTATTGTATGCCAACAAAACTGTTCCCTCGGAGGCAGGATACCTTCTGCTTTGTATGGCATGTGCTGCATTGTAATTATACCCGTTATTAAACTCCTCACGGAGGCAGGGTAACCTCGACATGGTACACCAGGTACCATAGCTCCTTTAGACGCCTCCTAGGCAGGGTGCCCTTGGTACGGTGTAGCATGTACTGTACCCCCCTTGACGTCCTCACGGATGCAGGGTACTCTTTGCATGTTTCGCATGTTTTGAGGCTCTTTTATACCCCAATAGATTCACCAGGGAGCCGAGGTGCCCTCAGCACAGTTCCGCATGTCCTGTAATGCAGCTCCCTGGCGCATGGGATCCGCTCCTCTATGAAGCAAGCAGAAGCAGGGACCAGCATGTGGCCGAACGTGGTCCTGAAAGGTATGGTAAGGAAAACCCCGCCCCTATACTATAGCAACTATTGCCCCTCCCCATTCCCTACACTGTGCCTCCCCTCACTCACACTATATTGTACTTGAAGGCGGCTTCAGCAGACACTGTCCCCCGCCCCCACCAAAACCAGCACCCCATGGACTCTACCCTCTCATAACAACAAGCGCACCTCGGGACCTACACCCCACTGTCTGCCACACCCCCTCCATCAGACAGTTCATGGCACACCGAACCCCCTCTCAGCTTAGCTTTCATGGTACATCTAACAATAATCACCTTCCTTGCCCCCCATCCGCGCATGCAGAGTTTCCTTTACATACATATGTCTCCTGTGTTGCTAAGCATTCACCCACACGCTAAGGCTGGGTTGTTGCCCGAAACACCTGTGTCTCTGGGGCTAACACGTATTTAGAGTTCCCGTCTAGAGACTGAATTTGGTCACCCCGACCTGCTATGAAGATTCTTGCACGTGCCAAGAACCTTCTAGGTGCTGACTTCGACCCAGTTTTAAGCTGCATACTGGATCCTAATTAAAATCACTAAATGTGGTAAATGGACGTCAATCTGTATATAGGGCTTTCGTGGTTTATTTTAGGCTTCGGAGTGCTTTACATAAAAGGCGTACAATTGACACTGGAAGGATGAACAGTCGAGCTGGCCCTGCAGTTGCCGCAATTTGTCAGCAGCGTGTGCATGGCTCGCAGAGAGAGAATGCATCTCTTCTCTGTGAGTTGCCATGCCGAGACTGCGTAGTGAAAACAAATAATATTAATGATAATGAAATTCACTTTGCTCCCAGTATAATATGAATAAATTCCTTCCTCTCTGTGCGTGTTTTTCACGAGCTGAGCTCTTTACAGAGGGCATATTTTTACAGGAGGGGATGGGGGTGTAGCAAGGATTAAACCGCCTACCTCTTCCCTGCTATGCTTTTCATATTATCGCCAACAGTGTGTCCTTGTGTCCTCAAAACAAGCTCGGCCTCCCTGCCAAGTGACAAAATGACACTCAAAGGAGCTCCCTTTGCAATCTCCTCGACAGCTTTCACTTTCATTATCTAACGGTGTCAGACGAGACACTCATTGGTCACTGCATCTGTCAGCGACACATACAGGGCGGTAAACATAAAGCATGCAAACAACTCCTGCCTTAACAAAAATTAGAGTGTGGATTCTAGCATTTAGTATTTTTTTTAGCGAAAATAGTTTCTGTTTACTGTTCCTGTAGGAGCCACTTGCTTCTGACGTTATCCACACTTGTTTTTTAACACTTTTACCTACGTGTTTTTCCTCCAGGGTCCTAATTCGCTGCTGCTCCACTGTTTCATACGAACGCTCGCGCAACAACCACATTACCTAAACAGTTCCACCCTTTTAGCCTTATGACAATACTTAACATTACAAGGCTGTAGCAAGAGTTGAAAACCACAGAGTAGGACTTATGTCCTGTAAAGGCTGAAACCCAGTCAAAAAAAACTCGGAATGGACATCAAGCATATAACAACCACAGTGGCGTAAAGTATAAGCAGCAATGTAGTAAGAAGAAAACCAAACGTAAATCACTATAAAACACAATTCATTAAAATGTAAAATTGACTAGCAATATAAATGGAAGCCAAAAAGCAAGTGAAAATTATAGTCACTTAAAGTGGAAGCTAGAACCAGCAGTAAAAGTAATAGTCCTAAATCACCAAAAGTAAAAATGCCGTTAATTACCAAAAGTAAAAATAAACCACATATCCAAAAACAATAAAATACTATCACAAGAAGTAAAAGGATTAATCATTACAAAAAAACGAAAAGCAGCAACTCAGTTAATTTAAAAGTCATGAGCTAGTAAAATTAAAAGGCGCAAATCGAACAGTGCTAGCGAATCACGTAATAGTATTATGGTGAAATGTAACACTGCTGCTGTGGCTTTACTTCTAAAAGCGCTGATCCCCTTTGGAAATATGTTTGGAGACCGCACAACCGCAGAATCTGTTTAAGCATGTTTTTAAACAAGGGCATTATTTGTTATTGTTACACATATGTATCATGTTCAGGAAAGGGCGAAATGTTGGCGAATCAGTGGCGTAACCAGTGTGACATGGGCCCTAGTTCGGAAGCAAATGTTTCTCCTGGCTGCGGGTTGAACTCTGAAGTGCAGCAATAATCAGGGCTCAGTAGGCACCCTCAGGACTCCGGTGCCACTGCACCTGCTGCACCAGTGGCAGCTATTTCCGTTAGTGAAAGCACGTCCAAGTCATACTCGAAGTGCCTGTGGATTAAGGTGTGTAAACTTTTGTATCCGCGGTTGCCGGTTCTCCGCAGTCCTCTGTCAGGCCACACTCACCGGAAGTGGCGCGCTTCACCTCATGCTGCGGGGCAGTCGCTCCTCTGGCTGCACTGGGGGGCAAGTCTTCCCAATCACCAGTGGCCCCTCACCTCAGTCACTAGCCCCTTCCTGGCTCTGTTTCAGTGAGGGTGCAGCCCTCGAGAGGGAGAAGAGAGGCCTGCTCCTGTGGGTGACAATGCCTTGGTGTGGGCCGAAGATGCTTCAAGCCAATTTAAGCAGCCAGTGGCGCTGCTAGTTCAAATGCACGTCTGTGGCACTCTTCCAGGTTAAAGGGCATGCACCCGTCAGACATTAAAGATCAAGAGATAAACACACACCGCATCTTTCTGCACCCTTCTTCCCTTGTTCTGCACATCTCTTGCCTCTTTCTGCACTGCTCTTGCCTCTTTCTGCACCTCTCTTGCTTCTTTCTGCACCCCTTTTGTCTCTTTCTGCACTGTTGTTGTCTCTTTCTGCACTTGCCTTTCCTCTTTCTGCACCCCTCCTGCCTCTTTGTGTACCTCTCTTGCCTCTTTCTGCACCTCTCCTACCTCTTTCTGCACCCCTCTTGCCTCTTTTTGCACCTCTGTTGGTTCATTCTGCACTTCTCTTGCTTCTTTGCACACCTCTGTTGCTTCTTTCAGCAATTCTCTTGCCTCTTTCTGCACTTCTCTTTATTGTTTCTGCACCTCTCTTGCATCTTTCTGAACCTCTGTTGCCTCTTTCTGCACCTCATTTGCTTCTTTCTGCACCTCACTTGCCTCTTTCTGCACCCTCTTGCCTCTTTCTGCAACCCTCTTTTCTCTTTCTGCACCTCTCTTGCCTCTTTCTGCACCCCTGTTCCCTCTTTCTGCACCTTTCCTGCCTGTTTTTGCACCTCTCTTGCCTCTTTCTGTACCTCTGTTGGTTCTTTCTGCACTTCTCTTGCTCTTTCTGCACCCTTCGCACATCTTTTAGCACCCCTGTTGCTTCTTTCTGCACTTCTCTTCCTTCTTTCTGCACCCCTCCTGCCTCTTTCTGTACCTCTCTTGCCTCTTTGTGCACCTCTCCTACCTTTTTCTGCACCCCTCTTGCCTCTTTTTGCACCTCTGTTGCTTCTTTCAGCAATTCTTTTCCTCTTTCTGCACTTCTCTTCCTTCTTTCTGCACCTATGTTGCTTCTTTCAGCAATTCTTTTCCTCTTTCTGTACTTCTCTTCCTTCTTTCTGCACCCGTCCTGCCTCTTTCTGTACCTCTCTTGCCTCTTTGTGTACCTTTCTTGCCTCTTTCTGCACTTCACTTGCTTCTTTCTGCACCTCTCTTGCCTCTTTCGGCACCTCTGTTGCTTCTTTATGCACTTCTCTTGCCTCTTTCTGCACCTCTGTCTTAGAGGTAGTTTTAATCCCCCTGCCCTATTATTTACTAGGGCCTTACAGGGGAGGTCATGCCAATCACAGGGGTACCCCAACCCATAGTGTACGCTAGTGTATGTAGGTGTTTTCACTGTATTCTAAGTGTCTTTCAGCATAGCACTGGCTCCGGGCCTGGTTAGTCATAGTCAGTTTCCACCAGTACCAGTCAGCAAAAAGTTGGGGGCACAGGATGACTTTGCAATAAGGCCTCTTTCTGCACCTCTGTTGGTTCTTTCTGCACCTCTGTTGGTTCTTTCTGCAACTTTCTTCATCTTTCTGGACTTCTGTTGCCTCTTTCTTCATTTCTCTTGCTTCTTTCTGTGCCTTTCTTCCTCTTTCTGCACATGTCCTACCTCTGTAGGCATAGTTAGAAATTAGCATTTAAAAAAACCTTAGAAATTCACTGAAAAAACCACAGGTTTTATGGACGCTATAGTTAGAAATTTTCATTTAAAAAACCTTAGAAATTCACTGAAAAAAACCATAGGTTTCAGGGACATTATAGTTAGAAATTAGCATTTAAAAAAACCTTTGAAATTCACTGCAAAAACCATAGGTTTCAGGGACGTTATAGTTAGATATTAGCATTTAAAAAATCCTTTGAAATTCACTGAAAAAACCATAGGTTTCAGGGACGTTATAGTTAGAAATTAGCATTTAAAAAACCTTAGAAATTCACTGAAAAAACCACAGGTTTCAGGGAGGTTATAGTTAGTTGGGCATTTTACTGGTACAAAACCAGAGAAATTCGGCCGTTATAGTTAGTTGAGCTAACTATAACTCGTGCCCCCGCAATGCACTGCTGATGACATCACATATTAGATCACTCATGACATGGACAGTGACATCACTGATGACATCACTGATGACATCTCAAATGACATCACTGATGACATCATCCTCGTGATAATCTGATGCACCTCCTCATACCCTAATATGACCGTTGATACACCCACTCTAAAATACAGACTACCATTTTCAAAACCATAGACACACCAATACTAGTTACTATATACCCACTAACTGATTCCTAGGTCTACACACAATCCACTCATTCACCCATACAGTAACTCATACATGCAGTCACTCATCAATACAGCACTATCATATGCACTCATACACCTATACAGACACTCACATCCCGCCACTCATCCATAGAGTTACTCATACATCTAGTCAGTCATGCAAAGAATCAATCACACTCCCATTTACTCACCTATACAGTTATACACACACCACCTCACTTATTCATACAGTTACTAACACATACTTACTCTCTTATACAATCACTGATACAAGCACACACTCATCCATACAGCTACTCTCACAATCACTCACTCTCATATATAGTCATTTATATACTCCAACACTTACATATACTGCCTTTCACATATGTAGCTACTCACACATGTACCACTGAGACATCCATTCACTCACCAACACACCCATACACACACTCACCCACCCATACAGCCCTTCACAGATACACTTTTGAACCCACACATCCAGTGAATCACCCACTCACACATCTATGCACGGAGTCACACACCCCCCACTCACCCACACAGACACTCATACAGATACTCAGACAACCAATCAATAACCCATATAGATACTTATGTAGCTACTCACCAACCCATGCAGCTGCTTACACACCAACTGAGAGACTGATACAGACATTCACACAGTTTAGTCACTAACCCATGCATTCAGTAAGACACGTTTAATCACTCACTTATACAGTCAGTCACGCACTTACTAAATCATCCATTCAGACACTCATACACCCACTCATTCTTAAATACACCTTGGCATATATATATATATAAAACATATTTAAACTTTACAGAAACATGCAGTGACTGGATGATGTCATCAGTGATGTCATTTGAGATGTCACCAGTGATGTCACTGACCATGTCATGAGTGATGTAATATGTGACGTCATCAGCAGTGCATTGCGGGGGCGCGAGTTATAGTTAGCTCAACTAACTATAACGGCCGAATTTCTCTGGTTTTGTACGAGTAAAATGTCCAACTAACTATAACGTCCCTGAAACCTGTGGGTTTTTCAGTGAATATATATATATATATATATATATATATATATGTTCATCAACGTGTCTCCACTTTAATTACTGAGCATCTATAATTTGGAGGCCCACTGGAGGCTAATTTAAAAAAAAATGCATATTCAGTGTTGCAACGCAGAGTCTACAAGAGACAGAACACTGTCTGAAAAGGACTACACATCCGAGCATGAACACTTGTCAACTCACCTGTGAAACCAACTAAAGGTCAATTGAAATGTGCTGAGAAGTTTTTGCCTTTCAGTATGTCTGCGTGCACCCGGGCAGCCTGTGATCAAGGAGCTGTACTCCCAAACATGTAAGGCAAACATAGAACTCTGAATTTAAATGCCTTTTGCTTTTACTAGATCTGCTGTGGAGTGCGTCTTTAAAGTGGGGACACATTGATGAACATGTAACTGAACGGCAGTCCAGCCATGAAGACTGCACCACCCCGAGTTGGGGCCATGAAAGCCTGGAAATCCGGAGCCAGTGGGACAGCAGATCAGCACAAATTACTGAGCATCTATAATTTGGAGGCCCACTGGAGGGTAATCTTAAAATGCATATTCAGTGTTGCACGGCAGAGTCTACAAGAGACAGAACACTGTCTGAAAGGGACTACATATCCCAGCATGAACACTTGTTAACTCACCTGTGAAACCTACTAAAGGTCAATTGAAATGTGCTGAGAAGTTTTTGCCTTTCAGTATGTCTGCGTGCACCCTGGCAGCCTGTGATCAAGGAGTTGTGCTCCGAAAGGCAACCAAAGAACTCTGAATTAAAAATGCCTTTTGCTTCTACTAGATCTGCTGTGGAGTGCGTCTTTAAAGTGGGGACACATTGATGAACATGTAACTGAACGGCAGTCCGGCCGTGAAGACTGCACCACCCTGAGTTGGGGCCATGAAAGCCTGGAAATCCGGAGCTAGTGGGACAGCAGATCAGCACAAATTACTGAGCATCTATAATTTTTTTTCATGCACACGTCACTTTAAAAAGGGAAAAAGACTATGGTAGCGTTGTCATGTGATCAAGGTCCGGCTTGACCGAGGCGCGTTATGGCCGACAAATAAAGAAGTAACTCTTTGCACAAACTTTGGGTCCGTGCCTGCTTCCAGCTAAGGATTGAAAGTTATATATATATATTACATACTGGCGGTCGCCAGTAGGTAGTTATAGTTAGGACCTATTATCCATAGGAAAAGCGTTTTTTGATTTGCCAATATCTTTGGTGCCGGTTGACGAATCTTCGCGAAAGTTTAAAAACTAATGGCCCGCTCCGGTCAGCTCCTGTCTTGAAAGTTTCGGGGTGATTCGTCAAGCGGGGGCCGAGAAAAAAGGGGGTCCCAAAACGCATTTTCCCCATGTTCATTTCCATAGGAATTTTGGAACAGGCTACAGCCCGAACTGCTGAATGGAATTACACCAAATTTGGCAAAAAGGTAGCTCTTGGTTCAGAAAGCACACTTTTTTTAAATGGTGTAAATCCGTTCAGTATTCCCAGAGAAATTCCAAAAATAAAAATATCCCTTCCCTATATATATACAAAAAAAGGAGGCCATGCCCCGGGGGATGGGGTCCCCAGGGCCAAAATCGGCCTCAAGGGGGGGTCGCATGGCCCCTTCCCATTTAATTTTTTTTTTTTTTTAAAAGGGTCAGGCCCTGGGGTATGGGGTCCCCAGGGTCCCAAAAATACTAAAAGAAGGGGGGCCACACAGCCCCCCTTCTAAAAATATATTTAAAAAAAAGCTGGCATCTCACCGGAGGCCCCGCCCCCTCCCTGCACCACTCTGCAAATGCGCCCCCTGGCGCGTTCTAAGTTTAGGAATTAAGTCCCCTTGAATACTGAGGGTCCCTGGGTTCCAACTAACCCACCAGGTACCTCCAGTAAGCGCCACACAGGTGGATTGCAGAGAGGTGGTCCAAGGCCATGCCCCTTTTTACACCACTCTGCAATCGCGCCTCTTGGCGCACTGCTGGTTGGGCGATGAGGTCCTCTTGTGTCCTGATGTAATATGTGACGTCATCAGCAGTGCATTGTGGGGGCGCGAGTTATAGTTAGCTGAACTAACTATAACGGCCGAGTTTCACTGGTTTTGTACGAGTGAAATGTCCAACTATGGTTTTTTCTGTGAATTTCAAAGGTTTTTTAGATGCTAATTTCTAACTATAACGTCCCTGAAACCTGTTTTTTCCCAGTGAATTTCAAAGGTTTTTTAAATGATAATTTCTAACTATAACGTCCCTGAAACCTGTGTTTTTTTTCAGTGAATATATATATATATCCAAATTCTCTGCTCACTGTAACTTTCAATCCTTAGTTGGAAGCAGGCGGGGACCCAAGGTTTGTGCAAAGAGTTACTTCTTTATTTGTCGGCCATAACGCGTTTCGGTCCAGCCAGACCTTGATCACATGACAACGCTACCATAGTCTTTTGCCCTTTTTAAAGTGACGTGTGCATGAAAAAAAAAAAACAGTGAGTTGGCATAGACATGAAGGAACTACTACAAAGGTATCTGTGTATGCTGCCCGCATACACAGTGATTATCAACCAACATCAATTTGAAATTAAAATTTGATAATTTCAATAAGCTAAAGACATGTGCATATATAAGTATAAGGACATATACAACTCACTATAAAATGTATATCCAAGCAATAAATGTAATAAAAACAATAAATATTGTAAAAACAATTTCCTTTGCTTTTTGGAATGGGTGCATTTTTTGAATCATTGCATAATGCAATCTGGCACCCCTACATTTCGTTACTATAATTTCTGGCCATTGTGATTACATGTCATTTGTTTATCATTCCCCTCTGATTGTAGTGTTTCGATCCTGTCTACTCTAAAGAAAACTAAGATAAAGTGCTAGTGCAACATTAATCAGTGCAACTCATCAATTAAATAATTGATACCCGTATTAATAATAATGTGCAAAAGTCTAAAATTGATTAAAAAACACTATTGGTATGGTTCAGGTCGAATTGGCAGCTTCCTACTGTATATTATTAACATGTATATATGTGTTCTACTACTATATGTCTCAAATCTGATGCTCTAGGTATATATAAACCTTCAAAGCTTGTCATCAACAAAACTTCAGTAAATAGTTTACATAAAGACATTACATGTTGTGACTCTCTAACGTGTGGAGAAGGGGAAGTCTTGCTAAGAGAGTGGTGGCGCAAAGACATTTCATTAACTGGTTGTTGTAAAAGACTGCATGTTCAAACCGTGTGATATCTATAATGGTTTTGAGGGGGGAGAAGAATTGTTTTCTAATGGAGGCAAGTAAACAGGTCCTCTGTTGTATTCAGGCACCCCGGAGATTTGCAATCGAGATTTAGGATATATCTGGTTTCCAATTTCCTAAGGGTTCCCTCTCTGTCTCCTCCCCTCCTGTTAATTGGTACTGCGTCTATTAGATAATAGGTTAAGTGATCCAGATTATTTTGTGCATTTCCTTGAAATGGCGTGCCACTGGATATGCTGGATCCTGGTTGGTTATGGCACGTATATGCTGCAAGATTCTTTTATTTGCCGGCAACTTTGTGCTTCCTACATATTTTAAATTGCAGGAGCATTCAAGCACATATATCGCATGATCAGTTTTACAGTTTAACCGTTTAGTGATTTTATGTTCCCTTTCGCTAAATGGTGTTTTATATGTTGTTTTATTAATTCCATATTGGCACGCCTTACAGCTCTTGCATTTTACAAAGCCGTTGCGTTGCATCAGCCAAGCATGGTTGTCTGTTGTTTCTGGACTGCTCTTGACCAGACATGTGCTCATAGACGGTGCTCGTCTGTAGGTGATGCCCAGATTTTGGGGTAGTGTTGCTCCTATGACTGAATCACTCTGTACAATGGGCCAATTGCATCTCACAATGTTTTTGATAGTTATGTCTTGTTTATTATATGGCAGAATTAGTCTCAAATTCATGGGGTTTTCTTTTTGATTACTGTTCTTGTCTTTGGCTATTAAAAGTTTAGACCTGTCCAAGCTAATGGTTTTGTTTATGGCAATATCTATTGTTTTTTTGGAATAGCCTCAAGCCAAGAATCTCCTTTTGCTGGCTTGCTGTGCTAGCTGTAGATCTATGGGGTTACTGCACACTCTTTTTAATCTCAGCATTTCCCCATAGGGAATGCTTTCGATTAGGTGTCTAGGGTGGAAGCTCGATGAGTGAAGCACTCAGTTTCCCGCCGTTTCCTTGCGGTATATTTGTTTCTTTTTTGTTGTTCTCTTCTACATCTAGAAAGTGCACCCTTCTGTCACTGATGACTGATGTGAAACCCAAATTGATATCATTGATGTTGATAGCTGATACAAATTGTGTGGCTTCTAGATTTGTCCCAACCCACACAATGAACAAATCATCAATGAAATGTAATAACAGTTTGACATTCTTTTCCATGTATTTTTTGTGTTCGTCGCCCAGAACCAGCTCCTCCCACCTGCCCATGTGTAAACACGCGTAGCTGGGGGAGAAGCTGGCCCCCATGGCAACGCCACGCATTTGCTGATAATATGTTTTGTCAAACATAAAAATGTTGTTATTTAAACAAAAGTTGACCATATTGACTAACATCACATTGTGCGGGGTCAATGATGTCGTATTTTTCCCCAAATAGTGTTCTAGTGCTCGTATTCCATCCTTGTGTGATTTATGCTGGTGTACAATGACACCACATCTAATGTCATTAATAAATAATCTTTTTGCCACACAGTCTTTTAGTTTGGAAATATAGTCACCCGTGTCTTTTATATATGTTGGCAACGTTTGTACATGATCCTGTAGGTAGTAGTCAATATATTGTGAGGCATTTTCCAAAAGACTGTTCTGTGCCGATATAATGGGCCTACCAGGTGGCTTTTGTGGATTTTTGGTATAAAGTATATATTGGGGACTGTGGGATTTTCCTTTTTGATGAATTTGTATTCATCCGTGGTTATTAGTCCCGCACTTTTCCATGCCAATAGTTTGCTGTAGAATTCATTATAGACCGTTCTTAGTGCCAATACATTACTTGTTCTGTAGCATGTTCGATCATTTAGTTGCGACAAGGCTTCTTTAATATAATAATTTCTCGCCCATAAGACTATATTTCCCCCCTTGTCTGAATTCCTGATGACAATTTGATTATTTTTTCGCAGTTTGGTCATCAGTTGGTTGTATTGCAAATTTCTTTTGTTGATCTTATACTTGGCATTTTGTACTTTATAGTTTAGCTTTTTGATCTCAGCTGTCACTTGTTCACTAAAAATGTCAATCGTGTCTTTGGGTGCTATTGGATTAAAAGTCGACTTTAATTTGAACGGTGTAATCTTTTTGCCCGTTTTCCGTGCCTCCATGTCATAGCTAGTTTCTTCATGATGACCCCCTCTGGATTGGGAGTTTCCTTGGCTATTAGCACTGTTGTTTTCTTCCTGTAGTTCTCTTAAGGTCTCCAACAGAGGTATATCTAAAGTTGTCAAGTTTCCTGGAAGGGAGCCAATCTGTCCCTGGCTCTCTATTCCTAATCTTGTACTTTGTTGTTGTAGGGCATGGAATTTCTTCAATTTTAATTTTTCGTTCGAAGCGATAGACATTGATTCTGGTGTTGGCGTAATTGAAATTTGATTCCGGACAGTAATAAAGGCCCAATGCAAGCAGTTGTTTTTCTGCATTGTTTAGATTGATGTTGGCCAGATTGATTACTGTTTTTATAGTTTCTTCACCATCCATTATTTGTGGTTCCATCTTCCTCTCCCACGTTTCTTGTTGATGGTTGGATTTTCTTCCCGCTTTTCGCCTCTGCCCGCATTGCGATTGCGCCTCTTCCTGGATTGATCCTTTGTGTCCTCGGGCAGAGAGTCTGCCGCCCGTCTTGACACAAAAAATCGAACTCTTCGGCTGGGGATAGCTTGGGTTGTGCCGCACCAGTATTTGTTTGCCGGGTGTCTGGTTCGGCTCGCTCTCTAATGCCGAACTTAAGTCTGAATTAGAAGTATTGCTTGATGCAGCAGTCGGTGCCGGGTCATTTCTCATTTTGGATTTTGACATTTTCAAGGCGTCGTATTTTTTAGAGAATGTGAAGATACATCCGGTCTCATAGTCCACTTTGTCTCTGTGGAACTTGTATGCCTTACGTTCTTTTATTTTGTCTTCTTCTTTACGTAGTCTTATGGTCGTTTCTTCTCGTAATTTGGTTATTTCGTCACTTTTGCCCTTTTTGTTTATATCTTCATTTAGTTTATCAATTTGTTCCTGTAAATCAGCCCTGCCTGATTGTGCATATTTAACAAGAATCTCCACTAGTTTTTTGGAAGAGTCAAGGTTGCATTCCGCCCAGTCCCGCATCATATCCGGGTTCAGATTTTCGTAACTGGGCGCGATAGGAATTCTCAATCCTCTAGGGATCCACCCTATGTCTAGGTATCTTTGTAGGGATCTGAATTCCCACCATTTGCCTTGCTCTGCTCGCATTAGTTTCTCCAAACTTCTCATTTTGTCTTTAACACTGTTTCTGGCAATGTTCACGTTAATTTTAGTTGAGTTAATGATAGCATCATTTGAGGGGTTGTTACTGAACATTTCGGAAGCTGCCGCCTCCCGGTCTCGCAGCGTGTCGGCCGACATTTTGGTCAATGCTTTTCATGAATAACTGTAAAGGGGCCGTGAAGCGTAGGTCTATCAATGTAGATCCTTTGCCCCTTACATGCACACCACTCTCCCCACTTTAAACACACTGATCCTACCTTTCTCGTTTGTTAGCGTCTAGCGGGTCCTCTAACTCGGAATTCGCCAACTCCGAGCAGGCAGTCCAATCTTTGTTAGTGGGGGGGGGCTGATGATAGAAATCCTTCCGGATAAGATTCTGTTTCCGGTGCAACACCAGAAAAAATAGCTTCTTGTTTTTTTCGCCGCCTTTGCGTGAGTGGGGGTCCGCGTTCGACCGGCAGGAGCCACTCCGGTCTTTGTATCCAAATTCTCTGCTCACTGTAACTTTCAATCCTTAGTTGGAAGCAGGCGCGGACCCAAGGTTTGTGCAAAGAATTACTTCTTTATTTGTCGGCCATAATGCGTTTCGGTCCAGCCAGACCTTGATCACATGACAACGCTACCATAGTCTTTTCCCCTTTTTAAAGTGACGTGTGTATGAATTTTTTTTATAGATGCTCAGTAATTTGTGCTGATCTGCTGTCCCACTGGCTCCGGATTTCCAGGCTTTCATGGCCCCAACTCGGGGTGGTGCAGTCTTCACGGCCGGACTGCCGTTCAGTTACATGTTCATCAATGTGTCCCCACTTTAAAGACGCACTCCACTGCAGATCTAGTAAAAGCAAAAGGCATTTTTAATTCAGAGTTCTTTGTTTGCCTTACGCGTTTCAGAGCACAGCTCCCTGCTCACAGGCTGCCCGAGTGCACGCAGACATACTGAAAGGCAAAAACTTCTCAGTACATTTCAATTGACCTTTAGTTGGTTTCACAGGTGAGTTAACAAGTGTTCATGCTCGGATGTGTAGTCCCTTTCAGACAGTGTTCTGTCTCTTGTAGACTCTGCGTTGCAACACTGAATATGCATTTTTTTTTAAATTAGCCTCCAGTGAGCCTCCAAATTATAGATGCTCAGTAATTAAAGTGGGGACACATTAATGAACATATATATATATTCGCTGAAAAAACCACAGGTTTCAGGGACGTTATAGTTAGTTGGACATTTCACTCGTACAAAACCAGAGAAATCCGGTTGTTATAGTTAGTTGAGCTAACTATAACTTGCACCCCCGCAATGCACTGCTGATATATATATATATATATATATATATATATATATATATATATATATGAACCAAATGCCCACTCAAAAAGAAGAATGAGCCCGACATATGCTGGGACACACACCAGGATTTATTCCACAAAGAAAAATATAGCAGAGATTCAGAAAGTTCAGGAAACGCCAGGCAGACGCGTTTCAGCAATCGTGCTTTCATCAGTGCCGGTTCAAGTTTCCAAAAAGAGCCTCACACCTGGGGATTGTTTTAAAGTCCTGTGGCGATCTCAGGCCACTCCCATTCACTCGATGTTTCCTCTCCGCCTCTGCTAGCAGCTGTGATGCCTCCCATGATTCCTCGAGACCTGAGGCATGCTGGTCGTTGAAGTCCAAAGTGACAGCCCATACAGTAAAAAGCTGTCAAACACCAAGTGGTGTGTCTCGCAGACCCGCAGTCATCCGATCTCGGCCACAGGAATAATATTTCTGGAACCTGGTGTGGCCCCTGCAGTCAATGCTGCAACCTCTCTCCCCGTGTGGTACCTTCAAGCCAGTGCTGCTCAAACCACTTGGGGGGGTGACGCGCTGTAGTTTAATACACAAATCCAAAGGTGCTGGCTTGCACGTCACACCTGACCGAGAGGGCATAACGGTAGCCAGTGCCTAGCGTTACTGGCAAAACATAAGAACCAAATGCCCACTCAAAAAGAAGAATGAGCCCGACATATGCTGGGACACACACCAGGATTTATTCCACAAAGAAAAATATAGCAGAGATTCAGAAAGTTCAGGAAACGCCAGGCAGACGCGTTTCAGCAATCGTGCTTTCATCAGTGCCGGTTCAAGTTTCCAAAAAGAGCCTCACACCTGGGGATTGTTTTAAAGTCCTGTGGCGATCTCAGGCCACTCCCATCCACTCGATGTTTCCTCTCCGCCTCTGCTAGCAGCTGTGATGCCTCCCATGATTCCTCGAGACCTGAGGCATGCTGGTCGTTGAAGTCCAAAGTGACAGCCCATACAGTAAAAAGCTCAGTTACATGTTCATCAATGTGTCCCCACTTTAAAGACGCACTCCACTGCAGATCTAGTAAAAGCAAAAGGCATTTTTAATTCAGAGTTCTTTGTTTGCCTTACGCGTTTCAGAGCACAGCTCCCTGCTCACAGGCTGCCCGAGTGCACGCAGACATACTGAAAGGCAAAAACTTCTCAGTACATTTCAATTGACCTTTAGTTGGTTTCACAGGTGAGTTAACAAGTGTTCATGCTCGGATGTGTAGTCCCTTTCAGACAGTGTTCTGTCTCTTGTAGACTCTGCGTTGCAACACTGAATATGCATTTTTTTTTTAATTAGCCTCCAGTGGGCCTCCAAATTATAGATGCTCAGTAATTAAAGTGGGGACACATTAATGAACATATATATATATATATATTCGCTGAAAAAACCACAGGTTTCAGGGACGTTATAGTTAGTTGGACATTTCACTCGTACAAAACCAGAGAAATCCGGTTGTTATAGTTAGTTGAGCTAACTATAACTTGCACCCCACAATGCACTGCTGATATATATATATATATATATATACCAAGGTGTATTGAAGAATGAGTGGGTGTATAAGTGTCTGAATGGATGATTTAGTAGGTGCGTGACTGACTGTATAAGTGAGTGATTAAACGTGTCTTACTGAATGCATGGGTTAGTGACTAAACTGTGTAAATGTCTGTATCAGTCTGTCAGTTGGTGTGTAAGTGGCTGCATGGGTTGGTGAGTAGCTACATGAGTGTCTATATGGGTTATTGATTGGTTGTCTGAGTATCTGTATGGGTGCCTGAGTGTCTGTGTGGGTGGGTGGGGGGTGTAACTCCCCACATGGATGTGTGAGTGGGTGATTCACTGGGTGTATGGGTTCAAGAGTGCATCTGTGAAGGGCTGTATAGGTGGGTGAGTGTGTGTATGGGTGTGTTGGTGAGTGAATGGATGTCTCAATGGTACATGTGTGAGTAACTGCATATGTGAAAGGCAGTATATGTGAGTTTTGGAGTATATAAATGACTATCTGTGAGAGTGAGTGATTGTGAGAGTGGCTGTATGGATGAGTGTGTGCTTGTATCAGTGATTGTATAAGAGAATTGTATGTGTTAGTATCTGTATGAATAAGTGAGGTGGTGTGTGTATAACTGTATAGGTGAGTAAATGGGAGTGTGATTGATTCTTTGCATGACTGACTAGGTGTGTGAGAAACTCTATGGATGAGTGGCAGTGTGTGAGTGTCTGTATAGGTGTATGAGTGCATTTGATAGTGGCTGTATTGATGAGTGACTGCATGTATGAGTGACTGTATGGGTGAGTGAGTTGATGTGTGTGTAGACCTAGGAATCAGTGAGTTGATATGTAATAATTGGTATTGGTGTGTCTATGGTTTCGAAAATGATAGTCTGTATTTTAGAGTGGGTGTATCAAAGGTTATATTAGGGTGTGAGGAGTTGCATCAGATTATCACGTGGATGATGTCATCACCGAGTACGAAAATGAGGTACACTATGTAGAAAGTCCAGATGATCCTTATTGGGTTATAGGGCTTAAATTAATAATCGCAAAGGCTCTCTTTTGTGGTAGTGTGCGTGAGCAGCTTAGGCTCATCAGAGGGTAGTGTTAAGCATTTGTTGTACTCACACAGTTAATAAATGAGACATACACTCAAAATGAAACTCAAGACGAATTTAGAAAAATAACATGTATTTTTATAGACTTTTTAACATCAAGAACTTCATAATCGGGTAAGTACTTTTGAGTAATCAATTTTTACAGTTAAGCAAAAATGTCACACAAATGCGCTTTTATGTGGTAATGCTTTGTAATGGAGAAAAAAACATATACTGTATAAGCATTTGCAATCGTATTTGGGGGTCCCCTTTGGACTAAAAGGTGCTAGGGGGTCAAGGTCACAAGATCCACCAGCAGTATGGGGTTACCTGCCCTGGAGTGTCTGAGTGCAGAGGTGCTAGACTGGTCGGTAGCCTTGTGTGATACACTGTGACAAAGGTGGGGGGGCACCTAGAAACAGGCAGCAGAGGGGGACTTGGGGAGAATTCTGGGTGCTCGCAATGGGGGGCTCAGTTTGTGAGGGTCTTGGGAGCAAGGGGCCAGGGGGGCACAGTTGGTGTTTGTGAGTCCAGGCTGGGGAGCTCGGGTTCAGAGGGTTTTGGTCAGCTGTTCCTGTGCACCAAAGACACTCACGGCCCTTGGTCACACCTGCAGAAGGGGACAAAACAGGACAGCTGGGCTACTCTCTGTGCTAGCCTCTGTGATGCTGACGTCCCTCATTGGCTAGTCGGTCTTGGTGTGTCAGAGTCTGAATTGGACTACAACCAAGCTTTGGTTGCTGCAAGTGGTCAAGTACCCCAGGTATTGGTGCAGGGTGGCTCCTAGATTTCCTGGTGTCTCCAAACTTGTGGGGAAACAGATATGGCCTCCAGGAGTACGGTGGCCTCCTCCTGGGTGGCTGCTGTTTCAGTAGACCTGGTGCTCAGTAGAACAATAAACCAAACATTGTCGTTTGTGCCTGCAGGTTGCAGGAAAGTGGCTCCTCCACTTCAAGGGAGATGCTGGCTAGTTTTCAAAGTGCTGGCAGCCTTATCAGGCTTTTGGATGATGCACAGCTGCAGAATGAGTCAGGTTGATGCGATTGTCGGGATAGGAGCAGACAAGCAGGGTTTGGCACCAAAAGTCTACGGCTGGTCCACAGTTCATGCTTCATCAGCTCTTCTTGGTCCTTCTTCTTCTTTAGTCAGGTGAATCTGAGCTCCTGGTGTCATGGGGCCACCTAAATACTGAATTTAGGGGCGTTAAGGGGAGTTAAGACCCATTGGCTACTTACCCTTGGGGTCACTACATCCCGTATATGACCACTTCCTGTGGGGAGTGGACATAACCCTGTCCCAGAGTTCCTAATTCCACCAAAATCATGATTGGGGAACAGGGCGGATGACTAACACAGCCGGTCGGCGTTCTCACTTACCCCGTATGATGCGTGATTAGAATTGCTGAGAGGTGCTTCTGGGGAGAGTCCTGAACGATGGCAGATGGGAGCGGTGTGAGGGGGCGATTGTTTTTTCTTTTATTTTCTCTCACTCTGCGATCCTTCGAGCGAGTGACAGCTGCGGCTCCTCGCATGCAGGGGAAGCTGCAGCCATTACGGAGAGCAGGAGTGTGGGTGGAGGCAGCCGCGCGGCTCTCCTGCGATCGGCGAGCCTCCACTAGGGTCTGCTTCCGGGGGGTATCGGGCAGTGCAGCCCAGGCAAGCTTGGAGGAGTGGAGAGGAGGTGATGAGCAGAGCTCACAGCGAGATAGTGTGGTACAGTCGGTCCTGAAATTTAGTTGCTGCAACTTTGAAAAAAAAGGGAGAAGAGCAAACCCGGAGGATGGGAAAGCACATATGTCTCCCTAAAAAGGAAGAAGCGGAAAAAAGCAAATGGCTGATGGACTAAGACACCGAATTATAGAGAAAAAAAAGCAGCTAGTTGTACCAAAGGGAAAATACCCTCCAGGGAGGTAAGGAGACTGGATGAGGCAGAGAGGGGGCTACTATACTTTAAGAAACAAGCAGGTGTTAGAAGCTCTCCCTGTCTCAGATCAAGCCCCCACTAAGTCCACAGAACAGGCCTCCCCAGTCCTAATCCTGCCAGAAGCTCGACTGAACAACGCCTTGGGGGAGAGGACAGCTGTAAAGGAGGGAGGGCAGAAAAAGAAAAATATAGGTAACCGCATTAAAGTCACCCCCTCACTGAGATCATACTTCAAGGTGCAATCCCTTAGTGGAGTTAATTCTAGCTCTACACTCCCTCTAGATCTGCCTGAGTGTACAGGAGCATCTGGCATGGCAGAGTGGGCTCAAAAGGACATGGAAAAACTCACAGGGGCAGGTACACAAATAGAATTGGAGTCCCCAAACAGATTTCAAGTACTAGCGGAAGGGGGCCCATACTTAGAGGTGCAAACACACGGTACAGGCCAGAAAGAGCTCCAGAACTCAAATGGGGTGGAAGAAATGATAACCATGCTAAGCAAAATAAAGGTTAGGTTTGACACCTCAGAGAAGAATCAAGAGAAGTTTCACGAGGTATGTGAGAGTCTGGAGGCAAAAATCAACTCCTGAGTGGGAAGGATGGCGGAGATGGAAGGGGCTGTAGAAAAACTGAACAAAGATGTGGAACTGAACAAGGAAGAGATCCTCTCCCTAAAGCGGGATGGAAAGGACCTGTGAGAGAAAACAGAAGTCTTGGAGAATAATGCCAGAAGAAATAATGTAAGGGTCTTAAATGTGCCAGAGGGCTTCGAAGGGGGAAATATAAAGAAGGCCATTATAGAGCTGTTAAGGGAGTTTTACCCAGAATTAGAGACCTCAGTACTAGAAGAAGACATCCAATGTATCCCCTGCAAGAAAGGTCCCAAGAAAAATTCTAATAAATTTCAAAACATACGCCATAAAAGAAAAAATTCTAGCAGCAGCTATTAAAGCAGGTTCATTCACCAGGGGTTACTGGTCTTTCAAAATTAGGTCAGACATATCCAAAGCTACACTAGATAGACAATGGGAACTGGGAAAACACATCCAAGAGCTCAGACAGCTATGCGCCACCGCCCAATTGAGATTTCTGCCACTTAAAGAGTAAAGTGGAACAACAAGATGCAGAGTATCAAGGACCCAAAAGAAGCAGAAAATATTATAGAACAAATTAAAGCACACCAGAAGAAATAAATATATAGACATCAGGGGGGAAGGAGAGCTCGATAGGGTAGTTTCCAAGTAGGCTTTCAAATGACATGGGGGAGGGTTCCCCAGGGTGTGAGAGGGGTTATAAGTTTATCATTCACAAAGAAAAATATTTCACTAAACACAGGGTGGGGGAGCATTATGGGAAAAAAAGGTCCTCATTAAAAAAAAAGAAACTATATTGCCAAAGAGGCTGGGACAGCAGTCCCTAGCTTCCGACACTCATTAAAAGAGGATAGTGATGGCCTTATTAAAGGAAAAAACATTTACCATATTATCCTGGAATGTTAATGGGCTCAGCATTCCCAGGAGATGAAGGAAAATTATGGAATACTGGAGGTTAATATCTAATGAAATAATAATAATACAGGAATCCCACTTATCAAAGGTAGAGTGGGTGAGCATTTTGAAGAACCAAAAGTGGGTGGAACACTGCATATGCTCGAATCAAGAATATCCTATAAAAGGAGTGGCCATCCTCTTCAGGAGATCTATAGGAGCAATTTTGGGGGAATGCATAGTAGATAGAAGGGGCAGATGGAGCATAGCCAAGGTGAAAATATCAGGTAGCTGGTTAGCCATTATAGGATATTATGGCCCTAACATAGATGACCCAACTTCTCTTCAGGAACTATATAATTTCCTCCTAGATATAAACATACCAATTATATTGGGGGAGATTTTAACGCCCTGTTAGATCCAGCGCAAGATAAATCCTCTTCTATAGAAACTGTCAATACCCCTAAGATGAGGGCATTTATTAAACAGATGATTGAAGATCTAGATCTGACTGACATTTGAAAGGTAACATGGGCAATAGATTTACTTTTAAAAATAAAAAATATGGCCATTCTTCAAGAATATATTTCTTTTTTAATTTCTAGAAGACTTAGTAATAGCGTGATACAAGTGGACCATATAACAGAACATTTATCTGATCACTCAGCCGTAAGCATGGAACTTAGGCTGAGTATATCCCCAATACAGAAAAGGTGGGCCCTTAATAGATCACTGCTACTTGAACCAGCACTTGTGGGAATTTTAAAGAAGGACACTAATGAATTCTTTCAGAACAACTGGGCTTTGGCCCCACCACACATTGTCTGGGACGCTTTCAAAGCTTTTATAAGGGGGAGCTTAACAAGCATCTCATTTGCCCGGAATAGGGAGCAGAGATCTAAGTTAGAGAATCTAGAACTTAACTTAGCAAAACTGGTAAGGGAGGCAGAGACTCCTTTCAATAGTCAAGATTTAAATTATAGAATAGTAAAAATACAGGAAGCGAAAAACAGCCTATCCGGTTTCATAGAAGAGGGAATTAGGAGAAAGTGGGAGGCCAGCAAAATGTCACATTATGAATACGGGGAAGGATGTGGAAAATTGCTGGTTTTGAGTATTAAAACAGACGCCGCCAGAAATATTATTTCAGAAATTTTAGATCCAGAGATTGGTAAAACCTGTAAAGACGACAATGAAATAAACAAAGCCTTTGAAGGTTACTACAAGAATTTGTACAGGGAGGACTCCCTAGCTACTGGAGAACAATTGGGAAAATATTTTGAGGGTTTAAATATGGCTACATTGACTCCAGTAGAGAAGGAACTCCTCAGCTCAGAGATAAGCCTGGAAGAAGTGAGGTCGGGAATGGACAAGCTGAAAAAAGGCAAGGCTGTCTGCCCAGATAGCTTACAGAATGAAATATATAAGGTTTTAAAAGAAGAACTGGCCCCATTGTACAGGGAGATGATAAATCAGGCTTGCGTTGAAGGGAAAGAACTCCCGCACTCCTGGGAGCAAGCCATAATCAGTATTATTTTAAAGCCTGGTAAAAATCCAAAGGCATGTGCATCGTACAGACCGATATCCCTTTTAAACAGTGATTACAAGATTTAAACCCAAATTTTGGCTAAATGATTGGAGAGATATGTAGAGAATTTAATCAAACCTGATAAAAAGCTTTCATTAGAGGGAGACAACTTCACGATTTGACACATAAGCTAATTGGAGCAATAGATCGAGCAATAGAAGATAAAACTCCCTTGACGATACTCACCCTGGATGTGGCCAAAGCATTCGATAGGGTTAGTTGGCCCTTCTTACAACAGTAGTTAGGTACCACGACCTGGTAGAAAACTTCGCAAGGGCAATATCAGCCATATATAAAAACTCATCTGCAAGAATTTTGGTGATCGGGAATTTAACAGAGAACATTTCAATAGAAAGATGGTCCCGCCAGGGGTGTCCCTTGTCTCCATTATTGTTTATCCCGTACATTGAACCCTTGGCGTACAAAATAGGATTGAATATAAATATATTACCATTCAAATGTAAAGGTTGGGAAAAAAAGGTGGGCCTCTACGCAGACGATTTGATGATATACACCTGCAATGTAAAGAGCTCACTCCCGGAGATAAGGAAAACTGAATTTGGGGAAGTATCAGGTTATTTGGTAAACTAGTCCACTAGTAAAACAGAAAATTAGGTACCTAGGGATACAGGTGACGCAGAACCTAGAAAAAATGGCTTTGAAGAATTTCAATAAAGTAAGAGATGACTTAAGAAATGGAGTAATCTCCCACTTTCATTCCTAGGAAGATCAAACATACTCAAGATGTCAATATTACCTAAGTTCACATTTATATTCAATGCAATTCCTTTAGAGTTTAATCAAAAAGCAATTAAGGAATTACAGGGAGAACTAAGTAGCTTCATCTGGGCAAACAAAGGAGTGAGGATCACTTGGAAAAAGATCCGTCGGAAGAAGATATATGGAGGAATAGCAATTCTAGACCTGCTTCTTTACTATCCGGCCTTTCAGTTTAGGACCTTTAGGCCCCTGCTATGAGAGAGAAGAGGGAGAAAAAACTTCTCTCCTCTGTTTATAGCTATAACAACAGACGTGGGTCCCTTGCTCACTTTGCCACTGGATTCAAGCAAGCCTGGCTGATGACGGCTGGAATGCCAGAAACCGGTCCTAGGATGCTTGTTTCCAGTCCAGGGAAGACATGGCTTGGCAGTTCGGGCTGGACTGTTCCCATGAGGCACAGGGTCAGACTGATTTGCATATGGCCATGTCTGAACTGGGGTGGTGGAGTGAGCTAAAGAATGATGATGGATTAAACCCAGATCAGTTGACTGGGGGTGAGTGTTTGATTGGCTCAAGCGTTCCGTCCATCATCCCCTTTTGTATAACAAAAGATCAGGCAAAGAAAAAATACTTTTTTTGTTAAAATTTGGCCATCCAAAATTCTTTAAAAAAGTCAGGCTGAAGATGCTGAAGGCCGTCTGCATAGCTTGGCATCAAATAAGGAGAATGCTGGGGATAACGTACTATAGTACTTTGGGCCCAATTTGGGACTCCCTGGGCACTCCGATCTGTTTACAGGACAAACTAGCTATACCTCTGAGGGCAGCAGGAATAAAGAAGTGGGGGCAAATTATGCAAGGTAGATCAGTAGTTTCCTGGGACATTATGAGTTGGCTAACAGCTGGTCACCTTTCAAGGTTTAAATATTACCAACTAACAAGCTGGTCAAGAGAATTGGGGAAGGTGGATGAAGGGAGCTCAGACGATGAGATAAAACACTTGCTAAAACCTTCACACCCCAAGGAACTGGCAAACTGGTACTGGGTACTAATCGAGGCTGGAGAAAAACCCTACTCTGAACTAGGAGAAATCTGGAAGAAGGACATGCCAGACGTACAGCATGGAACTTAGGCTGAGTATATCCCCAATACAGAATGAATGTGTTATAGCAAGTATCTATGTCTATATTCTGGTCTACAATAAAATCCGCCCCCCTCAGGAGAAATCATCTTTTTACACTGCATAGGGCTTACTGGACTCTGAAGAGATTATCCATGCTGGGGAGACAAGAGGAAAGAAAATGCGGATGATATCCACATGTTTTGGCTGTGTCCCCTTCTGGAGACCTTCTGGCAAGGAGTGGGTAAGAAAATTAACAAAATCATAGACAATAATATCAAGGTAAGCCTTGCAATGGTTATATTTGGAGTCATTGAAGGAGGCGTTAAAGTGATGAAGCTATCAAAAAGGCATAGATCCTTGTTGTTTGTATTACTACTTTTGGCAAGGAGAGAGATCTGCCTAAAGTGGGTTAAACCGATCCCCCCTAATTGGGTCTCAGCAGTTCAAAGAATCAGAAACCTTGAAGGAAAGCTCTCTACGGGTAAAAAAAAAGACAATTTTTTGGAACTATAGGACAACCAGGGAGTCTTAGTAGCAGATGGATAAAGGAATTAAGGGGATAGTAATAAATATCTGAGAAAACCTGGTCCAATGATTAAAAACATCAGTAAACCAAATCTTTGGGAAAGCAGTTGGGAAACCAGGGCCCACAGAGAGAATATCTCAATGTTTCATCCAAGATAAAAGGTTAAGGAAAGAATGGTGATTTGGTTCCATGGCCTTCTTCGTTAACAAATGCAGCATAGCCAGGGTCCTGTGCCGAATAAAAATAAAAGAAGATCCAACAACAACTGGCAAAGCTGCTAACCCAAATCACCAAAAGGCTTCCGAATGTAAAATGAGGACTTATTTAAAAAAAAAAAAGAATCACGATTGTGGAATCCTACCATCGTGAAGCACATCAGGCAGCCCTCCTTAGGAGTGTGACTAGCCTGGTGGTACAACACGCCTACTTGCATATCTAATTTCCCACCTTTCCTGGTGCCAAAAGGGCCTCAGGGCAGGAGGTGGCATCTCCCAGGTCTGGAGGAAGCCTGGGTTGCATAGCAAAGGTGGCAGAGGCTTTGAAGGCTCTGGCCTTGGTATGCAGATTTACTAGCCATCCTGCTGGAGGAGGTGTAAACACCTGCCAGAGCAGGCATTGTTTCTGATCTCTGAGAGAGTGGGCTCTCACCTTCAGGGGGTCAGAAACTCATCTGCGGTGGCAGGCTGAAAGATACCACTCAACGAGCACTCTAAGAGGCTGGTCGGTTTTCAGGGGCACATCTAAGGTGCCCTCTTGGTGCATGTTTTAATAAATCCACTCCCGGCATCAGTATGGATGTATTAGGACAAGGTGTTTGATACCAAACACCATAGGTTTCAGTGAAGCCATCATGTAGCTGGGGAACTTGTAATAACCAGCGCCCAGTACATGTCCTTAAGATGGCTTCCCTGTTCACTTGTACTATCTAGCAATTGAACTAGACAGCACAGGGTCATGTATGTTCATGCATATATGTCCTTGCATGTAATGTAATGTACCCTGCCTTAGGGCTATAAGGCCTGTTGAAGGGGTAACTTACACATATTGCATGCAGTGTCTGTGGGCATAGTACACAGGGTGTGTGCCATGTCGTGTTTTCACATTTGTGTGCACCATTTCACGCACCTGCAATGGTAGTGTGCATGAGTTTGGTGGTGTGTCCCTTAGGGTGGCACAATACATACTGCAGCCCCTAGGGACCCTCTATAAGACCCATGCCCTAGGTACCAGAGGTACCATTTACTAGGGACTTACAGACATGTGAATGGGCTTGCCAATTAGGGAACAATTGAGCAGTTACCTTGTTTTAGGGAAAGAGCACTGGCACTAGGGACCTGGTTAGCAGGAACCCAGTGCACTTTAGTCAAAATTACATCAAATACCAGGCAAAAAGGGGGTGGGAACCATGTCAAAAAGGGGCACTTTCCTGCAAGCACTGCAAGAACTTAGAGGTCTGCTGGTGCTGGGCATGCATCAAGGCACAGAATATGCCGGGATATCCTTCCAGTCTCATATGCTGGACCCCAGGGTTGCCCCATGGCACAGAATGGTCTTACAAATAACTTGGACCACCCTCCATGCTCAAATGGAGGCCCATTAGCATCAGAATGGTAGTATGTGCAACATATAAATATATGTTGTCTGTGGAATTACATTTTTATTGTCTCAGCGCTCCATCCATCAACTGCTTGTGTTTGCTTTATTCGCCCTAAGTTGGCAGGGTATGCCCAGACGTGGGTCCCTTGGTCACTTTGCCACTGGATTCAAACTAGCCTGGCTGATGAGGGGTGTTACCCCGAACCGGTCCCGGGATGCTTGTTTCCGGTCCAGGGAAGGCCTGGTTTGGCAGTTCGGGCTGGACTGTTCCCATGAGGCACAGGGTCAAGACTGATTTGCATATAGCTGAGTATGAACTGGGGTGGCGAAGTGAGCTAAAGAACAATGATGGATTCAATCCAGATCTGTGACTGGGGGTGAGTGTCTGAAAAGTTTCAGCGCTCCGTCCATCATCTCCTTGTGTTTGTTTCATCTCTCTTGTTTACCTTTGTATGTCCTTGTTGTCTCTATTATAGGTCGTCTTCTAAAATGTGCAGTTGAATGAATGTAGTTAATGTGCAAAAATTTGCTGTTTATAATAAAATAGTCATTTTTTGTACATATTTTACATTTGGTGTGCAGTATGACACACAGGAACTTTTTACTGAAAAATCATCTATTCTTTCTTGGAATTATTCAGATCACGAGTATCATATGGCTTCCTGTATTAATATGAATGCCTTACCATTGATTAATTTACATACATATAATACAGGTTAATTCTATCATCTCAGACACACATTACAGACATCATGAAACATGCGTCTTCCCCTTTTTGACAAAATAACACACACAAAAAGGTTATTGTCAAGTGATGCACATACAATATACATTTAGAATTATCCACCAACATATGTCCAGATAACAGAAATACAGTCATTACTTCTTAACATCAAAATCAAGGGTACATTCCTGTTTGCCATTATAAACTAATGTCATGGAGATATTGCTTTAGCAAGTCAAGGCATCCCATGTGCTGAGGAGACATTTATGTACATCATCGTTGACAAAAAAACATGTTTTAATGGGAATTAATATTTGCTTTTGCTGCATCCTTCTTAGCCGTTGTCACCGACTGTTAAAAGTATTATGTATGTTTTGAAACCTCGAATAGGAAAGGGGATTATTATGTAAATCTTTGGCACATGTAATAGTATGGCAACACAAATTAGCCACCCTGGGTCAAAATAGTGACAGCGGAGTGCGGGGGAGTCCCTTTCATAGGACGAATTCCCTCACCCACCTGTAGGTGGCATGCTTCATCATCGGGAACCCCCTCGCACTGCAAGCCTGGTCACAGTGTGTGCTACAACCCCCTCACTGTGAGGGAAGAGCTCAGGGATGTTTTATTAGTGATTTTAGAGAGGTATACTAAAACCTTCAAATGAACCGGGCGTGGAGGGAGTGTGTGAAAGCAGTAAAAAGGGGGTTAAACCTAACTACCTGGTATGCTAAAAATTATTTTTAATGGAACATCCTGGGGTCAGGATTAAAAGAAGTATGTGGGCCATGGCAGGAAAATAAAACCTAGCATGGTCACGATGTGGTCAAATGGTCGACATGTTTTAGTCTTAGTGCCCTCCACAGAGGTGACGTGGCTTTCTTCAGGACCAGGTGAAAAAGTGAGGGAATGTGAGTTAATCTTACCACCCATACCAGATCTGGTCGGTGGAAAAAAGGATACAGCCAACTAATAGGTTGATGCATCAGTTGTAGGAGACTGATAGTCAGCGTCGTCCCTATAAACAAGACAAGTGTTAAAGACAACGATATTATATACATTTACACAAGCACTCCTTTAATACCATACCACAGATATATATAATGTTGAAAAACATTATTGTGGCAACGGAAATGGTGAGGAAAATTATCCTTCAAAGCTTACCCGTCTGATCGGGGAAGCTAATGGCAACTCATCCTCGGCGCATGCCCTCGAGGTGGCTTCCAAAACCTAAATTAGGAAAGAGGCAAAGAAAAAGGGGCAGGTTTGACTGTAACGTGCAGTATTAAAAACATATGTCATACAGTTGACTTCAAATGCTCAGTGTGGAAAACAAATATCCGTGGCCACGTACAATTGTACAACCAAGTCCACACAATTGGACATGGAGAGAAGGAAAGGCCATGGGTAGCAATGTCAGAGCCCATTGAAACTTGTTAAAAAAGATCGTATATTAATGCTAGGGTATAAGAGAGTAAATAACCCAGAGTTAGCATTAAACAGAATGACCGCAATCTCAGATTAGCAGAAGAAAATCAACAGGCATCACACACACATCTAACACTGGATGCAGGATGGCAGAAGACTGAGCGTCTATTGGATAGGGAACGCCAAAGTAATGGCGATGGTCCCTAAATAATGGATCGAGAAATGGGATATAGCTCCACCCTCACTGAGATGGAGGTATCCACAGAGGTGGTAATGTGGGGCTTCTGGAAAGAAAGAAGCACTCCTCATCAAGTAATGGAGCTTAAAAAAACACAATCTCATTAGACCTAATTAGGCAGAAACAAGATTCTGGGGGCTCCCGCAGGAAAGCGTCCAGGTAGTAAGGAAAACCCGGCATGGCAAAGATCAGGGATGCACACCCATATAACATTCGAGGGAAGGGGCTTGACCCTCGCCGCTATGTAAGAGGGGTGCACACAATGGGGTGCCACTCTCATGTAGGGGAAACCCAGATAGAGGTAAAGGACTAAAAAGTGGGTTGGTACAGTCTGCAGCTGAAAGGTCTGTGCAGACCGCCGAACCGGAGACCTCGTATCGCTCGGGGGGAAGGCAAAGCGTTGCTAGGCTACGAGTGAGTGAGGAACCACCTACCTTGGAGTGAGGTCCTCCTTGCCGGTTGGTGCAACCGGGACGGGGAATGGAATGCTGGCAAGGACGCGCAGGATATCTCGTCTGGAAGAGCTGACGCTCCACCTACCCAGAAATCGAAAACAGAGGAAAAGTGAAAATAGACGAAGGACTCTAAGAACGTCCTGCTGAGAAGTAAGAGCTTGGTGGCCATCTTAGACAGTTTTAGGCAGACCGGAGGCCTACATGGTATGAATGGTGGGTGACACCTCAAGGAAGTGGTGTCTCCGGGCTGGGAGAAGGAATAAAGAACCTGGGCCAAGAAAACATGCGCTTACAGTGTGAATGCGTGTTGGAAAAAGTGTTTCAACCCAGGTGACTGAGAAACGGAAGCAACTGGAACTGGAAAACCCATTGGGCGTGGGCAACAAAAGACTCCAAGCACGTCCCTCTGGGGAACAGGAGAGACAAGGATCTTCCAGTAGGCACCAGTCTCAACGTTTTTGTTTGTGTGCCATGCACAAAAGTGCTGCTCAGGGCCCAACACCTTGGACCCTTTTCACGTTACTGAACAGCATCGATGGATGGCGTTCATCACCAGAATGTTGCAGTGACACCTCCACATTGAGATTAAAGGCAAAGAAAGCTTTATTGAAAGCACACAAGATTTAGCGTGATTCTCCCTTTGCCAGCCACAGGCTAACTGACTTAGGTAGAATCCTGCAACAACAAGGTTCCACATAAGCCTCACAGCAATGAGATAGAGAACATTCCTAATGCTCAAAGCCCATCTTCCTTGGCCATGCGGGATAAGCTGGGCCCTATGCACAGGAGTCTGTGTCATCTGCATTGAATTACACCGTACATTCTTATTCCTTGACATCTAGAGATGTTCTCGGTACAACTTCACCATGTCATGGAGACCTGTTCTCCAAGACAGGCCTGTTTCTCCATGAATCTTCTGAGCTGTTCCAGGTGGGTACAGATGTCATTTAAGGTCTCCTTCATTTGATGATAATCCCCTCACAGAGAGGATTCTTGTTGCACAAATTGATCCTCCTACAGCATAGGATACGCCCTGCCAATACCTGTGTGGAGTAAAATGACAAAGCCAGCAAGTTGTCCATCATGTAAAGGGTTAATATCTGGGACGTTGGAGGAGAGAGATTATTGAAGGGCAGAGAAGCCCTCCTCACCAGGGGGTTTTTCTCCCTCAGAAGATTGAGACATAATTGGAGTTGCACCTGGGTTAGAGGGTGGAGCCAGGAGAGTTAATTGAGATACTTGTAGGCTGAGGGGGATGGAGGTGAGTATCTGTGGCTTTTTAGCTGTTGCTATAGGTGCTTGCAGTCTACAGAAGATTCCCATGACGGAGATTGCTGGCTTGATGTGAGGTATTGTTTTTAGATACGATCTCAGGGTCGGCCCATCAATTTCCTCGGTGGAGGCCACAGAGATGGTAGCTTGTAAGAGGATGTGGATTTTTTCCTGGATTGCACACCATCCTTGGTTACAGCAAGGGTACGTGTGAGTGACATGTGTGAGATGTGCTCTTATCTGTGAAAGGAGAACAGAATTACATCAATGGGGAGTTGTAATGTAGTGGAAAGATTGAGGGTTTTTGTTTATTTCCTGACCTGGTTTCGGGATTTCCTCCAAAAGGCAGGCCATATCGCAGGTCAGTGTGTATGGTGGAGTGATACAATCATCAAGGGGGGTGAGATGAACACAGGCTCTAGGTCTGCCTCCAGAAAGATCCTGTGTCACCTGGAAAACTTCTCCTTCACTCCTCCTATCATCTTGATATTTTCTTTTTTCTTTCAAATCTATATTTATTGATATTTTTGCACAGTAATACAAAACATGCAAGATAATACATTTTTCAGAGATCTGCGGACACTGCTGTTATGGGGCTAGTTCATGATTACAGAGTCTTTCAAGAGATCCGTCAGCATCATCATAACCAGTATATTTCTCGTATTATCTGCAAACCTGAGTATGGCCTATGTCAAGCTTAATAGCGTGTATCTTCAGATTACATTCTTTATTATTACAATAGTCCGTATTTAGTGCATTCGGTTAAAGAATACATATCTTACATGAACCAAAGGAGGTGACTGTCTTTCTGTGCATGGCACCCATTACCTTTTTCCTGATTGAGGTGTGACGGTGTTGACATAGTTTCGTACAGTTTAAAGGCACAGTGTGTAACAAGTAACAGTAGCACAAATATTCAGTCCACCTTTCTGCTTGAAGACCATTAGCAAATTAAGCCCTACCAACGTGGAGGGTAATACACCCCTAAACAAAAGAAACCCTCTCCCTCCCCCATAACAAGAAAAATAGAATGGTGGTGATGTTATGTGAGTAGTGTGTTGGGTATGTGGATCAGGCTGGAGCGGAGGTACAAGCTTCAGTGTGGGCAATGTCTGTTTTCTCTAGGGAACCAGTTGGACGGGTCTCGTAGGGCCGTACTATATGATTAGTGGTCTGTGAGTTAGAATTGAAAGAGATGCATATCTCTAATGGAGGGCGGGCACACTGCCAGAGGTAGCCCCTGAGTCAGATAGGAAACTAGGGGTCCCCATTTATATTCAAAATTTTTGTAATCGTCTCTGAAGATATCCGTCACTCTCTCTAGACAGAGTGTTCTCCAAAGCCGAGCTTGCCACATTGACAGGTTGGGGGCCGTTGTTTTCTTCCAAGCTGCCGCTATGGCGATTTTGGTCGCCCCTAGGCAGGACCCTAAAATAGCCTTGTCTGATTTGGTTTGGTGTGTCAGAGATGGGTCCCTAATGCCCAGGAGTACTCCTTCAATAGTAGTCGGTATGGGGTAGCCCAGCATGGTTTTGATATGGGCTGGTATCTCCTCCCAGAAGGGTCTAAGCACGGGGCAGTCCCACCATATATGTTGGAAGTCGCCAAGGAAACCACAGCCCCTCCAGCACATATCAGATGTGTCCGGGAATATTCTCTTAAGCTTGGTTGGATAGAGGTACCAATCCATCATGGTTTTCATATGAGCCTCTCGAAGTTCCAGGGAGTGGTTAAATTTAGCAGTGTCTGACCATACCCCAGCCCATTCCCTGTCTGATATGTCTCTCTGCGTTATTCCTTCCCAGACATCCATATATCTAGGTCTCGGTGAGTGAGTGGAAGCAAGTAGGATCTTGTAGAGGGAAGATATCGCCCCCTTCATAGAGACAGCTGTTTGAATGAATTTTTCAAACGCGGTCTTCTCTCGTGTGGCCGCTTCACGGATCTGAGGTGTGAGAGCCCAGTGCTTGAGTTGGAGATAGTAATAGTGTTCCTATGGGCCTAAGTAAAATTCCCGCCTACATGTTGCAAAATTCAATATATCATAATTCTGAAAAAGGTCCTGCAGCATGAGACATCCCCCCTCCTTCCATGCGTCAAAGGGACCCTGGCAGAGAGCTGGTGGGAAGGTTGGATTGAAGTGTATCGGCGTATGTGGTGAGGGAAACGTGGTCCATTTGGTCCCTCCAGAGATGGAGTCCCAGACCTTCAAAATGGTGCATGTGGGGGTGCTAATATAGGCGTTGGCAGGTCTATCTTTTTTGGGTTTCCATAATAGATCCCATATCGACCTTCCCGCAATGGCTCTATCCATGTGTAACCAATGTTTTTCCGATGCCCGTTTGGACCATTCTGTCGCTATCCTGAGTTGTGCGGCCTTGTAGTAGAGGCCAAGGTCGGGTAGCCCCACGCCTCCCTTATCCCTTGACCGCCGCAACACATGAAACGGCAGGCATGCTTGTCCGCCTTGCCAGATGAAGTGAGTAAATAAGGTCCGCAGTTTAGGGAGGAGGTCCCTATCGAGCTGTATAGGCAGCGCTTGAAAAATATATGAGTTTTGGGAGTACTGTCATTTTAATTGCGTGTATGCGGCCTAGCCATGAGATGAACATTGGCTTCCATCACTTAAGGTCGCCCTGGAGTTGATGGAGGAGAGGAGGGAAATTGGCCCTGTAAAGTCCCTCTACGTTTGAGGTTAGTTGTACTCCCAGGTATTGAAGGGAACGTTTTGCCCATTGGAAGGTGGTGCACTTCTTCAGTGTATCTGCGTCAGGTGTCGGCAGTGTAGGGTTGAGGATAAAGGATTTGTCCAAGTTAATTTTGAAACCCGCCACTTGTTCAAACCTGGTCAATTCCAGTTGTAATGCTGGGATGGAAGACGACGGTTTAGTTAAATATAAGAGAATGTCATCCGCAAAGAGCGATATTTTATGATCGTCCCCCCCAAAGGGAAGCCCCATTATCCCGGGGTTCTCCCGTATATACATTGCAAGTGGCTCGATGCTCAAAGCGAATAACAAAGGTGACAGTGGGCACCCTTGTCTTGTCCCTCTAGTAAGGGGGAAGAAATCAGACAGCGTACCGTTAACCTGCACTCGGGAGCGGGGCGCAGTATAATTGGCCTTAAGCATGTTGATAAATTTGTCTGCAAAGCCGAAGTGTTTAAGAGTGGCAAAAAGGAACGCCCAGTCCACCCTATCAAAAGCCTTCTCGGCATCCAGCCCCACCGGTATTTTGCATTTGGACGCCTTCTCAATCAGGTGTACCGATCGCCTAATGTTGTCGTGGGTTTGCCTGCCTTTTATAAAACCTGATTGGTCCGGGTGGATTAGGTCTGGCAGTAGTTCGTTGAGTCGTTCGGCTAGTATGGCCGAGTACAGCTTTGTGTCCAAATTCAAAAGGGCAATAGGGCGACAGGAGGCACATAAGTGGGTCTTTTTCCCCGGCTTAGGTATCACTGTGATAACCGCCTCAGCCATCAAGAGGGTTACCTGTACCTCCTCCGCCATTTTATTGAAGAGTTGCTTAAGGTGGGGGATAACGTCAGCTGCAAAGGTTTTATAAAAAAGGGCTGTGAGGCCATCCGTCCCTGCCGCTTTGATGGGCTTGAGTGATTTGATTGCTTTACATACCTCGTCGGAAGTGATAGGGGCCATAAGGTTGTCATTATGACTCTGAGTGACCTTTGGGAAAGTCAATGCCTGCAAATAGTCGTGTTGTGCTGTGAGATCCAGTTGCTCCCCCGTGTATAGATGTTCATAGAATTTTCTAAAAATGGTGGCCTTTCCTGCGTCGGTGGACTCCAACCCGCCCTCGTTATCTTGTATGTTCCCAATGAACTCCTGTTCCCTTTTGTTCCGTAATTGCCTCGCTAAGTGTGTGCCGATTTTGTTGCCCTGTGTGTAGGATATTTGGCGGAGTCGCAGGAGGGTATACTCTGCTCTGTTATTATAGATCGCTTTTAGTTTCCCTCTCAGGGCCGTGAATTTGCGCTGTGTTTCCCTAGTAGGGGTACTCTTGTGTGCTTTCTCTGCTATGTCTAATTCCGCCTCCAGGCTAATTCTTTCCTTGGTTCTCTGTCTATTGAGGGTAGCGTTAAGTTCTAGGCATTTGCCCCTTATAACTGCTTTGAACGCATCCCAATTGTTGAAAAGTGATGTGTCCTGTGGGGAGTTAAGAGTAAAAAATTCTGTGATCGAATTTCGCAGAGTGTCCCGCATCAACTTATCCCTTGTGAGGGAGGCCGGGAAATACCATTTAGCGGTCTTGGGTGTTGCGATACTCCATCTAAGGCAGATCGAGACTGGGCAGTGGTCTGAGATAGAAAGCGGGAAGATTTTTGCCTCTTGCAGGGAGCCCAACAGGCTCTGACTAGTAGAAATATAGTCTAGCCTGGAATAGGTGCGGTGAACGTGAGAGAAAAACGTGTAATCCTTAGTCGTGGGGTAGAGTGTGCGCCAAGCGTCTCTGAGACCCAGATTGTGTAATGTCTGTTTTATCGCTGTAGGGAAGGTGTTCGTTAGGGCTCTATGGGTATTTGTACTGTCAAGGTCTGCCTGCCAGGTGAGGTTAAAGTCCTATCACTAACAGAGTGAGATACTTCTCACTCCTTGAAGGGCTGAGAGGAACTCGCGAGGGGAGTGCACCCTCCCGTGTATTAACACTATTGCACACAAAGTACTCCCCTGATTGTTAATCCGGGAAACCCGGACAACCTTAGTAACTTAAATCTGAGTCAATGCTGGTGGAATGTCCCTATAGAAAGCTTTTATAGATCTTCACCTACGGGTGAGGAAGGAGGCAACTCCTTTGGTTTTATATTCCCTCACACACCCTAGTGGTGTCATGCTTCATCATCGGGACACCCTGACGCCTAAAAGTCAGGGTGGGCTCAACCATATCTCAGGGAGCGCTTAGAAGATTTTTGGGCCAGAGGGGGATAAAGAGTAAAACTCCTCTGTCAGATCCCGGTTTCCCTTTATTCTTGGATCTGGCAGGGATATTAAAAAGATAAAGAAATAGGGTCCGGCGGGATATTATGGTCCTAGGACCCTACTGCCAACATGTTTCAGTCCACGTCTGCCCCGTAAAGGGTGCTGGACTTTCTTCAGGGCAAGAACTGTGACCCCCTGGAAAAACAAGAGGTATGGGAATTACCCTACACTCAATATATTTAAGGGCAGATAGCTGCTCCTTATTTAAACAACCAATTGATGCATCTTCACTGCATCTGTAGAACGACATAAACAACAAAATTTCCACCATAGTATCATGAACTCATAGTCTGTAGGATTGTGTACCATGCAATTGTGCCACAAAACTCGTGAATATCCATTCTAATGGTGACACAGTCATGGACTATACTCTTAATTCGAGTGCGTGTTTCTTGTTTATTAAAGTGTCTCTATTGTACACTCATGTCTGTGTTATACCCATGTAGTGGCGGCAGCTTACCGCATCCTATATTCATACATTGCACTAGTGGGTGTAAAATTGGGTAAAACTCTCGTGTCAACCGCTCACATGCTCTCATACCATTAAAATATCGCCACTCCCATCACTCATCCCTTTCACTCCAATATCGCTCCTTACCCCAAATTGGGAGAGGTTCCACTTCTCGCTGGACCTCAATTTTTTGGAGTAGCCCTGTAGTCAAACCCTGAAGTAGATGTAATGCATGGGTTGCGCAGGGCATATTGTTGCAACAAAGGTACCATGTCACAAAATGGCACCGTAGTTAATATAAGAACCGGGAGGACGGGAAATAAAAAGAAAAAGAAAAAGAACGTAAGTAAAAGTCAGGCCGTCCCGCTGTTTAGAGCGGAAACGTGCCGATCCATACCTGCATCACGCTTTTTCGATAGGAGTTACTTACGCCATCAAGGGTCCTACCCCGCTGACCAATCTAATCGTATTAGGTCCCAGCCGCTTGGTGAACCGCTACACTGAACAACTCTGTTTTTAAAGAGAACCTTATTTCCAGACTTGAGTCGGTGCAACCTCTTCCGGTGCTGTGTGTTGACGTCACTACGTTTATCGTGAACTATCAACGTGGAGCGAAAATGAGACACGTGTTGCTCCCTCACCCTAATGGTCATGGGAAATGTAGTTCCAGATCACTTGCTACCCTAATAGTCATGGAATATGTAGTTTGTGAATACGATGTCAGAATATACGAACCACTGGAAACTTTATTTAATCTGACACCAATCAATTTCTCTCTTATTAGAGTAAAGTACGATGGCCTTTGAGATATAAGCACGTATGTGCCGGTGCTGTATTCACTGTGTTAAGGTCTTTCAAATTCTTTTGTACACCTCGCATCTGTGTAAACATAGTCCCACGTGACTCAGAGAGAACAATATAAGAGATTTTTCACGCCTCATGGTATGCTTATAGGGACTGTTACTACTCTCCCTAGTAATAGCTTTTATACAAAACTATATTACATATTTCCTCATTTCCCATGGAAATAATTAACGCGGTAGGAGGAAGGGGAACCTGTCTGAAATAAACTTTATTCGTATTATATTTTGACTTGTGTCCTAGTACTTGGCATAACCATTAGGTGCTACACATAGATCCGGTTATAGAAAACGCCCGACGGATTTCTAAAATACAGGGATTAAGTCTATGAATTAAAAGAACGTGTTAGGGGAATCTAATGTCACACTAGGTGCGTGTTATGTTACACGCTAACCTATCTATTCTTGTTGAGTTGATTCCACGGTATGGAATCATTCAATCCTGTAAGGTGGGTTTTGAGCCTATACACCCACCGCTGTTCGCGTTCTAATAGGATTCTCGTGATGTCACCTTCCCCTTTTACCTTCTCAATCACTGTCCACCATAGGTCCATGTCAGTATGTTTCTTTTCAACATAGTGGGCTGTCAGTTTTGTTGCTGTGATTGCGCGTCTTATGGTACTTCTGTGTTCGCTAATGCGAACCTTCACTTTTCTTCCTGTCATTCCCACATACATGAGATTGCATGGACATTTAATCAAGTTAAAGTCCCCCATGAGGATGGTCGGTCCTTCTGCAAATTCGCCGATCCTGTTTAAGAGAGTAGTGAGGAAGGCGGGTTGGCCCACATTAGGGGCATATGCTGTTACAAAGGTGCATAGCTTCCCTTTTAATTTGCCCTTTACCATGATTAGGCGACCGTCTTTATTGGCGTGAACCGCCTCTGGTTGGAATTTGGTCGTTGTATGAAAAAGTAGGGCCACCTCCGTTGTTTTGTCCCTGCTGAGGATCTATAAATAAGTGGGTATTGTTTGTGTCGCAGCCTCATCTCCTCGTCTCTTTTTAAATGCGTCTCCTGAAGGGCCACAATGTCGAAGTGGTGGTCAATAATATATTTCCATACCTTTTGACGCTTAAGTGGTGAATTCAGCCCCTTAACGTTCCATGAAGCTACTGTGATCCCCATGGCTACGTGGCTCCCCCCCCTTCCCTGCGTTCAGACTTGCCCCCTGTCGGAGCACCCCCAATGTTCAGAATGCTAGTGTAGATTGTGTCCTGCCTCTCTATTCTCCGCGACATCCCATATTCGTGACTGTGCCTCAAACATGTGTAATCGGTTTCCCAACATCTGAACTTCACCATCCACCACCCGTAAAGAAATACAACCCCTCTCCCCCTCGTAACCAAAAAAGAAAATCCCCAACAATACCAACATCAGTGAAAGTCAGGTAGATGTTATGTTCTGACTGTCAACGGTAACGCCCTTTTGGGCTCGTCGGTGGAGGTCGAAGTTCCACTCCACGCCTCTCTTGAGTGTTCAAAAAGAGAATTCGCCATTTTCTTAGAGTCTATATCGAGTTTGCAGATGTTCTCATCTCCACTGAATAACGTCACTGGCCCCTATTCCGCAATGTTCAGGGGGGCCGTATTCTGTCCTCGTGGTGTGGGGATGAGCTTCCTCAGTGTCCAAGCAAACGTAGAGCCATTATTGTCACCTCCACTGTCATTTGTGAGTCCCCCTCGAGCTCGTGGACCATTGAGACCTTCTTGTGGAGCTTCCCTCCTTTCCTCTTGCTGGTCCTGGCAAGTGATCTTCCTCAACTGGGGGAAGGCCTAGCAGGCGGAGTCCCTCGTTAAGCTCAGTGATATGGTGGGGTTTATTGTCGTGTTCAAAGCTTAGGCCAAACGGGTAAGTCCATTTGTATTTCACGTGGTCCTCTCGAAGTTTCGTTGTAAGAGGTAGAAATTGGTGTCTTCGTGCCAGTGTTGCTGGTGCCAGATCTTGATATAGAGTGCATTTGTGGCCTTGGAAGGAGACGTCTCCTTTTTTCCTGGCCTCTTGTAAGACCGTTTCCTTGACCTTAAAGGAGTGGAATTTAACTAGCACATCGCGTGTCCGTCGCCATTCTCCACTGCTTGTTCCTCCGACACGGTGGGCGCGGTCCAATTTAATTTTGAGCTGACGCGGGCTGACAATTTCGGCAAAAAGGCCCTTGAGGAACGCCTCAAGGTCCGGTCCCTCCGCTCCTTCTGCTAGGTCCCGGATCCATATGTTGTCTCGCCGAGCCCTGTTTTCAAGGTCTTCGGATTTCAACTTGGCCAGCTGGAGTTGATGTTGAAGGTCCTGCAGTTTGTCGTGCATCTCCATTGTGTGTTTTTCCAATCCCTGGGTTTGTGTTTCCAGGTCTACCACTCTCGTGCCCACCGAGTTGACGTCTTGTTGAAGCGAGGACATGCGCGTTGTCAAATCCATCCGGAGCTGGTCGATGGAAGCTTTCATGTCCTGATTTAGCTCAGCACGTAGTTCAGCCTTAAAATCGCGCAGTGAGGACAGCAATTCGTCTTTGTGAGGGCCATGTCGCTCGGAGACTCTCCCTGGTCAAGCGGTTGCCGTTTGTCTGAGGGGTGGAAGAAGCTGGTGACCTTGGGTGGTGGTGGTGCCTTCTTTGGCGGCATAGGTGCGGGCTCCTTTGCGCCCTTCGTGTTGTGTGTGGCAGCGGCAGTTATGGAGGGCAGGAGTTTCTATATTTACCGCAGTGGACACCTTCAGTGTAGGCTGGCGACGCTGAAGCTTTGCTGGTCCTTCATACCCTGTTTGGCAGCACAGCATTGCAGGAATTGAGTGGGGGGTCCCCCCCGAGGAGAGCTTTAGGTATGCATGGCCGCATCAAGGGATTTAAGTATTCCAGGGAGGTATCGACCGATAGGTGCCTCCGTGTAGGAGGGGCGCACTCTCGTGTAGGTTATGTCAGAGACCCCTCGGCTTTTCGCGCCCCTCGTTTCGCTACTGCTTGCTCAGTTATTGGCCACCATGTTATGGTCAGGCAGGGTCAGGCGTGGGGCCGACATGCGTTGAGTTTTCACCTGAGCTCCTTGTGGGTCACATCTCCTGGGTTTTCGTTGCGTCAGCTACCCGCCCCAGCCCTCCGCTGGTGCTTTGATGCTCTTAGTCGTAGCGGCACTTCTCCTTCGTGGCTCCCCTAGTGCCGGCCGCAGAGCTGCCCCTCTGCCCGTAGCGCTATGCGGCGTCCACGTTTGCTTACCACGTCAGAAGTAGTGAGCTGCGAGATGTCCGTTGGGTCGCGGTCTTGGGCAGAAGATGTTGATCTCTTGCGGGGGAGAGCTCGCGGCGGTTCGCCGTTGCTGAGGTCTTCAGGTGGCCGCCATTTTGTGTGATCTCGCGGTCGGCCCGGGGGAGTCCAAACAGTCTCACTGCAGCATGGAGATGCTGTCGTCGAGCCCCCGTGTCGCTGCCAACAGCTCAGGGGTCGATATCGCTTGTTTGGAGTGGTTCTGGCGAGCTCAGCTAGGCGCTCAACACTCAATTCACCGGCGTGGAGCGGGAGCCGAGACGGATCACGTCCGCTTGGCCATCTTGCTCGGCCACGCCCCCACCTTTATACTTTTTACGGTCCCCCAATATTGTGAACATCCACCCCAATACATTGACATGGTCTGCCAGCTCCTGACACATGGCTGCCTTTTTCACTCTACTAAAGGCATGTATTTTCCTGTGGCAAGAGAATGGTAATATAAGCTGTAACATAGACATTAAAGATTGTGTAAAGGCTAAAACCAGGTGTGTTATGCTTTACTTTTAGCCATAGGTGAAACTCTAGCAGAGATAATTGAAACAAAATTATTAGACAAGTGTATTCATTGTTTATAGCATGTACATATAAAAGAGGCATAATATTGCCTTACCTGCTACAGCCATGGATGCTTCCTTTGTAGATGAACCCCTAGATGACTTGAATAACATGGTGGACATGCATCCATTGATTCAGAACCTGCATAAAAAGTAAAGGTAAACTACAAAATTGTCACTGTGGTTCTGAGGAGAACTGTCACAAGTGACACAAATGGCATCAGTGTTAAAACTTGAAAAAGATGTGTCATGTTTCTTTCACATTGACATTTGAAGTTATAGTTCAATGGACAGGCATATGTTAGAAATGACAAATGTGGAAAATAAGTTACAAAGGGACACAGAGAGTAGTGCATGTATTATGTTGACAGACTTACCTAAACATTGGATGCCAGAGGGCTTAGTGGCTGCTTACAGGATGCGCCATGATGTCATCTGATGGATGGGATATATTGTGGGCACCAAGGGCTGTTGTGTCACTGAAGCTTGAGAATAAGACATATACAGAGTAAGGAAATCTCCCAACACAAATAACATGAGGGTACTATTACACAGTAAATAAACATCCACAGAGCCATCTCCAAGGTGGCAGCCATGGGATAGTGTTAGGTACTGTGACAAAGAACATGCCTCTCAACAATTAGCTGTAATGGGAACATTGTCTTATAAAGTGGGTGACAATACACATATACTTATCCTTACCAATGAAGTAACTCAATGGAAGGATGGATTTTGTGACTAAGGACACAGACATGTAAGCTCAAGCATCAGATCTGTTACTGAGATACACGAAACATGCAGTCCTTATTGTGGTTTGGAATTATATTTTAACACATATGTAGATATGCACATACAGACAAGTGCATATATGCACACTCTGTCTCCCACTCCTTTCGACTCTCACTGTCTCCCTACCCTTTACTAAAAACTAAATAGCAAAATACACACCTAAGTGAATGGTGTAGTAAGGACCACAAACATCAATCCTAATCTAAAAAAAACTGATTACATATTTAAAGAGACAGGACAGGACATGGATCCTGCAGCCACTGACAAAGGGAACAAACACTAGAAAAGAGTTATTACTCAAGCTGTTACATTTGGTTTAGACACATCGGTCAATATGATTTGGGCAGCTTCAAATGAGTAAGAGTCAGGGATGGTGGTGCAAGGAATATTGGCCAAATCAGTTCCTCGTAAAGTGCTCCAAATAGGGATAATTTTTTTATTTTACTTTTAAGGTGAGGAATGTGAACTATTGGTAGCCTCACACACTCTGTGGTTATTAAATGTTCGCACTTGTACTCACCAAAGAAATGGAATGTCCCATTTCATTATTGTTTTATTATAAATTCACATAAAACGTATCTTGATAATTCGACACACACCACAGTGATTCAGTAAAATTAAACTATTTTACAAAAACATTTACTAGTCCTGGAAACGTATTAAGGCTCAACACAATATTATTTCAATGCCTGCATTTGGTGCATATTTGTAAGGGTCTCTACTCCTCTTTTGTAATTTTGAACAAGGATAAAAATTCTTCATTTGGTTAGATGTTGTTTTGAAACATTTTGACTTTTCTACCATTTCCTAGGCCTCCTCATGACAAAATAGGAACTATTGCACTATCAGACCTCTAACTTTTGATTTCACATGCATGTCAACTGTGAGTATATTGCACTGTTGCTAGTCATTTATAATATGCAAATAAGTTACATGATTGGCGACATCCAATCTATACCTTTGCGTGAGAGCTATGGGGTGCTCATCTCCACTTAGTAGGTAAACTGCAGTATACACTGTTTTCCAAAGAAGCTGTGCCGGAACTCTACCCCATTGCACCTTCAGCAATCTGATTCCCTGGCGTAATTCTGTAAAAATCTGAAGACACACCTACTTTAAGAAGATTAGGCTAGCCTGGTATTTTTTTTTTTAAACATGTGCTTAGTGACCCAGTTGGGGATAACTGTATGGCATAAATTTAATCAGTTAGTCAGTCTGATTAAAATTGCTGATTATGTGGATTCACTCTAGATTGAAGTGCATTTATAATGTAAACCACTATAAAGTTAAAACTTGGTGCGCTGCAAGCGTTACACCAAAAATTGGTAGACGTATACCTCACCCAAGCTCCAGTGCTTGACTTACACCATGCAGAGCTCCTAGATAGATTCTTTTATCTCAATCATCAAGTATGATCATTAATTAAGTAACCCGCTCCACTGGTAGCATGGACCTTTGTTAGTCGACAAGGAGAGATGATAAGAAGCAATCATTTACATCAAACACCATGAAGAGTGAAGTCCAATTGGAACTGCACAAGAATTGATAAAGAGATTTGGTGTGAGTTAAAAGGTTTTATTACCAAAATAAATAAAATATATGTATTCATTTAGTAAGTTTTAAATTTAGTAATCATTGTGACAGATTCAAATAACCCATTAGTTGATAAATTAACCCCTTCGCTGCTAGGCCTTTTCCCCCCCTGTGCTAAGCCTTTTTTTGGCTATTTGGGGTAGTTTGCGCTTAGGCCCCTGTAACTTTTTGACCACATAAGGTATCCACGCCAAATTTGCGTCCTTTTCTTCCAACATCATGGGGATTCTAAAGGTACCCAGGGTTTGTGGATTCCCCTGGAGGGGACCCAGAAATTAGCCAAAATACAGCTACATTTTGTTTTTTTTGGGAAAAATGGGAAAAAAGGGCTGCAAATGAAAGCGTCTGGGTTTTTTCCTGCAAATGGTATCAAAAAAGGGTTTGTGGGGCTGAAATCACCATTTTCCCAGATTTTAGAGAATGACAGACTTTTGTCAGCAAACCAACATTTTTTACACAGTTTTGGCATTTTTCTGGGACATAGCCTATTTTTGCTATTTTTTGTGCTTTCAACCTCCTTCCAGTTAATGGTAGAAATGGGTATGAAAGCAATAATGGATCCTGGAAAGCTATACATTTTTAGTAAAGTAGACAAAATTCTTAATTCAGCAAGGGGTCATTTGTGTAGATCCTTCAAGGTTTCTTTATAGAAACTAACAGTTAAATATAGGAAAAATTGAAAATTAGTTGAAAAAAACAGCCTTTTGTGTTAACGTTTTCACCTGTAACTTCTTCTAATTATGACAGCTCTTTGAAAGCAATATACCGTTACATCTGTGGGACCTTACTGGTTGTGGCGATATATAGGACTTGTAGGTTCACCAAGAACCCGACGAACCCAGAGCCAAAAACTGAGCAGCGACTTGCAATGGTTTTTTATTATGTACCGGGTATATAGCAATTATTCTGGGAAAATGTATACGTGGAAAAATCGGTATGAAAGACACCTATGTATTTCTGAAATGGGAACAAAATATAGAGTTTAGAAACAGTAGATATTTGCACATTTCCGAAATTGGGAATACTCATACTAGCATGAGAATTATCGGGCATTTTTCAAAATTACTTCTTTTTTACATATTGTCTTTCATTTGGAAGGCAGAAATGCATTGAAAGTCAATAGGTAATAACAGTTGCTTTACAAATCTGAATTACCCTAAGTCTCCCGATAAAAATGGTACCTCACTTGTGTGGGTAGGCATAGTGCCCACGACAGGAAACGGCTCAAAACGCAACGTGAACACACCACATTTTCACAATGAAAAATGACCCTTTTTTGGCAAAGTGCCTAGCTGTAGTTTTTGAACCCTAGCTCTGCCGGCACCTAGGCAAACCTAACAAACCTATACATTTTTGAAAACCAGACACCCAGGAGAATCCAGGATGGGGTGACTTGACTGGCTCTCACCAGGTTCTGTTACCCAGAATCCCTTGCAAACCTAAAAAATTGTCAAAAAAACCTGTTTTTCCTCACATTTCTGTGGTGGAAAGCTCTGGAATCTGTGTGGATCCACAAATTTCCACCCACCCCGCGTTCCCCAAAGTCTTCTGAGAAAAATGGTACCTCGCTTGCATGGGTAAGCCTAGTGCCCGCGACAGGAAACGGCGCAAAAAGCAACGTGGACACACCACAATTTCACAGCGAAAAATGGCCCTTTTTTGGCAGAGTGCCTAGCTGTAGTTTTTGAACCCTAGCTCTGCAGGCACCTAGGCAAACCTAGCAAACCTATACATTTTTGAAAACTAGACACCCAGGGGAATTCAGGATGGGGTGACTTGACTGGCTCCCACCAGGTTCTGTTACCCAGAATCCCTTGCAAACCTATATAATTGTCAAAAAAAACACATTTTCCTCACATTTCTGTGGTGGAAAGTTCTGGAATCTGCGTGGATCCACAAATTTCCACCCACCCCGCGTTCCCCAAAGTCTTCCAAGAAAAATGGTACCTCACTTGCATGGGTAGGCCTAGTGCCCGTGACAGGAAACGGCGCAAAACGCAACGTGGACACACCACAATTTCACAGCGAAAAATGACCCTTTTTTGGAAAAGTGCCTAGCTGTAGTTTTTTAACCCTAGCTCTGCCGGCACCTAGGGAAACCTAGCAAACCTATACATTTTTGAAAACTAGACACCCAGGCAAATCCAGGATGGGGTGACTTGTCTGCCTCTCACCAGGTTCTGTTACCCAGAATCCCTTGCAAACCTAAAAATGTGTAAAAAAAAACACATTTTCCTCATGTTTCTATGGTGGAAAGTTCTGGAATCTGCATGGATCCACAAATTTCCTCCCACCCTGCGTTCCCCCAGGTCTCCCGATAAAAATGGTACCTCACTTGCGTGGGTGGGTCAAGGACCCGTGGCAGGCAAGGGCCCAAAACCTATTGAGGCGACATCAAAATTACCTGTCACAAACCAACCTGGTTTTGCAAGGGGGGTCCCATGAGTTTTTGCCCCTGGGCTCGGCGGCCATCTAGGGAAACCTACCAAACCCACACATTTCTGGAAACTAGACACCCGGGGGAGTCCAGCGAGGTATGGCTTGCATGGGTCCCCCAACATTCTCCTACCCAGAATCCCCTGCAAACCTCAAATTTTGCTGAAAAAAATCACTTTTTTCTCAAATTTCTGTGTCGGAAAGTTCTGGAATCTGCGTGGATCCACAAATTTCCTCCCACCCAGTGTTCCCCCAGATCTCCCGATAAAAATGGTACCTCACTTCGTGGGTAGGCATAGTGGCTGCAACAGGAAATGGCCCAAATCGTACTGTGGAGAGTTCAAAATTACCTATAAGAAAACAACCTGGTTTGGGGGGGCACCTGAGATTTTGGCCCTAGGTTCAGCGGCCATCTTGGGAAAGTACCAAACCCACACATTTCTGAAAACTAGACACCCGGGGTAGTCCAATGAGGTATGGCTTGCGTGGATCCCCCAACGTTTTCCTACCCAGAATGCCAGGCAAACCTCAAATCTAGCTGAAAAAACCACATTTTCCACATATTTTTGTGTGGAATCACCGTGCCGGCACAAATGTCCTACCCCACAGCGTTCCCCTGAGTCTCCCGAGTAAAATGATACCTCACTTGTGTGGGTGGGGCAAGGGCCTGTGACTGCGAAGAGCCCAAAACATAGGGAATAAGGGTATAGCACCGAGAATTCTAAGCGCTACATTTTTTTAAAAATACGTTTTTAGCCAATTTTGCATTGGACAGCCACACAAGTGAGGTATCATTGTACTCGGGACACTAAGGAGAATGCTGTGGGGTAGGACATTTTTGCCGGCACGGTGATTCCACACAAAAATATGTGGAAAATGTGGTTTTTTCAGCTAAATGTGAGGTTTGCCTGGCATTCTGGGTAGGAAAACGTTGGGGGATCCACGCAAGCCATACCTCATTGGACTCCCCCGGGTGTCTAGTTTTCAGAAATGTTTGGGTTTGGTACTTTCCCAAGATGGCCGCCGAGCCCGGGGCCAAAATTTCAGGTGCCCCCCCCAAAACCAGGTTGTTTTCTTATAGGTAATTTTGAACTCTCCACAGTACGATTTGGGCCATTTCCTGTTGCAGCCACTATGCCTACCCACGCAAGATGGCCGCCGAGCCCAGGGCCAAAAACTCATGGGACCCCCCTTGCAAAACCACGTTGGTTTGTGACAGGTAATTTTGATGTCGCCTCAATAGGTTTTGGGCCCTTCCCTGCCGCGGGTCCTTGACCCACCCACGCAAGTGAGGTACCATTTTTATCGGGAGACCTGGGGGAACGCTGGGTGGGAGGAAATTTGTGGATCCACGCAGATTCCACAACTTTCCCACACAGAAATGTTAGAAAAAAGTGATTTTTGTCAGCGAAATTTGAGGTTTGCAGGGGACTCTGGGTAGGAGAATGTTGGGGGACCCACGCAAGCCATACCTCGCTGGACTCCCCCGGGTGTCTAGTTTCTAGAAATGTTGGGTTTGGTAGGTTTCCCTAGATGGCCGCCGAGCCCAGGGCCAAAAACTCATGGGACCCCCCTTGCAAAACCAGGTTAGTTTGTGATATGTACTTTTGATGTTGCATCAATAGGTTTTGGGCCCTTCCCTGCCACGGGTACTTGGCCCACCCATACAAGTGAGGTACCATTTCTATTGGGATACTTGGAGAAATGCTGGGGGGTGGAAATTTGGTGTTACTTTATGCAGCGTGAAAATTTGAGCACAATAATGCAAGGAAAATGTCACCGTCGCATTTTGAGGTTTGCAGGACATTGTGGGTAAGATAACTTGTTGGGATCCACAAGAGAGACATCACCATGTACTCCCATGGGTGTTTAGTTTACGACAAAATCTACAGTTGGTAGGTTATTCTTAGATGAAATGTACACCTTGGCAGAGAGACAAAAAAGACAAAGATTACTGCACAGCCATCTATTCCTCAAGCACACACACATACTGGTTGGATTTGGCACGAGGGCGAGTGATGGTTCAGGATATAAAATTTTATTAACGAGAGATTTCACAAAAATGAAATGCACTGTCAATAACTGAAAGGACAAAAAACCAGGGGTGGGCGGAATTTGCGTAGTTGCGCTACGCAAAGTTCCGCGAAACTGCAAAAAATCTCCGCGAGCGCGCGGAATTCCGCGTGCTCGCGAAATTTCTTGCCTTCTGCCGATTTTTGGGCTGATTAATGCGTTACTGAAGATTCATCACTGTGCGTCATACAACACACCGATTATATGAGCTAACAACGTGCGCGCAGACAATAAAACAACACCCGTCCTACAAGACAACCACAGGCACCCGCCTCAATGTACCTAAAGGTTCTTAATTGAAAAGCGGTCCTTGGCACCTACAAGCAGCTTTTAAAGAGATGAAAATAAATGAGTGGGAAGCGCTCGAGGTGCCCGTGGCCGCAGCTGAAGCCTCGTGCCTGCTGCCTTTCCTCCAGCAGTGGAAGCAGAGCGCTTTTAGCTGATTTGATGCAGTGACCTCTGGAGTGCATCGCTGGCCCGAGGGCTGGGGGCAGTCCAGCCCCTGTCAAACCCCTTGGGTTGATAATCTTCTCCCACACTCGCCCTTAACAGAAGCCGCGCCGCCATTAGCCGCAGCTCTACCGGCGCTCATTAGAGTCGATCAATACGAGCTCGCATGGAGTACGCTGCTGAGCCTGCCGGTCTTTCTCGAACTGCGGGTTTGCAGACTTTCTGTCATAATTCCTCTACAATAGTATCAGCCGGGAGATTCCGTGCCCAACGTGTAGGATTTATTCTTGTTGAATGAATAAACTATTTTTTCGCTATGTAGAAAATATAAGAAGACAATGTAAATGTTGTCATAGCGGAGCCTTAAAAGACGTACACTGGGGAGCAAGCTGGAGCGTTTTAAAAGCAGGATGTCAACACAACAGTGATGACATCTATCAGAAGGGACAGGTGCGAACTTTGAAGTGAAGTCGTACTGAAGGACTAAAAGTATTTTCATTATATTTTAATCACTCGACAGCAAGGCAATTACTGAACGTTGTAACTTGCCTGAATCTGCGTGCTCCAGAAGATCTTTAACTCGGGCACCTGCTTTATTTATATCTGTAAGAGCTTCCTGTTGAGGTTTAATTTTTGTGACCGGAGCATCGTGCCAAAATGAATTCTGCCCTGCATATTATTTACCCAAGACGATGCCACCGTTTTCGTTTTGTGCCTGTACTTTATTTAACTTCCTACAGGGAGAGAATTATAACCTGAATGAAACCTAACTCACTGGAAAGGCTAAAATGATTTTGTAGGTGAAAGACAGCCGAGTACGTTATTGCATTACCTTGTTGAACAAACCCTGGTTAAGCATTTCCATTGATAAATACAGATTTTTTGAAACCGTACTGAAGGACTAAAAGTATTTTCATTATATTTTAATCACTCGACAGCAAGGCAATTACTGAATGTTGTAACTTGCCTGAATCTGCGTGCTCCAGAAGATCTTCAACTTGGGCACCTGCTTTATTTATATCTGTAAGTGCTTCCTGTTGAGGTTTAATTTTTGTGACCGGAGCATCGTGCCAGAATGAATCCTGCCCTCCCACGAATTCCGTTCCGCCGCGGATCGCGAAATTTTCGACAATTCCGCGTTCCGCGCGGAACTGCCGAAATTTCGCACATTCCGCGAGCGGAACGGAATTTGACGCCCACCCCTACAAAAAACTGAACCAATGACTCGCAGCTCGTGAGCTGTAAAGCCACGTCAAGGCACCAACCGCTTTACAGGCCACTCACACACCTTTCATACATGATACACACAAGACCATTCACACCACCAGGCACAAAACCAACACATTACAACATTCACAAAAAGGGACAAGGTACACCCTGCTTGACAAAAACAGAAAAGAACATTTTTTCTACACAACCACCTATTCCTCAAGCACACATACATACTGGTTGGATTTGGCACGAGGGTGAGTGATGGTTCAGTATATATAGTTGTATTAACCAGATATTTCACAAAAAAGAAATGCACTGTTAATAATTGAAAGGACAAGAAACTGAACCATTGACTCACAGCTCGTGGGCTGTAAAGCCACGACAAGGCACCAACCTCTTTACAGGCCATTCATACACCTTTCATACATGTGACACATACAAAACCATTCACACCACCAGCCGCGGGCCCAGCACGTTACAACACTCACACCAGCAGACAGCGCCATTCAAGGGCCCATCACTTTCACACGCCCTCATTCCTGACACAGCAACCAGACCAGCTCACGGATTGCGTGGAGTGGCATTTGGCTATCAGTGTGTGTAGTGACCAGCAGCAAGTCACTACTCACACACCGCCAGCCAAGCGCCCGTCCACGCACACCACCAGCCAAGCGCCCGTCCACGCACACCGCCAGCCAAGCGCCAGTCCACGCACACCGCCAGCCAAGCGCAAATCTACACACACCGCCAGCCAAGCGCCAATCCACGCACACCGCCAGCCAAGCTCCAGTCCACTCACCGCCTGCCAAGCTCCAGTCCACTCACCGCCAGCCAAGCGCCAGTCCACGCACACCGCCAGCCAAGCTCCAGTCCACTCACCACCAGCCAAGCACCAGTCCACGCACACTGCCAGCCAAGGGCCAGTCCACGAACGCTGCCAGCCAAGCACCAGCCCACGCATACTGCCAGCCAAGCACCAGCCCACGCACACCGCCAGCCAAGCTCCAGTCCACGCACACCGCCAGCCAAGCGCCAGTCCACTCACCGCCAGCCAAGCACCAGTCCATGCACACTGCCAGCCAAGCGTCAGTCCACGCACACAGTCAGCCAAGCGCCAGTCCACACACACCGTCATCTATTTTTTTTAACAAGAATAAAAACACAAACAAATTGCAACTAGATACAAAACTATAACTACAAAAACAACAGCAGTAACTAAAGACATCATTCTAATGCCAACAGTGAAACTAAACAACTATATAAAACCATACAGACCAGGCAGTACACTATTAGACTCACGGTTGCTCCCAAAAACTCTTTCGAGTGTGATACAATCTGAAACATGTGGGCACACACAGCCCAGGATTAGAAGGACAATCGGCACCGTGCATACGACTCTCCTTCCGCATACCTCTTCGCAAACAGACTCTACATCTCTTACAGGGATTGGTTTTTTTTGGGCGTGGGAGGAATTAAATCGGGAAAGTGGCGCTCTTTCAATCTAGCCACATCCTCCACCACTCCAACTCTAGGAACACTTGCCTGTTCCACAACAACAAGGCTGCTAATCACAGACTCCTGAAACTGAACAAAAGTCATCTTTGACGCAGGAGAACACTCCTTGAACACAACAAAAGCATTAAAAGTTGCTAAATTGAAGAGATGGATGGCCAACTTCTTATACCAAATGTAAGCCTTACGAACAGCAGTGTAAGGTTCCAACCTCTGATCTACTCTATCGACACCACCTATGTGCTTATTGTAGTCTACAATGCACACAGGTTTGCGCACTTCAGCAACCTGACCCCAAACAGTCACAGGTGAAGTACTCTCATCATGGATGGTAGTCAGCATGTACACATCCCTCCTGTCCACAAATTTCACAGCTAGCAGTTCCTCACTACGCAAGGCACTGCACTGTCCCCTCTGAAGCTTTTTGCAAACAAGCTCTTTTGGGTAACCTTTACGGTTAGAGCGGATTGTGCCACAAGCAAAAGTGTCCACTTTAAACAATTCCTTAAACAATGGCACAGCAGTGTAGAAGTTATCAAGGTACAAATGTTGACCTCTGTTAAACAGTCCTCTAGCAAGTTCCCACACAATTTTCTCTGAAACTCCTACTACAGTGGACGGACAACCAGGGGGGTCAATAGTGGAATCCTTACCAGTGTACACCCGGAACTTAAAGACATATCCTGTCCTACTCTCAGACAACATATACAGCTTAATTCCATAACGTGCCCTCTTGCTAGGAATGTACTGCCTAAAAACCAAACAGCCCTTGAACAGGACCAAAGACTCATCAATAGATATTTCTTTGCCTGGAGTATAGATCTCCGAAAATCGATCTACAAAGTGATCAAGTACAGGCCGAATCTTAAAAAGACGGTCACAGTCAGGGTGATCTCGTGCCAACGCCAAAGCATTATCAACAAAATGCAGCATCCGAAGCAAAAGTAAATACCGATCACGACTCATAATTGCAGGAAATATGGCCGTTGCCATCAAGGGACTGGTAGACCAATATGAAGCCAGGGACGGCTTCCTTATCAAGCCCATCAAAAAAGTCAAACCCAAAAACTTCTTCATCTCATCCAGATTTGTGGGAGTCCACCGGGTAGCTCTAGAGCGGGGCCTAAGTCTGGCACTGTTGTCCCTCAAATACTGTTCTGCATACAAATTAGTCTGCTCAACTATCTCAGCCAAAAATACATCATCCATAAACAACTGAAAAAAATGTATAGGCAAAAAAATTTCACAATTCACTCTACACCCTGCATCACCACTAAAGGCAGGCAACACCGGCTGCATCATGTTTGGATCAACCCAGAGTCCAGCATTACCAATGGGAAGCCTTACAGCCCCAGGCTGCAATCTAGAAGCCTCTTGCAACATCGGCACATCAGTGCTCTCCTCTAAAACAGGCACTTCATCCGCACTGAGAGTAGCTTCATCCACACCGAGAGTAGCTTCATCCGCACTGAGAGTAGCTTCATCCGCACTGAGAGTAGCTTCATCATCTGATGATTCCACGTGGAGAGAAAACTCACTGCCTGAATCTTCCCCTCCCTCCTCTCCCTCAGACTCACTGTCAGTCTCATAATCATGGTTGAGGAAGCAGTAATTCTACGGCTAGCCATAATCCTTACAAATAAAGGTAACTGTTCAAACAAGTCAACAACAACAAACACTATGTAAAATAAGTAATAAACAAAATGCGTCTTTATCACAAAGACCTATATACTCCAAAACTATACCACTCACTTGCCAGAAGCAGCTAGACTCACCACCACCTACTCTGCACAGACACAGTAAGGATCAACAATATCCCACTAAAAATGAAAAAGAAAATGACACATAAGACAATGCAAAACACATCGCAAAGAATTTCATGCTCAAAACACTAACTAAATATGCTTCCATTATCACACCCCTTACAAAAAAATTCATTCATGCATGACAATAATACTCATTTGGAGTAAACACAACAAAAATGTTTTTCTTACCAAATAAATGCAACTACGCAAAACTGCAGAACAACCACTGCCGAAACCGCAAACAAGAATCAAAAGCTTTACACTAGAATAAAAAGGAAAAAAAAACATTACAATCACATATGCAAATATGCACCAGCCAAGCTAAGGGAAAGGTGGGCCTAAGAGTATAAATAAAATATTCACCCCGTAAAAGGGGAGCAACCCTTGCCCAAGGGGCCACTCCCCACAGTTAGTCCCTGGTGGTGTAGTGGGCATCTAACACAACATTACATGGTGAGATCTGCCCCCCCCAGGGGGGCAGACAGCCAAAAACATTGCCCCCAAAAGGGAGTGACCCTTGCCCAAGGGGCCACTCCCCACAGTTAGTCCCTGGTGGTCTAGTGGGCTTTTAAAATTAAATTAAGTGGCGAGATCTGCCCCCAGTTAGTCCCTGGTGGTCTAGTGGGCATCTCAAACAAAATTGCATGGCGAAATCTGCCCCTCCAGGGGGCAGACAGCCAAAAACATTGCCCCAGTGGGGAGTGACCCTTGCCCAAGGGGCCACTCCCCACAGGTAGTCCCTGGTGGTCTAGTGGGCTTTTACATTTTTAATTATTGGCGAGATCTGCCCCCCCAGGGAGCAGACAGCCAAAAACATTGCCCCCAATGGGGAGTGACCCTTGCCCAAGGGGCCACTCTCCACAGTTAGTCCCTGGTGGTCTAGTGGGCTTTTACATTTTAAATTATTGGCGAGATCTGCCCCCCCCCCAGGGGTGCAGACCGCCAAAACATATGGGCCCCAAAAGGGGAGCGACCCTTGCCTAAGGGGCCGATCCCCGCACGCTGTTTAGGCATTTATATTTAAAAAAACATTGCCCCCAATGGGGAGTGACCCTTGCCCAAGGGGCCACTCCCCAGTTAGTCCCTGGTGGTCTAGTGGGCTTTTAAATTTTAAATTATTGGCAAGATCTGCCCCCCCCAGGGGGGCAGACCGCCAAAACATATGGGCCCCGAAAGGGGAGCGACCCTTGCCTAAGGGGCCGCTCCCCGCAAGCTGTTGCAGGCATTTAAATAACAAAAAAACATTGCCCCCAATGGGGAGTGACCCTTGCCCAAGGGGCCACTCCCCACAGTTTGTCCCTGGTGGTCTAGTGGGCTTTACATTTTAAAATATTGCCGAGATCTGCCCCCCCCAGGGGGGCAGACCGCCAAAACATATGGGCCCCAAAAGGGGAGCGACCCTTGCCTAAGGGGTCGCTCCCCGCAAGCTGTTGCAGGCATTAAATAACAAAAAAAAGAAAATCCCTGGCGCTAGTGGGCATTCCTGCTGCACGATCGCACGATCGTGCAGCAGGAATGCACAAAAGAGTCATCGGGGGAAAGGAAAACCCTTTCCTTTCCCCCGATGCCTCTTTTGTTTAAATCCCCCCCTCCCCAGAGCCAAAACTCACCTTTGTTCCCCGACGCGATGGAAGCAAATGGCTTCCAGCACGTTGGGAAACAAAAGGAAACCTCCAATGACGTCAGCGCGCCTCGCGCGCTGACGTCATTGATGATGAGGAGGGGGGGGCGGGGGGAGGCAGGGGAAGGGCTTCCCCTGCCTTCCCCGGTAGAGGCACGTAGGAGGGTGGCCCACGGGGGGAGCGCCAGCGCTTCCCCCGTGGGTGGGTGCTAGGACGGCTGGGAGCCGTCCGACGCACACGCCCACCGTGACGTTGGACGGCTCCCAGCCGTCCGACGCACGGAAGGGGTTAATGGGATTTTAGGATAAAGGGCAATATTCTTTGAAAGGCCAGGTAAGGTGTCAGTTATAGAAACCCAACTGAAGGTCCCTGATGAGAGAATGAGAATGGATAGGCACGTAGCCTTAGCTTTCAAGAAATGGAAATTAGCAAGCTGCAAACTATTCAGCAGACATCCTTAAGATCTGCTTCCTTAATTCTACATCAAGCTCAGTAGCTAGTCTCTGGGTGTAAAATGGAAACTTTCTGAAAAGAGCCTCTCTGGATAGGACTCTGATGGGCACTCTCCTGACTAATCTAAGGAACACAGACTAAAATAATTCTAACAAACATCAATAGTAACAAATCTTACATTCTCCATTCCCACCAGCCATTCTGTTTAGCAAACACTTGGAGCAGGTAAACTCCCTAGTTTTTCATGCTCTATGGAATCTTGTCCTTGGGTTGTTACTTTGATCAAATCTTGTGGTTCAGACAATTCTTTTCACGAGTTGTGTTTCCTACCACCTCCTCTCCTCCCAGTAAGAACCTCACTATCAGTTGTCTAATACATAACAATCCCTATTAACTAGCTCACAGCAGGCTTCTGGAAAGTTACAGCATCCGCAGTGGAAATGAAAGCATCTCATCCAAAACAACAGTTTGAATGAGAAAACAGCCTCTTAACCCTAACATGCAAAGTTGAAATTTAATATGACATCAGTAGTTAAGCTAACTTAAGTCAATACATTATGTTACTTCATTTGGTTGCTTATAATGCCTGAATATGACTACCTATTACAAATTTTGCATTTGTACATGTTATTCAGTATTGAAGTTTTGTTCTTTTCAGTTAAATGCTGTCAATTTGCAAATGGGGAAATTCACTCCATCAACAGATGGGTCATGGCTTTTGAATGGATGGTATGACTCCTAGGACCACCTTGCCCATCTCTTGGATCAGTTGGTCAGCTTGGGGTGTGTAGAGGGGAAGGATGGGATTAGGTAGGTTCATTGTTTACCACTTGCCTGACTCCAGGTTTTAGGCATGGTTTTGTTCATTTTCTCTGTTGTTTTGACCAATTTGAAATCTAATAAATAGAGTTTTTTTTTATTATTCATTTTCAAAATACAAAATGACTCACAGTCATGAGCCAAAGAACACGTACAAACAGTTACATTACCGGTTCCCACATCTAATAAACATAGCTGATCCAGAAAAGTAAAACATTATTTTTTGCGGAACACAACTACCACTCATGAGTCTGGTCACTTAGTAGCTACATTTAAAGAAACACATGCAGCATTCTGATGTCAATGGCATATTGAATACAAATCCACACTTATACAATTTACACTAATTATGCCTGTAAGCTGCCTCCCGTGGATGCCCAATGTGAATATGAGGTGCCATTTTGCATTATTTAAGATCACATCTATGTAGCATGTTGTTCAGATCATGCCAACATTGCAGTCACTTTGAGGGAAAGTTTCATTCTGGCATAATCCAATTTTCATGTTGTCTTGTATGGTTTCTATGCCATATTCTGACAAATATCTTATTCATATTGGCCATTATAAAAGTGGATTTCAAAGAAAATGGAAACAATAATTGAGTGTACTATTCACTATCACTAAAACTTCTTATGGGGCAGATATCAGTAAACCATACCTGTCTGGTATGCCTCAACAAATATTTACAACAAATGTTAATTTTATGTCATTGTGTTTTTTTGCGGGAGGTCTTAGAAAAGATTCTAAATTAAAAGATAAGGTCTTCTTTCCTGCGCAAGCATCAACAAATTGTTTTGAGGTGGGAACATTTAGTGTAAGATTCACAAATGTGTTCATACTGGTGATTCGCCTTGGAAGTGTTCTTCTGATTAATCATGACATATTGCAAATTGAAATCTTCTAGTATACCTATTCTCTTCACATCTTGGAATGGAATAGATTTACAGGCACTTTTTCTTAACCACAATTAAAATGTTCGTACTCAATTTATGATTGTTACTAAACACTTTAAGTCTTAAGTGTGCCACATTGTCCACACATTTTCATCATCATCCTTTTCATATACATACTGTATGATGTTTTTAAGTACATAATAACATATATTTGACCATTATTATTGACTTATTCAAGTTCTTCCACGAGATACAAAACACATTTGAATGGCTATACACCCTTCAGCCCAACAACATTAGTGGGCATTCAGAACCTGGTTCACAGTATTAAAAATGATATCGTCCCACCCTGCTTATTGCCAAATTTTCTTTCAGTGCTATCTCCTCTTGCATCTCGTTCAATTACAGGAATAGTTGCCATCTAATTTCATGTGGATTATGCTTTCTCCAAATGGAGTGGGCCACTACTAGACCATCTGATATTTGACAATGAAAGCGTGACATGCTATATGTTTGTTCTTCTGACTTCCTAAGTAGCCATGCCAATATATAATTTGCTACAGGGGCAAACAGTTATATAAACAACGTTCTTAGTGTTGTTATCAAAGAACATTGATGTAATTCAATTTCCTTCCACAGAGAATTCTTTTGTGTCTGTCATCAATTCATACACTACAATTCCCATATTGATAATGCCTGATCAATTTCTGTAAATCCCACATAATGCTTAAAGTTAGTTGAGTCTCTTTTGCATGGACAGTCCTATCTTTCAAAAGTTTCTTGAATATAAAGAATGGGTTTGGCAGCTCAAGTGGTTTTAAGATGTTAAAGGCCTTTTAATCATCTTTTTGTGCTATTGAAAAACAGAGTGTTGGTAATTACAGAACCACATGTTATCTCCATCCAAATGATGTTTCTAGGTGCTCTGTTTAGAGTATGACATACTTGTTTCTTTACGTTATCTCTTTTTGTATCGGTTTTTGTGAGGCATCTTGTTGTTTATAAATTAGTTATCCTTTATAGTAGTGTCTTACTTTCTATGGTTTAGTATACAATCCAGTATACATTCTCCAATTTTGTTGTTTGAACAGGAGGTTGAGGAAGTTTAGTTTTTTACTCATTGTTAATTTCATATCCGGTGATGTATTGTTGAACCATTAAAAGACAATCTGAACCACCATCATCAATGTTTCTCACACATTTCCCAATGCATTCTTTAGAAGGGTTACCACTGGAATAAATCTATTTTCCTTCAAAGGAAATATCAAGTTTAACAATCTCTGTGATAAAAAAGAGCAGCCAATGGCTATCCCTTTCACTTTCATATATGTCATTTTTGTAGTTGAAAATGTTTTTTGTAACTGCTGTTTTGGATAGTTCAACAAGAAATTCAAGCACAGCTCTAATTACTTCCACTGCCTCATCTTGGGGTATGTCTGTATATAGAACCTTGAAATCAAATCTTACCAAGATTTCTTTTTTTCTATTAATGTTTTGTTCTTCAATCGTACTAGCAGGACGCATTAAATTCCTATCATGTGATTCAGTTTTTGCTAGGTGTTTTTAGGAGATTAACAGTGTATTTGGAAAACGTTTCTAAAATTAAGTCACAGCCCCAAATTATCTTCCTTGCCCAAGGTTCATGTGCACTCTTGGAAGCCTAAATAGGGCCAGAAACCTTGGATGCGTTTTATTTAAAAATGTAAAGTACTTTAACCCACCCATAGTCTAAGGCTCTTTGGCATGATTTTGAAGATATGGCCTTTCAGTTCAATTGAAGATTGTTTTTTGGTTTCCTGTAATGGGTTAAATGTTTCAATTGCTTATCAATTTCATCCTAATATTTAATTGTATTGATTATGAGTGGTTTTACTATTTCTGTTGGAGTTGTATTAAATCTAGTACAGGTTTTCATCTTCTGTATTTTATCCACACCTTCAAAAAAATCATCTTCTTAAAATACCTACTCTTAGTGATATTTTTGATGTGGAGGGACACACCATTGATTTAACATGTAGGCTTGCTACCTTAATAGTGACTTCAATGTGTTTGCCTTTGAAGAAGGTTTTTCATCTGATTTTTCTTATCAACCGCAACACTTCTATTTGTGTATCCATTGGGTCTCTCATTCTTTTTTAAGTATTGTTGCTTCAACTTTTGTTAAAATATATGTGTAAAGGTTAGAAATTGGAATAGTTTTCACTATTACCAAAAATAACCTCGGTACCTGGTACTGATCCTCAAGAAAGGTATACGTGTCTATTCCTGCCCTTGTTCCATTTCTGATCTTGCTCTAAAAATATTTTTTCCTGCATTCGTAAGGACATTGCAGTAAATGGACCAGCTATGAATGTACTAGCACTTTCTCCACATAAGCTAAAAGATGTTTCTGAGAACGTTTGTCGAATAAAATGCCCCTTTGCATGGTCAATGGCATTGTTTTTGGACTGATGTTGCTGTTTTTTTGAGCCTGTTCACTAGGCCAGTGGTTCATAACCTTTTGACTATTGTGGACCCCACGTAATCATTACTGGAACCAGGTGACCCCCCACTGAGTCATTACTGGAAGCAGAGGACCCCGATGTAAGCATTTTCATGATTTTGAATCGCAAAAAAACACAGAAGCAAGCATTCATCAAACAAATAACCAAATTATGATTTTTTAAATTAATTCACAAACAAATATATATATAATAAAAATTCTAATTTTAATAGGAAGCTTGGAGCATTCCTGAATTCAATTGAGGCCACTCATCGTCTGTACTATATTCTGTTTGACTTACACGGTTGCGAATCAATTAGAGGATACTAACTTAATTTATAGCCTCCAATTTCAAATTCCTTCACATTTACAGAAAGTTTGACCATTTTCAGTTTTACATTTTACTTCTTTATGTAATGCACTTTATTAATCTATTAATATTATATAATTTTCTAAAAAGTCGTGGGCCTCCTGAGTAGGCCTCATGGTCCCCAGAGCACAGGTTAAGAAAACCACTGCACTAGAACGCTGCTAATCAGGTCCCAGTGCATGAGCTCTTTCCCCTAACATATGTTAAAATTGTCTAACTCCTAAATGGCATATTTAGTTTTCATATAAGGCCATAGTGTATGGTGCAGAAATACTCCAGTGGCATTGGAAAGTTAAACATCACCTGTACACTGTAGAACTTGTTGTGCCATTCAATGGAATGACAAAGGAAATCATGGCACCAGGCCTACCATTGCAGCTGTCCTGTCAAAAAACACTCTTTTGAAAGGGGAAAACCTTCCTTTTTAAATATTTGTAAATCACCCCTATGTAAGCCTTGTAGTCCACAAAGTAGAGATCATGGAGTTTAAAAGTGGGACATGTAGAAATGTAATGCTGCCATGTGCCTACAGTGACAAGCCTCCAAAAGCTATTTTCACTGTGGAAGCCTCTGGCTGTCCTGTGAGGAAAACTTGAGTGCAGATTAATTATATTAATCTTGTTATCTCTGTTTTGGGACAAGCTAGAGAAATGGTTCAACCACCATTTCACCATTTTTAATATTTATAAAAAATCTGATTCAATAGTGGAGCTAGATTTTCAATAAATATTTAGAAAAAGCAACCTTTAGAAAGTTACCTTCTGCCTAGCTAAAGCTTCTGGAAGCTAATTTACATTAGCCTGCCAGCAGCTGTCTCTGCATGAAGTTATTGAGGTATGAAAACTACTTCCAAAGCTCCTTGGTTATAGGATGGGCTAGGTATGGGGCACATGATCACTATCAGCTCAGGAGGGGCATCTGGGGAGGTTCCGGGAGCTTCATTAACTGAAAATGAGCAGAGGTGAGGTCTGTCCATTCGTAGTTTAGAATGAAGACCTGGGAGGGGGTAACTGTTTCATCCCAGGGCTCATGGTAGTCAGGCTAGCTCTGACCCAGTGGGAGGGGGTGCTGGTACCGGAACTAGTCTGGTGTAACTTAGGAGGAGGGGACTGCTCATTTTCCTAAACACACCCTCTGACTGGCTCATAAACTCCCTCTAAGAGCAGAAGGCTTGTGTCTTCTTGAAATAGTGCATTCTGGGCTAGTTTGTACTAAAGCAAACAGGGTGTATGGCAAAAAGGGGGTAGGGTTGCCCCTGGGGACTTATTCCTCATTGGTGAGGGAGTATCTAGGAGTCACCCCTAACCACTGGCTGCTCAAATGTACAAATGTGGGCCACACCACCAGCTCCTCAGAGTATTTTATGGACCTGTGGAAGAAATGAAGAAGGACTGAACCTGCTGTGTGAGACCTGTGTTTGAGGCTGGGCCTGCTCCCACTTGTACCCAATACAACGATGTGGACTCCAACGGTCAGTTGGCTGACCTACTGTGTGGCTACTGGAACTTCACAAGCTGCAAGACTCTTTTTTCCTGGTGTGACCAGTTGCAACTGGAACAGGACGGGACCCTGCTGGAGTCCTGACCCCTAAGTCCTGTCCCTGAGGTCTTGGGAGCCCTAGAGGTGATCAGAAATCTCTGAAAAATCTGGGCTTTTGAATTTTTGACTTCAAGGTATCTGGAGAAAAGGGACAACCTCCCAAGTCAATCCGCCGATGGTGCTACTTGGCTAAGCTAGAAAATCAAGCCAGAGCTTTCTTCCACATGAAAATGCAGTTCAGAGGACCCTCGTGGAAAGCCTAACTGACTTTGTTGTGACTTTCCCAGATCCTCCCTGCTGCCTTGTTTCACTGGATGAATCCATGCTCCAAGAAAGAGACTAAGTCTAAAGGTTGAAATCTAGACCATGTGAAGGTGACAAAAGTATCCGTTTGGCAAGAGGATTTCCCTGGGTGTGCCATTTGACCTTTCCCACTCTGAGCTTTTCCCGCCAAAACCAACAGCTTCAAGAGACCTCGCTTAATGCCCTACCTTTTCAGAGGGTAAACACTTTGATTGAAACTAACCTGCTTGGTGTATTTGAACCACACGCCATTGTGGTCATCCTAAAATCACACTTAGGTCCTGAATCGGATAGTAACTTTATATTGGCGTTTTTACTTTGCCCTGGCATTTTTTCTCTTACATCCTAAAAATGCATATCTCTGCTTCCTGTTTTTGTCTTTTTGATGTTTTGATGTTGTAGTGTCTTGTGAATTAACAATGACGGAACCCTTTTGACTCCTGATGAACTCCGTAGAGCTATGAATTAATGAATAGAGTGTATTGCAGTGAGGCTGCTTTAGAATGTTGAGTTCGCAGTTACAAGCAGATGAAATGGTCCAGGGGGACCCAAACAGCGCAGACTGACCTTTGAAAAGACCAAATGCGCTGTGGAGGGACCCGAACCAGAATTGGCAGAGGGAGGAAACATGTCGGACACCCACGCAGTGGCAGCGGCCGGGGCAGAGGCCCTTATGGTAGAGCTTAGAGTGGAATTTTAAAGGCCCTGGACACTCGTTTTGATGCATTAGACAAATGTCTAGATTCAGTGGGGGCACGCCTGGACCGGCATGAGCGATGGCTTGACACAGGAAAGGGCAGGATTTCGGATCTGGAGGATGGATCAGCCCAGTCGACTAAAAGGCTAGAACGCATGGGAAAATGCCTAAAGACGGTTGCAATGAAAAACGAAGACTTGGAATCCAGAAACAGACGCAATAACATCTGTATACTGGGTATTCCGGAATCCATCAACACGGGCAGTCTTGATGGATTCGTGGAGCAACTTCTGACCAACTTATTTGGCCGGGAATCCTTCACACCCATGTTCGTAGTTGAGAGGGCTCATCATACCCCGGGACTGTGCTCGAACCCGGAATGCCCTCCGCGCCCACTTCTCGCCCAGCTGCTAAACTTCAGGGACAGAGTCACAGCACTGCGTCTGGTGAGAGAAAAAGGCCCCCTCAGTTGGCAAGGATCATCAATCTTTCTTTACCCGGACTTCACAGCAATGGTCCAGGATGCCCGTCGCAAATACACTGGAGTTAAGGCAATGCTTTTCAACCTGGGCGTTAAATATGGGATGCTATACCTACGGGTAGAAGTCAACGGAAGGTCACGAATTTATGAATCCCTGACAGCGGTGCAGGAGTTTTGCCGAACATTTTCCGTGGTGCAAGGGTCACACCAAACTATGTCCCTAGAATGATCACCTCCGGACTCCAATTCTGGCGCTAGCGAGGATATTTTACCCTTGCCCAGCTCAGCGGCCACACCATGGTGACGCATTGCACTGAATCACAAAATGGCAGAATCCCTCCTGAGCCAGCTAAGCCTAAATAACCTAGTGCATGGCATAACGTATTGTGCATTGACATTGGTTTTCTTCACCGCCCCCAAGTGTATTCACACCTCATTGTTGTAGGTAGCGCACAGTTGCTATTAGCAATATCCATCTCACACTCCTTAGTGCAGCAATGATTGTACGTGACGGGGTCCACCCCTATGCAGATCTTACACTAGTGATCTGGAACATATGCAGGCTGGACAACATGAGCAAGGGAAAGAAAGTAATGCACTATCTACAGAGGCACCAAGTAGACATTGTCTTTTTACAAGAAACACATTTGTCCCCCATATCACCTAACACCTTTGGTGCGACGAAGGGTCCCCATCGGTACTTTGCAGGATACAGTACATACACCAGGGGGTCTCCATAGTGGTTCATAAGCTTGTTCCTTTCCAGATGACAGACATGCGGGTGGACGTGGAGGGTTGCTACTTGTTGGTAAAGAGTTGCCTATTAGGGTACACCATACTTCTAGTTATTGTCTACACCCCAAATACTGACAGGCCAGAGTTTTACCTGGACCTACTGGTCCAAATCGACCAAATGGAGACAGACCATGTCTGCATGGAGGTGACCTTAACCTACTGCTGTCACTTTCCACTGAAATTCAAGACGACTTATCTTTACAGAAACAGATTCAATCCTTTATTTTCTCCTCTGATACCAACATATAAACATGAAAAACGTCCAGCCAACGCGTTTCGCTCAGGAAAAGGTTTTTTCTGAACTTTCTCAGGGCTCATCAGTGTCTTGATATCAGTAACTGATTTCATGCTTCGGTAAGTTTTCATAAAAGAGTGTAATCCATGGGGCATGTGCTCCCATCAAATCCACCCCCAACAATAACTTGGCCCTCCACGGGTTTCCAGATGTATAGACACTGATGAGCCCTGAGGAAGTTCAGAAAAATGATTTTTCCTGAATGAAACGCGTTGGCTTGACGTTTTTCATGTTTATATGTTGGTATCAGAGGAGAAAATAAAGGATTCAATCTGTTTCTGTAAAGTCTTGAATTTCATTGGAAAGTGATATACCTTCCTGGTGCACCATTCCATTCAAAATAACAATTACTGGCTTCTTGCACCTAACCTGACACAGTGGATTGACTCCATACAACACCTGCCGCGCACCGTGTCCGATCACTCACTGGTTATCTTGCGGTTCCGTATCCCCAGGGCAGGTGGGGTGGAGCGGCAATTTTTCGATCGGAACTATGAACAGCAATAGTGGAATATTGTGAGGTTAAGAAAGGGACAGTGAAATCCTGGGCTACGCTGTGGGTGGTCTTTTATGCCTACATAAAAGGGGGTCTGTATATCTAAACATGCGGGAATCCTTAAAGACCAATGTCTTACACTATTCCAATTAGAAAAACAATTATTGGAGGCAGACCAGGCCCAAAATCTAAGGACCAAGCAACCCGATTACAGCACCGAGCCACGCTACTGGCAGATTTTCTTGAGGCAGCAGAGCGCGAGGCACACTATTTGGGAAAATACACTGTGGCCTAACGATAGGGGGAAGGGGAGAGGGCGGGAAGCACACTTGCGCGACTGCTGCAGCACCCCAGTGGCCAGTCTTACATACCGGCTCTCAAGCGACCAGACGGCACCTACATTTTTGATACTATCAGCATTCAAGATGAAGTACTTACCTATTACACCGACTTGTACATGACACGGGTCGCGCAAGACACATCAGACAGTAGCCGTTGTTTAGATAAAGTGGCCATGGTGTGGCTCGACTCAGCACATCAACAATTCCTTGGAGAGCCCTTTACAGAAGAAGAAATAATCCAGGCAATAGAAGCCATGGATGGGACGAAAGCACCTGGCCTTGATGGATTCTTGAGCTGCTTTTACAAAGCGTATAAGCACCTAGTTGCCCCGCATCCTTTAGAGACCTATCAGGAAACGATGGAGAAAGGCATCCTTCCACCTACTCTCCGTGAAGCAGTTAAAATACTGCTCCCCAAACCAGGAAAAGATCCATTGCAATGCGGCTGCTATCGGCTGCTCTCATTGTTAAACTTTGACAACAGAATCCTGGCCAATATACTAGCCTATACATCAAAAAGGAGGGGGGGGACTAGGAGCTAGTTGAGGTCCAGTACCCGTGTTCCGCGTAGTAGTATAGAACCAAAAATTGGGTTACTGTTCCTATAAGGACACCATTACTGTCCTGACAGACAAAGAATAGGGGAGAACAAAGGGGTCTAGGTTCTGACCTCACAGATAGAGACAATCACAGATATTGTCTCTTGTTGCCCTCACACATCCCGAGGGATGTCATGCTTCATCATTGGGCGTTGCTCCTCGTTGGGCCGGCGCTGCAATGCCCTACGGGTCCCCCGAAGGGTCACTTTGGCGGAGATCTTTTAATTATGCCGTATGATGAGTGAGGGTGTGAACCTTTCCAGTGAAAGGGAGGGTTCGTGAGAGGGTGAGTGAGTGACTGACTAAAACTGGCTAGGGGATACCCTAAAGGTTATTTAATATGTTGGTTCCCCTGACAGACTTAAAAAAAACCCGTAGGTTATGTGTTACTGGCTAGGTAATGATATACCCTGTAACGCTCAGGTCAACATGTTTCACGCCCTTCAGTGGTCAAAACAATCCTTGGTGCTTCATCAGGACCAAAAAGGTAATTGTGAAACGTGAAAGGCAAATAAGTAAATAAAGAACCCTATAATAAAAGTAGAACGGTTCCCCTTGTGAAAACTACAGGGTGGCGTCAGCTCAAATCATGGCCGCTCTTGTTGCAACCTATTGGTAAATAAACTATTGCTCCATAGGCTATCGCATGTCCGTCCGCACCGTAACGGGGTTTCAGATGGGTGCACTCTGCTGCATCACCTACCCTCGCATGCATGCCTGCATATATGCTAGCCACCTGGCTCTCTCTCTTATTAGACCAGATAATATCACCAGCCCAATCTGGGTTTGTCCCCCATAAGTCCACTGCCATGATCCTGCGTACACTCTTTGTGGTCCTCCATAGAATATCACCCACCGTCCCGGCTGCAGTGGAGTTGGTAGATGCTGAAAAAGCATTCGATTTGCTGGAGTGGCTGTTCTTGCAGGCCACACTGTGCAGGATGGGGCTTCCACTAGGATTCACTGCCCTTATCAAACTGTTATACATGAAGCCCACAGTGCGCATTCGCTTAAATGGAACACTTACATCTCCTCTCTCTCCCACATGGGGAACACGGCACGGATGACCGCTGTCTCCCCTAATATTTGTAATAGAATTGGACCTCATGGTGCGTCACTTACAGGAGCGACACTTTCACAGAGGTCTGCAATTCAAAACTGGCCCACTCCTAATTGCACTTTATGTGGATGACATTATTCTCTATGGATGAGAACCTAGGCCTAGTGCTGAGAGAAATAGTCCGGTACGGTGCCTTGTGCGGGCTACACATAAACTGGGGCAAATCTGAGCTATTTCCCCTGACATGCCCCCCTGTAGCATAGATACTAAATTCACACTGGTGTGGTGTGACAAATCTGTCAAATACCTGGGGATACACATTCATAAAGAATCTGATCAAATAATACGGCTCAATTATGGGCCAGCACTGGAAAAACTGTCTGTTCGGATCGACCAATGGTTGTAGCTGCCCCTAACCATGGCAGGCCACATAGCTATTGTTAAAATGGTGGTGCTGCTTCAATTCTTGTATTTGTTCCACAACATCCCGATCCGATTGACGAATTCGTTTTTCGCAACGCTTCGTACATCATTATTACGATTTATATGGGGGAAAAATCACCCATAAATCAGTTGGAACACTCTGACTCTATCGTACGAGCGCTGGGGCTTTGGGGTCCCAAATTTCCACATTTACTATTTGGTAGCCCAGTGTCGTTTTGCTCGACATTGGTACCACCCAGATGCCAGGATACCGTACACCAAACCGGAGGCGGACCTCGTGGATCCCATCCCGCTGGCAGCAGTGCCGCCAGTTGGACTGACGCACAACCCGCATGATATCCAGTCTCCACCACCAGCTGGGCCTGGAAGAGACTGATTCGGGCAACAGGAGGCCACTTATTGTGCTCATCTGCTCTTCCCTTAGCTGCAAATACTTGTATACCCATCACGCAGGAAACCCTTGTAAAGAGTACCCTATCTAGGTTCTCCCTGAACACCATTGGACACCTGTTCCCTGACGGGCAGGTATTTTCACAGACAGAGGATACCCGCTTCTGGGACGCTCCAATGATGGATCAATTTGTTTTGAGATGACTGCAGGGGGTGCTTAGGACTCAGATTCCGGGCTACCCCCTTGAACTGGACAATTTCCCACCTTTGACATTACTTATCACAGACACAGGCGGTGATCACCTAATATCCAAGCTGTACAAATCATGCATAGCATTGCTCTCTGCCTGAGATTCAGGGGTTCGCGCCGCATGGGAGTGGGACCTCAGACACCCACTGACTGACTTTCAATGGCATCACTGCTGTATGCAGACACGCCTGGTATCACTTAATCACCGTCATAAGCTGCTACATTTTAAGTTTTTATGGTGGGCATATATTACACCAACTAAAGTGCACCTAATTGACCCCTCCCATCCCCATAAATGTCCCAAATGTCACACACCATCCACCGATTTCACTCACATGACATGGACTTGCGAGAAACGGGTTAAGTACTTGAGGACCATATTTGTGGAATTGCCACGCATTACTCAACTCGCACTCACACCTGCTCCTCTAAAGGCACACCTGGGGTTTGTACATGACGTCCCAAAAACATTGCGCAGTTCCGTAGCCATAGCGCTCATGCTTGCTAAAATGGAAGTGGCCATACATTGGGGAAGTAGGCACCCACCCGGTCAAAAGGCATGGCTTAACAGCTTAATACATTGCAATACGAATAGCGAACTCTATGCGCATTTACAGCCACCAACATCTAGACCATGCGACATATGGCAGCCGTTACACACATACCCACTTGAACTAACTGACCCAACTGACTCACAACCTGAACAATAATGTATGATTGCAGAGTCCAGAATGCATGGGGTAGACATTGCACGTACAGCCGAGCAGAACGTAACCCCTTCTGATCCGAGGGGTTTTGGGCTCTCACCCTATAGAACAGAATCTGCTGAGGCTTTAATATACCACAGTATGTAAATGGGATGGAATGTAATGATCACCATGTGATAAATGATTGATGAGTATGTACGCTATGATATTTGCTAAAACGGAAAATTAACTTAAAAAAAAAAATCATCATAAACACACAAACGTAAAGTGTGTCTGCTCTGTGACATAGCTACCAGGAGTTTAACTCAGGTTTGCCTGGATCTAACAGGTTATTACTTGTGGTAGGCTACCATCAACCCAAATTAGTAATTTACTTTCTTACAATTATGAAGTGTTTCTTAGACCTTTCTTGGAACTTTCAGCTCTTCTTTACTTTCTTATTAGGTTTGTGTAACAACATAATACATAATATATTTCTATGCGATGAGGATAATTAGAAAAGCATCTCTATTTGGGGAACTTTATGTCTATTTAGTATATTTAATTATGTTTAAGTAATAAATCTCCCCCATTTTCTCATATGATTAAAGAGTCCTTTACAGACAAAATGGTGCAGTGCTACAGAATAATCTTTTAAATATTGACCTGCAACAATGTGTATTGCTAGATGTCGACTTGCACAATGTCATCAAGGTAAGTAGATGTTGAGTTAGAACAGTAAAATGAGACATGCATAGTGGCAGGTAGTCTGAAGCGACATAGAAAAGTTTTGGCCGTCTCGGAATGGAATTGGTCTCCACAAAATGCACTCAGCAACACATTGAACATTGGTGATGATCTAATAATCTAGCCTATTTTTCCATTTTTAATCTTATTTTAGAATAATCCTTAGGGATTCCTACCAGTACATAGGTGAAAACACCATTGAGAAGGACAGGGACACATTCATGGTTTGTATACAAGTTGGCTTCATTCCACTCTCACAATTTCCTAAATCTAATTCATCATTGAGCCAAACTAATTAAATGTCATGATGTTACCCCAATTTTGTAAGTTGTAATGGGAAAATTAGAAAGGTAAGTGAGATTGACAAACACTGAAGTTACATGTATTGTCTGTCATTTTCCCAAAACACATTAATGAATTAGTAACGCAGTAGTGCAGGTTGCTTTTTTCTGGTCCTGACAAATTGCCAACAGCCCCTTTGTGGGCTAGAGTAGGCAAGAAACATGTTGACCTCACGTTTTATAAACTAATCACAACTGCTCCTTAGGACCATTGTATCCCATACGAGCACCACTATTTTTAATAGAGGGTAGTGAGCTTCACTGGTAAAGTTTACTCAAACCTAGCATTACTAGGCCTATTTTAAGTCACCTTTTTCATCACACTACACACGCCTCAAACCCCACATACCCACACTTCATCAAACAGCAAAAATCAAAAGATCTCCCACAAAGAGCCACTTCGCGGTTGCCCGTCGGGCATTGCAGCGCCGACCTGACGAGGAGCATGCCCAGATGATGAAGCATGACACCTTTCGGGGTGTGTGAGGGCATTTGCTCCCACTGGAGCGTATTCTACTGACTTGACGTACTATTAGTACTATACCCTTATCTAAGGAACTGCACACTCCTGTATTTAAGTTGCTATCAGAGAACTACCCTGCCACTTGAGGCCTGCATTGTTCCCTAGAGGACTGCCCTGCTATTTGAAGCCTGCCCTGCTCTCTGAGAAGGAAGACTGGACTTGCTCCCTTCATCCCAGGCTAACCTGAGTGACTTCAAGGGTCAGTTGGCCAACTTGTTCTGAGTTACAGGAACACAATAATCTCCAGAGGACTCCCTGCAACTGCCCAGCTGACCTACTGCAACTGGACATGCCTGGACCTGCTTGAGCCCTGCTGACCTCTGCTAGACTGAGTCCTTGATCCTCAATAGGTGCCTTCCCAGGCCCTGGACCCTTGACTGGCATGACAGTGCACTCCTCGGTACAGAAAGGTGAAATCCTGAAGTTGCTGCCTCGACCTATGGAGAATCCCTTGGGTGGCGTCAGTGCACCCATCTTTGAGTGAGGTAGGTGTGATGGGGGATTTAGACCACCATGATGTGAGTTTAACAACCAGCCACTTGACCTCCAGATTTGAGTAACTAAAACATTTTAAATTAGCAACCACAGGAACATCAGGGTTGAGCTGTTAAATTACAACCCTTGCATTTAAACTGCTTAGGGTGGGATGATATAAAGTGGTTTTCTGCACAATATTACTGGGTGATCAGGGAGAAAGATTGCAGCATTTCTAAACTATATAGGATGCAGCAGTTGCAGGGGAGAGATCTGACAGACATCCAGGCACAGTGCCATGAACTGGAGGTAAAAATCATACAGCCAGCAGGAATGTCAGTGGAAGAACGTGAAATGGCAAAGATGCAGGAGGTAGATGGTTTACATGTCGGGAGTAATGAGTAATATGGTAGAGGAGGGTGGGAGCACACTGCCTCACAACCCAGCACTCAGTGCATGATAAAACTTACTTCAGTGACAATCGTTAGTTCTTCACCTTTGTTAGTGCAGCCAGTGCTGTGTATCTCTAGACAAGTGTTTCAGGATACTTGTCCTTCTTCAGTAGAGAGCAACACATTCTTTTTGGGGTGCTGGAAATACTGCCCAAAGTCTTCTCAGGTCTCTGTACTGCTCCCTGGGCACAGGTGCATCAGCAAGAGCTTGTCAGCTCATTAGCACAAGGGAGCCTTTTCAAAGAAAAAGAGGGTGGGGGCACACTGCATCACATCCCAGCACTCCGTTCCCCCAATGCATCCTGGTAAATGCAGTGCCCGATAACACTTACTTCAGTGACAGTCTTTAGTTCTTCACCCTTGTTGGTGGAGCCAGTGCTGTGTATCTCTAGACACGTGTTTCAGGATGAACGGAAAAGGCAACATGCAAGAGGTGGCAGTAAGTAATGGCATCTCCCTGGAAGAGGAAGAAAGTGATATAGTTGAGGAATCCTTACTAAACAGTTCTGGAAGGGAGAAAGGAATGAAAATCGTGGACAACTCAGGTGAAGCAGGACGGTATGTGGTCCCTGAGTTAATTAAACCTGAGGACTAGCCTTACTTCCACTCCTATGTTCTGTATTGTTAAACAATTCAAACTAATGTGGTAAGCACTAATGTCACCTACCACGGTGTCTCACACTCAAAAGACTCTCTGCTACTGATAGTAATCTTCTATAATCAGGATTGGGTTGGTCCTCACCCTTGGTTGTTAGCTTGCTTGACTTGTTTTCAATTTAAGAGGACATGATGTTGACCTAGAAATGCAGGTTAATAGCCTAGGGAAGATTTCCACTGGTAAACACTTCTGCAGTGGGTGTTTCACCCACCTTCAATTTACATTATTAACTGTTTATTATATACTGCTATATATCAATCACAGGTAAGTTGTTTATATTTCATTCACAAGATGTTTTGCATGAAATCTTCACTGTGCCACATCTCTCACTGTAACACTTACCACTTTTTCCCACTACTTCCCCCATTCTCCTGATTTCCTGACCATCCTTCATGTTCCAGCATGTAACATTACAAATGTCATGTTTCTTCCATGGTCCCCTTGTTCCACGTATTATGCTGTCCTGCATATTTCAGTGTGCTACAACCTTCCCTTTGCCACATTTCCCAATGCCCAGCACTCCTCCCATTTCTGTCAAATCAGTCATCCCATTCTGTGCTTTTTCTTAATCCCAATATTGCCTGCATCCACCACTATTCAACACTGCTCCCTAGCCTTTATTCTCCACATTTCCTCATTTCCTGTTATCCTCTGACAGAGCACCATTGCATAAGAAAGGGCATATCCAGAATCAAGAAGTCTGTGATAGCTGGCAAACATCCATTACGGTTTGCACTTTGCTATCAATATTTTAAATAATTATGCTATGTTTTTGCCCATAGCCAAAACGTCTAGCAAACACAATAGAGTGAACATTGTCTTCTTTGAATATGTGAGGAACTTATATATCGGCTATAAGCTTAAATAGCCCATCAACCACCTCTCAAAATGCAAAACACAGAGTATATATATATATATATATATATATATATATATATATACTCTGTGTTTTGCATTTTGAGAGGTGGTTGATGGGCTATTTAAGCTTATAGCCGATATATAAGTATACACATATACAAAGAAGACAATGTTCACTCTATATATATATATATATATATATATATATATATATATATATATATACATACTCACATTCGTCCGGTAGTTCGGGGCTTTACTGCACGGCGGTCCTGACTGGATCCCGGAAATCCTAAAATATCACCAACTTATTCCTCCGATACAGAAAGAGAAGTCAGGACACTCCAAAGTGCTAAATGTTTTTTATTTCATTACAGATAGCCTCCTGCCGACGCGTTTCGCCTTTACGGCTTGGTCACCGTGACATTTAGCACTTTGGAGTGTCCTGACTTCTCTTTCTGTATCGGAGGAATAAGTTGGTGATATATATATACATATATTACTTTTTTCTCCGCTGCATAATGAAGATAGCTTATACACATATATACATATATATTATCTACTGGCGGTCGCCAGTAGATAGTTATAGTTACAACCTATTATCCATAGGAAATCCGCGACATTCTATTTGAAATAACTCTCTTGCCGGTTGACGTATCTTCGCAAAATTTTCAAACTTTGTGGCCCGCTCCGGTCCGCTCCTACCCTGAAAGTCTCGGGGGATTCGTCAAGCGGGGGCCGAGAAAAAGGGGGTCCCAAAACGCGTTTTCCCCATGCAATTTTCCATAGGAAACTTTAGACACGGCTACAGCCCGAACTGCTGAACGGAATTACACCAAATTTGGCAAAGAGGTAGTTCTTGGTTCAGAAAGAACCCTTTTGTTAAATGGTGTAAATCCGTTCAGTAGTTGCTGAGAAAATCAAAAGTAAAAAGATAGTGATATCTATGGGCACGGAGGATTCGCGCACCCTGAGCGCACCCTGCGCGCACCGTCCCGATCACGAGCTGCATGTTAGCTGGCTGTCAACATTCCGATTCAGGAAATGTTGGCAGCCATTTTATCCTCGGTAGAACCGAGGGACAGAAACAAGTGCGCAAAGCGCACAAAGGGAGCAGGGTAGAAACACCCTGACCCCCTGGAGTTTGCTCAGGGGTCCCACAAGGACCCCCTGGGCAAAAAATAATTAAAAAAAAAAACAAAATCGGCAGGATGCGCTCAGGGTGCGCGAATCCTGCCGAAAATAAAAATCGAAGCGCGGTCTCCCGCGCTTCGATGTTAGTGGCCGCCGGGTGGGCCAAGTCCCGGGGGCATGCTGGGGGGGGTTAATTTTATGTGTGGGGGGCCTCTAAGGGCCCCCAAGCCCGGGGACCACCACCCCCGGGGCTTTATGTATAATGGTGCGGGAGGGCTCTGAGCCCTCCCACAGCCCCGGGGACCGCCACCTCCCGGGGCTTCTTTTTTATTTAACAAAAACCTGTGTGGGGGGCTCCAGCCCCCACACGCCCGAGACCACCACCTCCCGGGGCACTAAGAAAAATTACAATGGGGGTCCGTTTTGGACCCCCAAGCCCCGAGGACCACCACCTCCCCGGGGCTTTCAAAATGTAGGGAGGGGGCCGCGCGGCCCCACTCCTGGAGCCTGTGGTGGCCCTGGGGACCGCCACCCCCAGGGCCGGCTCCTGCAGTGTCCCGGGGTGCCTACCCCCGGGACACTGTAGTTTGCTATGGCAGGACGGGAGCCTCGCGGCTCCCGTCCTGCCATTACAAACTTGCTTTGGATATTGGAAGAGAGAGCAGGAAACCTGCTCTCTCTTCCAATATCCAAAGCCGACTGCTTTCCACATGGGGAGCTGCATCTTAGCAGCTCCCCATGTGTAAGCAATGCCGGCTCCCGTAGGACACGGGGAGCCGGCGGGACTGTGGGGGCTTGGGGACCCCCACAGTCCCCAACGAGAGGCCAGGCCCGGGGGATGGGGTCCCCGGGGCCATAAGTGGCCACGGAGGGGGCCACGCAGCCCCCTCCCCAAAGTAAAAAAATTGAAAAAAAATGAAAAAAAAGTGCAAGGCCGGCCCGGGGATGGGGTCCCCGGGGCCTTAAATGGCCTGAGGAGGGGGCCACGCAGCCCCCTCCAAATAAAAAAAAAGAGGCCATGCCCCGGGGATGGGGTCCCCGGGGCCAATACAGGCCCAGGGAAGGGGGGCCACGCGGCCCCCTTCCCGTTTTTTTTAATTTATTTTAATTTAAAAAAAAGGGGTAAGGCCCTGGGGGATGGGGTCCCCAGGGCCTAAAAATAGGAAAAAGGAAGGGGGCCACACAGCCCCCTTCAGAGAAAAAAAAAAAAAAACGATCGGGCCCGTAGGCCCCGCCCCCTTCCTTCACCACTCTGCAAACGCGCCCCTGGCGCGTTTGCAGAGGGAACAATTCCCCTTGAATACTGGGGGTCCCTGGGGGCCAACTAGCCCACCAGGAACCTCCAGTATGCGCCAGGGAGCTGCCTTGCAGAGATGTGTACAGAGGCCACGCCCCTTTTACACCTCTCTGCAACGCAGCTCTATGGCGCTTTGGAGGTATATGGTGGGCTAGTTGCACCCCAGGGACCCTCAGGATTCAAGGGGAGTTAATCCCCCGACTTAAAACGCGCCACGGGGTGCGTTTGCACAGTGGTGAAGGGAGGGGCGGGGCTTCAGGTGACATGTGTGCAAACAGGCCCTGTGGCGCGTTTTAAGATGGGGAATTAAATCCTCTTCAATCCTGAGGGTCCCTGGGGGCCAACTAGCCCAACAGGTACGTCCAGAAAGCGCCACAGAGCTGCGTTGCAGAGAGGTGTAAAAGGGGTGTGGCCTCTGTACTTGTCTCTGCAACGCAGCCCCTGGCGCATACTGGAGGTTCCTGGTGGGCTAGTTGGCCCGTAGGGACCCTCATGATTCAAGGGGACTTAATCCCCCAACTTAAAACGCGCCACGGGGCGCGTTTGCACAGATGTCACCTCAGGCCCCGCCCCCTCCCTTCACCATTGTGCAAATATTCCTCTAAAATCAGCCGAAATACGAATTCTGATTTACTCACCTGTTATCAGGAGAGACCTCAGTGCTGCATCTTTCAGCCCAGTACTAATCCTGAAAAGTAATTTTAACCGTACTTACCAGTAACTTGAATTTCCTTCCATAGGCTAACATTGACTGGTTTCACTTGGAAATTCTTCTAAGTGTGGAGTTTTGGAACTTTAAAATATTCCTCTAAAATCAGCCGAAATACGAATTCCAATTTACTCACCTGTTATCAGGAGAGACCTCAGTGCTGTATCTTTCAGCCCAGTACTGGTCCTGAAAAGTAATTTTAACCGTACTTACCAGTAACTTGAATTTCCTTCCATAGGCGAACATTGACTGGTTTCACTTGGAAATTCTTCTAAGTGTGGAGTTTTGGAATTTTAAAATATTCCTCTAAAATCAGCCGAAATACGAATTCCGATTTACTCACCTGTTATCAGGAGAGACCTCAGTGCTGCATCTTTCAGCCCAGTACTGATCCTCAAAAGTAATTTTAACCGTACTTACCAGTAACTTGAATTTCCTTCCATAGGATATCATTGCCTGCTTTTTGCTGAAAAAGTTTCTAAGTGTTGATTTTTGAAACATACAAATATTCCTCTAAAATCAGCCGAAATCCGAATTCTGATTTACTCACCTGTTATCAGGAGAGACCTCAGTGCTGCATCTTTCAGCCCAGTACTGGTCCTGAAAAGTAATTTTAACCGTACTTACCAGTAACTTGAATTTCCTTCCATAGGCTAACATTGACTGGTTTCACTTGGAAATTCTTCTAAGTGTGGAGTTTTGGAACTTTAAAATATTCCTCTAAAATCAGCCGAAATACGAATTCCGATTTACTCACCTGTTATCAGGAGAGACCTCAGTGCTGCATCTTTCAGCCCAGTACTGATCCTCAAAAGTAATTTTAACCGTACTTACCGGTAACTTGAATTTCCTTCATAGGCTAACATTGACTGGTTTCACTTGGAAATTCTTCTAAGTGTGGAGTTTTGGAACTTTAAAATATTCCTCTAAAATCAGCCGAAATACGAATTCCGAATTACTCACCTGTTATCAGGAGAGACCTCAGTGCTGCATCTTTCAGCCCAGTACTGATCCTCAAAAGTAATTTTAACCGTACTTACCAGTAACTTGAATTTCCTTCCATAGGATATCATTGCCTGCTTTTTGCTGAAAAAGTTTCTAAGTGTTGATTTTTGAAACATACAAATATTCCTCTAAAATCAGCCGAAATCCGAATTCTGATTTACTCACCTGTTATCAGGAGAGACCTCAGTGCTGCATCTTTCAGCCCAGTACTGGTCCTGAAAAGTAATTTTAACCGTACTTACCAGTAACTTGAATTTCCTTCCATAGGCTAACATTGACTGGTTTCACTTGGAAATTCTTCTAAGTGTGGAGTTTTGGAACTTTAAAATATTCCTCTAAAATCAGCCGAAATACGAATTCCGATTTACTCACCTGTTATCAGGAGAGACCTCAGTGCTGCATCTTTCAGCCCAGTACTGATCCTCAAAAGTAATTTTAACCGTACTTACCAGTAACTTGAATTTCCTTCCATAGGATATCATTGCCTGCTTTTTGCTGAAAAAGTTTCTAAGTGTTGATTTTTGAAACATACAAATATTCCTCTAAAATCAGCCGAAATCCGAATTCTGATTTACTCACCTGTTATCAGGAGAGACCTCAGTGCTGCATCTTTCAGCCCAGTACTGGTCCTGAAAAGTAATTTTAACCGTACTTACCAGTAACTTGAATTTCCTTCCATAGGCTAACATTGACTGGTTTCACTTGGAAATTCTTCTAAGTGTGGAGTTTTGGAACTTTAAAATATTCCTCTAAAATCAGCCGAAATACGAATTCCAATTTACTCACCTGTTATCAGGAGAGACCTCAGTGCTGTATCTTTCAGCCCAGTACTGGTCCTGAAAAGTAATTTTAACCGTACTTACCAGTAACTTGAATTTCCTTCCATAGGCGAACATTGACTGGTTTCACTTGGAAATTCTTCTAAGTGTGGAGTTTTGGAATTTTAAAATATTCCTCTAAAATCAGCCGAAATACGAATTCCGATTTACTCACCTGTTATCAGGAGAGACCTCAGTGCTGCATCTTTCAGCCCAGTACTGATCCTCAAAAGTAATTTTAACCGTACTTACCAGTAACTTGAATTTCCTTCCATAGGATATCATTGCCTGCTTTTGCTGAAAAAGTTTCTAAGTGTTGATTTTTGAAACATACAAATATTCCTCTAAAATCAGCCGAAATCCGAATTCTGATTTACTCACCTGTTATCAGGAGAGACCTCAGTGCTGCATCTTTCAGCCCAGTACTGGTCCTGAAAAGTAATTTTAACCGTACTTACCAGTAACTTGAATTTCCTTCCATAGGCTAACATTGACTGGTTTCACTTGGAAATTCTTCTAAGTGTGGAGTTTTGGAACTTTAAAATATTCCTCTAAAATCAGCCGAAATACGAATTCCGATTTACTCACCTGTTATCAGGAGAGACCTCAGTGCTGCATCTTTCAGCCCAGTACTGATCCTCAAAAGTAATTTTAACCGTACTTACCGGTAACTTGAATTTCCTTCATAGGCTAACATTGACTGGTTTCACTTGGAAATTCTTCTAAGTGTGGAGTTTTGGAACTTTAAAATATTCCTCTAAAATCAGCCGAAATACGAATTCCGAATTACTCACCTGTTATCAGGAGAGACCTCAGTGCTGCATCTTTCAGCCCAGTACTGATCCTCAAAAGTAATTTTAACCGTACTTACCAGTAACTTGAATTTCCTTCCATAGGATATCATTGCCTGCTTTTTGCTGAAAAAGTTTCTAAGTGTTGATTTTTGAAACATACAAATATTCCTCTAAAATCAGCCGAAATCCGAATTCTGATTTACTCACCTGTTATCAGGAGAGACCTCAGTGCTGCATCTTTCAGCCCAGTACTGGTCCTGAAAAGTAATTTTAACCGTACTTACCAGTAACTTGAATTTCCTTCCATAGGCTAACATTGACTGGTTTCACTTGGAAATTCTTCTAAGTGTGGAGTTTTGGAACTTTAAAATATTCCTCTAAAATCAGCCGAAATACGAATTCCGATTTACTCACCTGTTATCAGGAGAGACCTCAGTGCTGCATCTTTCAGCCCAGTACTGATCCTCAAAAGTAATTTTAACCGTACTTACCAGTAACTTGAATTTCCTTCCATAGGATATCATTGCCTGCTTTTTGCTGAAAAAGTTTCTAAGTGTTGATTTTTGAAACATTACAAATATTCCTCTAAAATCAGCCGAAATCCGAATTCTGATTTACTCACCTGTTATCAGGAGAGACCTCAGTGCTGCATCTTTCAGCCCAGTACTGGTCCTGAAAAGTAATTTTAACCGTACTTACCAGTAACTTGAATTTCCTTCCATAGGCTAACATTGACTGGTTTCACTTGGAAATTCTTCTAAGTGTGGAGTTTTGGAACTTTAAAATATTCCTCTAAAATCAGCCGAAATACGAATTCCGATTTACTCACCTGTTATAAGGAGAGACCTCAGTGCTGTATCTTTCAGCCCAGTACTGGTCCTGAAAAGTAATTTTAACCGTACTTACCAGTAACTTATATTTTCTTCCATAGGAATCCATTGTCTGGTTTTCAGCAGAAAAGTTTCAAAGTGTCGATTTTCACAAACTACAAATATTCCTTAAAAATCGCCTGTATGACTTAAACGCATTCTTTCAACTGTTTACAGGAGATGCACCAGTGCTGGATCCAGGATCCAACACTGAGTAAGAAAAAGTAACGATAACAGTGTTTACCTGCTAAGTGAATTTCCTTCCATAGGATAACATTGGTGATTCTATGAGAAAAAGTTTCTAAGTGTCAACTTTTAAAATACAATAATATTCCTTAAAAATCACGACTGTAACCAAAACGCTTTTACTCAACTGTTTACAGGAGATGTACCAGGACTGAATCTAGGATCCAGTCCTGTGGTTAGAAAAAGTAATCCATAAAGTAACTAATTGCATTTAACTAGAAATTCACATTGAGCTGAATGTTGCATTGTGTTTGAAAATGTGTTGCCCATTGCAACAACTGTAACTACTGTACTTAAAAGTCTATTGCCTATGTGCAAAGTATTTAAACTAAAGTAATTCATTCTGAGAAAGTATTTTTTGTAATGTAATGTATAATGTAATTACAATGTAATTTAAAAAATAAAATATGTAAAATAAATTGTTTCTAAAAATGTAGTAAATCAGTATGAAAAAAATGAATATAAAAATTAATACATTTAAAAATTGTCATTTAAAAAACCTTTGAAATTCACTGAAAAAACCGTAGGTTTCAGGCACGTTATAGTTACAAATTAGCATTTTAAAAACCTTTGAAATTCACTGAAAAAACCATAGGTTTCAGACACGTTATAGTTAGAAATTAGCATTTAAAAAACCTTTGAAATTCACTGAAAAAACCATAAGTTTTAGGGACAGTTATACTTAGTTGGACATTGCACTCGTACAAAACCCGTGAAATTCCCCCGTTATAGTTAGTTCAGCTAACTATAACTCGCACCCCGCAATGCACTGCTGATGACGTCACATATTACATCACTCATGACATGGTCAGTGACATCACTGATGACATCACTGATGACATCTCAAATGACATCACTGATGACATCATCCACGTGATAATCTGATGCAGCTCCTCACACCCTAATATAACCTTTGATACACCCAATCTAAATTACAGAGTGCCATTCGCAAAACCATAGACACTCCAACACCAATAACTACATACCCACTCACTGATTCTTAGGTCTACACACACACATCCACTCACTCACCCGTACAGTCACTCATACTTATGGTCACTCAGTACAGGACTATCATATGCACTCTTACTCCTATATAGACACTCAAACACCGCCACTCATCCATAGAGGTACTCACACACCTTGTCAGTCATGCAAATAATTAAACACACTGCCATTTACTCACCTATACAGTTATACACACACCAGCTCACTTAATCATACAAATACTAGCACATTGTTACGCTCTTATACAATCACTGATACAAGCACACACTCATCCATACAGCCACTATCACAATCACTCACTCTCAGCTTATAGCTATTTATATACTCCAATACACATATATACTGCCTTTCACATATGTAGTTACTCACACATGTACCACTGGGACATACATTCACTCACTAACACACTCTTACACACACTTACCCACCCATACAGTCTATCACAGATGCACTCTTGAAACCATCCACCCAGTGAATCACCCACTCACACATCTATGCACAGTCGCACACACCCCATCCACACAAACACTCAGGCACCCATACAGATACTCATAGAACCAATCAATAACCCATATAGACACTCATGTAGCTATTCGCAAATCCATGCATCCACTTACACACCAACAGACGGATACAGACATTCACACCGTTTAGTCACTAACCCATGCATTCAGTAAGATACGTTTAATCACTCACTTGTAGAGTCAGTCACGCACGTACTAAATCATCCATTCAGACACTTATACACCCACTCATTCTTCAATACGCCTTTCCCTATATATATTAAACATATTTAAACTTTACAGAAACACACAGTCACTGGATGATGTCATCAGTGATGTCATTTGAGATGTCATCAGTGATGTCATCAGTGATGTCACTGACCATGTCATGAGTGATGTAATATGTGACGTCATCAGCAGTGTATTGCGGGGCGCGAGTTATAGTTAGCTGAACTAACTATAACGGGGGAATTTCACGGGTTTTGTACGAGTGCAATGTCCAACTAAGTATAACTGTCCCTAAAACTTATGGTTTTTTCAGTGAATTTCAAAGGTTTTTTAAATGCTAATTTCTAACTATAACGTGTCTGAAACCTATGGTTTTTTCAGTGAATTTCAAAGGTTTTTAAAATGCTAATTTGTAACTATAACGTGCCTGAAACCTACGGTTTTTCAGTGAATATATATATATATATATATATATATATATATCACAACAAACGCCGTTTCCGATAAAGAACAGCTACTGTGGACACAGTTTCCTTTAGAAAGCAGTTTTAATAAATCAATCACCAGCTCGACGCGTTTCGGGAAACACTCCCTTGCTCACGAGTACTGTGTGACTTAACTTCCTGGTTTTTTAAATAAACACGTGATTACATTTTAATAGCAAGTGACAACAGACTACATAGCGAGTTGAATCACTCTTAGTTACAGACATTATACAAACTTACTAATAAGTGTAAAAAAATTCAATTTAAACATAGTTTACCAGAACAATGAGCGCATTATTACTAAGGTCTCTGAAAGCAAGACTGAAAAAATATATAATTCGTATTGAAATTATTCGATAATAACAAAAATTATAAAATACATCGTATTTGCAACGTGTCGATTTCATGGCCATTACTCATTAATATTCTGAATAATATAATTAGTGGACCAAAAAATAAATAATGAATCAAGCTAGAAATAGTAACTAGCATCACATCAATTAGCCCTAGTGGGCAAATACATTGCAACAAAATCCATAATGATCCATCAATATTATGACATGGTTGTTCCGTCATTGATTCAATAAAGCTGTTGCACATGAACAACATTCGCCCCAGTGGGCAGATAACAATACGTTGCGGACAAACCCTGCCATATTAAATCGTGATGGTAACACCACCAAATAGATAATTTAGCTTTCTTGCCTTCTTCAAAAGGACCTTCACTCACACGTTCAAAACTGTAACAGATAAAACACAAACATAAAATTAATCCCGTCACATTAAAAACACACAATATTGATAAAAAACAGTCATTGCAATGGCAAAACTTCAAGGGAAAACAAGAAGACTCTCCTTGTCCCTATTCCCTATTTACAACCTGGAGACATACATAGCGCAAATTATGCTAGCCTAGATGAACTGCTAATTCCTCATCGCAGTTATGGCCTATTGGGACCAATGTTCTATACTGAATAATAAGCCTTGATTCCAATCGTCGCAGTTCCTGAACTCGGTTACCACCTCGTTCGTTAGTTCTAACAGTGTCCAAAACACAAAAACTCAATAAGTTGACATTTTTATCGTGGTGGATCTCAAAATGGCGAGCAACAGGATATTGTTTATCGCCATTTTTGATTGCACGAAGATGTTCAAGGACTCTCTTTTTAGCCTTATGAATGGTACTGCCTATGTACACTTTCTGGCATGGACAAATCAAAGCATAAATAGCATAGTCAGTGTTACATGTAGTATGTTTGGCTATCACATAAGGTTTACACTCAGGAGATAATTTACATTCCTTACGGTTTTTGCTGTTTTTGCAGGCTTTACAGTTTCTACAAGTAAAAATCCCTGAATGCCTAAAGTTCTCACGGGTGACGGCTCGACTGCCCTGCATAAAGTGTCTTTCAGTGACTTCGTTTTTTAAACGTAATCTGTGGAAAGGATCCCACACTATCTGCTAAATCTTTGTCAGTTTGTAAGACTGGCCAGTACTTGTTGATGCTTTTACGAACTTCTTGGGCTTGTCTATGGTATGAGGTGATGAATCTAATTTTTGGTCAGAACTGACATCTTTCCTATCTTTATCTACCAAAAGTGACTCTCTTGACCGGTTATCTACCTCTAGACTTGCTTTATTAATGGCTGATACAGAATATCCTCGCTCTAGAAATCTCTGCCTCATTACTTGTTTTTCATTAACATAGCTTTCTTGTGTGCTGCAATTACGCTTAGCTCGTATCAACTCACCTAAAGGTATGCTGTTAATCAATGTGTTAGGATGGCAGCTACACGCATGTAACAGGCTGTTGCCTGCTGTTGTTTTCCTGAAAAGAGAACTTTCCAGTTTGTTGTCATGAATGGACAATTTCAAATCTAAGAACTCTAGAGTCTCTCTTGACCAATTTTTTGTGAAATGTAGGTTGAAATTATTGATATTCAGAGTTTCAACAAACTCATTAGCTTCTTTCTCGTCACCTTTCCATACACAAAAAATATCATCGATGTAGCGAGTCCACATCACCACTTTGTTATCAAAGGCTCTAACATTTTTAACCACCTCTGCTTCCCAAAATCCAAGATAGAGACCCGCAAACGATGGGGCAAAGCACGTCCCCATCGAAGTCCCAAGAGTTTGTTTAAATATTTTGTTGTCAAAAATAAAATAATTCTGTTTCAGACACACTGACATCATTTCAATCAACATTTCCGTGTGGAAAAAGTATGATATAGATCTTTCATTAAGGAAATGTCTGCAGGCTTTCAGTCCTAAATCATGGGGGATACAAGTATACAAACTTGTTATATCTAATGTAAGTAGAGAGTACTCGCTCATCCATTTTAAAGTGTCTAGGCGTCTTAAAAAACTGCCGGTGTCTTTAACATATGAAGGTAGCTGTGTCACATATGTCTGTAAGAAAAAGTCAACGTATCTTGACGTATTTTCCAAACAACTCCCCTTGGAAGAAACAATCGGTCTGCCAGGGGGGTCCTTCGGGTCTTTATGAATTTTTGGCAGTAGGTATAACGCCGGTAAAGTAGGAAATTTGCACAACAAAAAATTAAACTCATCCTTCTCTAGCAATCCTCTTTCTTTCCATTCCTCAAGCTTTGCGTGGTACATTTTAATTGAGTGTTCATATTCCATTCTGTTGCTTCTACTATACTTTGCACTATCAGATAGTTGTTTTAAACCTTCTTCAGTATATTTTTGTCTAGATTGCACCACTACATTCCCTCCTTTATCTGATTTTTAATGACAATTGTAGTGTCATTTTTAAGATTCTCAATTGCATAAGTTTGTGCCTGTGTCACATTGTTCCAACTATTCCACTTTTTTTTAGAGAGTTTCTCAAACTCTTGAACAACACCTTTTTCAAAGACATCAATTGCCTCATTTTTGATTTGTGGTAAAAAAATGGACTTAGGCCTAAACTTCGTTTGTGCGTTAAAGTCTAGAGGAATATTCTCACTCATTAAATTACCAATAGGGTCATTTCCAAACTCCACATCATCAGCTAGTACATTCAATGTATGTAAAAGATCAACATCTTTAATGCTTATCAAACTTGGACTCTCTCTACCATCAGCAATACTATTTACCACCTTTGTGGCGAACCATTTTTTAATACGTAATTTACGTGTAAAATGAAATAAGTCAATGCGACTCTGAGTGTAATTAAAATTATTCGAAGGACAAAATGTTAACCCCAACGACAAAAGTTCTACCTCATAGTTGCTCAAAGTCCGATCCGACAGGTTGATCACAGTCTTCTCATCCATTATTTCATTTTGGTTTGGCCCCTTGTACGGCTTCCCACAGGGCTTCCCAACTCGCCAAGCGATGACTGATTTCTTTTGTCTCTTCCGCCTTTGTTTTCTCTTCCACGACCTCGAAATCCTCCCTGCTTGTTGGCTGTTTGTCTTCCTTTGGCCATCATGCTGAATTCGGTTAAAATGCTGGTTTTTACTCCATCAAACTCAGATACATTTGATATGTCACTTCCACTGATCACACTACCATCTGTGGCACTTTCAGCGCCTGACTGATCTCCCAAGCTCTCAGTTGGTTTAGGTGCATTCGTTATATTAATGGCTGAAGGAGAGGTTACATTTCGCAGCTTGTCATACCTTTTAGCAAATGTGAGAATCTGCCCTTTTTGGTAATCAACCAAATCGCGTTGGAATTTGCGCTGTTTTCTGAGTTTGATGTCTTCTTCCGTTTTATCAAGATTGCGTTCAATTTTGTCCATTTCCTTCTGGAATTCCTCATGTTCGCACTGTCCTTTTAATTCTGATGAGATGGCTTCGATAATCTCAGTCTGTTTATCACAGTCTTTCCGTGCATATTTGACCAATAACTTTAACATAATCACTGAACAATTGTGGTTATTGCTGGCCCATTCATTCACCAGCTCTGGTTCGGGATCATTGAAAGTTGGTGTTATAAAGATCCGGAGTCCTCGTGGTATTCTCCCAACATCAACGTACTTTTGGAGGGTTGTTGCCTCCCACCATTTATTTTGTTCAGTTTTTAAAGCTTTCCATAATCGGTCCCAAAGCTGTCTTTTATTTGATGCGCCTAATGAACTGCTTGCCTGCACATTTGTCTCAGTGTTTTCACTTCCATTAAAGTGTTCGAACATTTTGCCAGCAGCTTCTGACCTTTTAACATTCCTGGTAACTGACATAAAGATTCCTGTTTGAATTACACCGCTCTCTCTGCGGTGCCGCTTTGCTTGGAACGTCACAGCTGAAATAGCTTTAATCACAGCCTAGACAGCCGCTCATACCATAGACAAGCCCAAGAAGTTCGTAAAAGCATCAACAAGTACTGGCCAGTCTTACAAACTGACAAAGATTTAGCAGATAGTGTGGGATCCTTTCCACAGATTACGTTTAAAAAAACGAAGTCACTGAAAGACACTTTATGCAGGGCAGTCGAGCCGTCACCCGTGAGAACTTTAGGCATTCAGGGATTTTTTTACTTGTAGAAACTGTAAAGCCTGCAAAAACAGCAAAAACCGTAAGGAATGTAAATTATCTCCTGAGTGTAAACCTTATGTGATAGCCAAACATACTACATGTAACACTGACTATGCTATTTATGCTTTGATTTGTCCATGCCAGAAAGTGTACATAGGCAGTACCATTCATAAGGCTAAAAAGAGAGTCCTTGAACATCTTCGTGCAATCAAAAATGGCGATAAACAATATCCTGTTGCTCGCCATTTTGAGATCCACCACGATAAAAATGTCAACTTATTGAGTTTTTGTGTTTTGGACACTGTTAGAACTAACGAACGAGGTGGTAACCGAGTTCAGGAACTGCGACGATTGGAATCAAGGCTTATTATTCAGTATAGAACATTGGTCCCAATAGGCCATAACTGCGATGAGGAATTAGCAGTTCATCTAGGCTAGCATAATTTGCGCTATGTATGTCTCCAGGTTGTAAATAGGGAATAGGGACAAGGAGAGTCTTCTTGTTTTCCCTTGAAGTTTTGCCATTGCAATGACTGTTTTTTATCAATATTGTGTGTTTTTAATGTGAAGGGATTAATTTTATGTTTGTGTTTTTTCTGTTACAGTTTTGAACGTGTGAGTGAAGGTCCTTTTGAAGAAGGCAAGAAAGCTAAATTATCTATTTGGTGGTGTTACCATCACGATTTAATATGGCAGGGTTTGTCCGTAACGTATTGTTATCTGCCCACTGGGGCGAATGTTGTTCATGTGCAACAGCTTTATTGAATCAATGACGGAACAACCATGTCATAATATTGATGGATCATTATGGATTTTGTTGCAATGTATTTGCCCACTAGGGCTAATTGATGTGATGCTAGTTACTATTTCTAGCTTGATTCATTATTTATTTTTTGGTCCACTAATTATATTATTCAGAATATTAATGAGTAATGGCCATGAAATCGACACGTTGCAAATACGATGTATTTTATAATTTTTGTTATTATCGAATAATTTCAATACGAATTATATATTTTTTCAGTCTTGCTTTCAGAGACCTTAGTAATAATGCGCTCATTGTTCTGGTAAACTATGTTTAAATTGAAATTTTTTACACTTATTAGTAAGTTTGTATAATGTCTGTAACTAAGAGTGATTCAACTCGCTATGTAGTCTGTTGTCACTTGCTATTAAAATGTAATCACGTGTTTATTTAAAAAACCAGGAAGTTAAGTCACACAGTACTCGTGAGCAAGGGAGTGTTTCCCGAAACGCGTCGAGCTGGTGATTGATTTATTAAAACTGCTTTCTAAAGGAAACTGTGTCCACAGTAGCTGTTCTTTATCGGAAACGGCGTTTGTTGTGATGTTATGAGGCTCGCCCCCTGACTGTGGACCGCCGCTGAGGAGAGGAACGGGTAAGGCGATTACGGTGCGCAAGCACCGTTTGGCGGTTGTTTATATATATATATATATATATATATATATATATATATATATATATATATATATATATATTATTTATACCGTCCCCCATGACCGGCTCCTGCTGAGACTCCAGGAGTGCGGTTTTGGGGGTTTTGGGGGTACGGTACTCAAGTGGTTTTCCTCCTTTTTGAAGGATCGCCATCAAACAGTTTGGTCCCCGCCCTTTGCTGCCTCCATTCCCCCCTTGGAGGTGGGAGTTCTGCAGGGCCCGATTTTGAGTCCAACACTTTTTAATATTTACATGACCCCCCTGGCGAATTTGGCAGAGGCCCACGGAGCAAAAATAGTATTGTATGCGGACGATACGCAGTTGCTCTTTACCTGCGACAAAGACGCGGATTTTAGAGGAGATGTGATCAACTCCTGTCTATCAGAGGTGTTCTCCTGGCTTCAACTAAATCAACTTAAATGTAATTCTGAAAAATCGGAGATCATTTTCTTTGGCCTCCCCCCAAGTAATGTGTGGCGAAATTGGTGGCCTTTGGACATGTCCCCTCCCATAACCTCCGTAAAGACAGTTAAAAATTTAGGAGTGAAGCTGGAGGATAACCTATCCATGAATGCACAGATTCAAGCAGTAGTTGGATCATGCTTCGGCATGCTTAAAATGTTAAAGCAGTTCTTGCCCCTCCTTCCGGTTGCACACAGGAAAACGGTGGTCCAGGCACTGATTGTATCTAGGCTGGACTACGTAAACATCCTGTACCTGGGGCCACCGGAATATTTACTGACCCACTGCAGGTGGTTCAGAACGCAGCAGTCAGAGCAATACGTATGCTCGGCCCTAGAACACGGATGTCTCCCCATCTGAAATCCCTACACTGGCTGACGGTCCGCAAGAGGATCCGCTTCAAAGCGCTGGGCCTGGCCTTCAAGGCTCTTCAAGGCACAGGTGCCTCGTACATCAGGAATAGAGTCCAGTTTTACTGCCCACACCGAACTCTGAGGTCCTCAACGCTGCAGCTGGCGCGCACTCCCAAGTTTCATCGCGCATGGATAGGCGGGCGCTCCTTTCAGGTACAAGCTGCTCAACTCTGGAACAGTCTGCCGCTGGCACTTAGACAGATGCAGGACCTTCTTACTTTTAGGAAGTTATTTCAGCAATAGTACACAAGTTTAGTTCTGACAGCACTCTGTCAGCTCTGTCACGAGGTTCTTAGCGCCGGGACACTCTATCGAGTAGCTGTGCGCTTTATAAATACCTAGTTAACAGTTAACATATATATATATATTTTTTTTGAGGGACACACCACAGCAGCACAGCAGACCGGGCTCCCACAGAGAGAGGGCTTCCGAAAATGCTTGAAGTGCAAAGCATGCCAACACGGGGACAATATTTCATCTCTCCAGACAGTGTTTGATAAAACTGTGAAAGTACGATGGTTTTTAGCTTGTAAAACAAGTTTTGTTGTGTACATTTTAAATGTCCCTGTAAGAAATTATATGTTGGTAGTACTACAGTACCAGCACATAAAAGGATACTGCAGCATAGGAGAGCCATAATCAATAGAGACCGTAGATACCCCGCGGCCAGGCACTTTGAGAAGGAACATCAGAGTGATCCATCTTTAATGAAATATACCTGCATAGCACAAGCACCAAGGAAAAGGAGGGGTGGAGATAGAGAAAGGGAGTTGGGAAGCTTGAAGCATATTTCATCATGGAACTTTGACAGTAAAGAACCTAATGGTTTTAATATGGATGAGGAATTGTTTACTTGCCTGTACTAAATTCTGCACCTAGATCTGCACATTCATCAGTGGAGCTAAGAGGGAGATGAGAGAGTAAAAAAAAAATATTTTTTTAAAAAGAGGTCAAGGCAGTAAACCAGTAGCACTTTATAATTAGCACTGTAATTGACATAGAGGACAGTTTTTAACTATTTATGAAAAAAACCCTTTTTTTACCAACTTACAGAGAATAGGTATTTTAACCTAATCTAAAAATGAGAGAGTCAAGGGAGTAGGAGATCAGATTTAATTTAAATACACCATAATAAGCTGGTACTAACAAATGTCCCTGTCAAACAAGGGTGAGGGGCTTTCATGAATTTAAATAGTGGTACAATATCTAAATGGTTAGAACTGTTATGCACTTTAGGAATTATTACAGCACTCATTAGGCACTTGCTCTTTAGAAAGGTAGACACAGAGTAAGTTTTGCACATGTTGATAAACAGTACTGTAAGATCTAAGAAGCACGAGAAAAAAGGCAGCTATGGAATATAAGCACTTATGCACTTTATAATCTTATGGTAAAACATAGGGTCCACCCATAGGAACTGTTCTTTTATTATTTTCTGGAAATGTCCAGTATTATATTATAATATTTTGAATGTGTAGAATTTAAGGAACTGTCCAATTGAAATTGTTCTCAAATGAAAGGTTTGCAATTTTGTGATCAAATTACCACAAGATAAATTGTCTTTTAAATTGAGGCATAAAATGCATGTTCCAACATGGCGGTGACGCTTACTGCAATAATGGTGCTCGAGTACTGCAGAGCTTTGTCCTCTTTCAATGGTTATTTCCTGTAAAGTAATTGTGTATTTAACGAAAAAATGTCATTGGCTCATCATCGTGAACAAGACCAGCAGCCGGAACGCGTGGATGAAATCACTTGAAAAATAAAAAGCCAATTTGGAAAACCCTCGTAGTGCTGGTGCCGTCTTTTTTCTGGATTTACAGGCATTTGCATACAATATATATATATATATATATATATATATATATATATATATATATATATATATATATATATATATAAAAAACCTGCGGGCTATCACCTGTGGGCAGTTATAACTAGGACCAAAATTTCAATAGGAAAAGCATTTTTTGTTTTGCTAATAACTTTGGAGCCACTTGACAAATCTTCACAAAATTTTTAAAAAGCGTCCCCTTTTGTGGTTCAGCTGCTGTGTTGACCGTTTGGGAGTGATCCGTCAAGTGGGGGCCCAGAAAAAAGGGGGGTCCCAAGATGCGTTTTCCCCATGTCGTGTCTATGGGGAAAACTGGATTTTTCATTTTTTGAACACAACTACAGCCCAAAACGCTGAACGGAATTATTTAGTAGTTTATGAGATATTTAACTTAAAAATATATAGATATCTGGGGACCCGAGTCCTTGCAGTGGACTCGCGTAACATTCTAAAATTTAATTGGCTTCCAACACTTCAACCAGGAAGTGTTGGCAGCCATCTTGAGATTCAGCTTCAAGCTGAGTCCCACAAAAAAGTAAAACATAAAGAAAAGAGGGCAGGGTAGTAATACCCTGACCCCCCAGCAATGGTGGGGGGGTCCCACAGGGACTCCACTGGGGATAAAAGTATTTTTTTTAAATGTTGCTGCAAATCCACAGGTGGATCTGAGAATTCGCTACGAATTGTTTTAAAAAAAAAAAGATGTGCAGGTTCCTGCACGTCTTTTACATTAAGCCCCCAGGTGGGCCAAATCCCGAGGGCCGATAGGTAGGCTGAAATTTTACTCAAACAAAACCAGTGAAATTTAGCAGTAATAGTTAACTGAGCTAACTATAACTTACGCCCCCGCAATGCACTGCTTATGACCTCACATATTACATCACTCATGACATGGTCAGTGACATCACTCATGACATCATCCACAGAACGACTCACACAACCACTCAAACCCCCATAGAACCTCTCATACGCCCACTGACACACCCACAACACCACTCACATACACATTCACAGACCCATACCAGTACTCATATGCCCACTCACTCTTCCATAGAGGCAGTTACACATCCACTCACTCACTCACTCGTACAGCCACTCACACAACCATTCACTCATCCATACAGCTAGTCATACAACTAGTCACTCACCCGTACAGCCAATCACATAACCACACACTCACCCACACAGCTACTGACACACCCATTTATTTCCCTATATGGCTACTCACACACCAACTCACTCACCCATACAGCCTCTCAACACAGCCACTCACTCACCCATACAAATGCTCACACTATTAATCATGTATCAAGACATCCACTTACATACCTAGTTACACATCCATACAAGTACTCACACATCCGCTCACTCACCTATAAAGCTATTCCCACACTCTCCAATACAGCCACTCACACACCAACTTAATCAAACACCCAAACAGCCATTCACTCACCCACACAGCCACTTACACACTGAGTCACTCACTCATACAGCCATTCTGACACCCATACAGTCACTACACACTCACTTACCCACCCATAGAGCCACTTTCACTGCCACTCACTCATTCACCCATACAGCCACTGACACACCCACTTACTTACCAATACTGCCACTCACACAGCATGTCACTCACCCACACAGCTACTCACACACCCACTTATACACTCATACTGCCACTTACACACCCATACATACAAGGATACATACAGTCACACAACCACTCTCATAATATACATTAGAAGTAGTATCACTGAGTAGTAGTGCACCTAGTATACTAATTTAACTTTTGTAGTAGGCTAGTTTATATGTTTAACAGCCATAAACTCTTGAAAACACTTACACTCACTTGATGATGTCATCAGTGATGTCATTTGAGATGTCATCAGTGATGTCACTGACCATGTCATGAGTGATGTAATATGTGAGGTCAAAAGCAGTGGATTGCGGGGCCTAAGTTATAGTTATAGCTCAGGTAACTGTAACTGCTGAATTTCACTGGTTTTGTACAAGTGAAATCTCAGCCTAACTATAAAGTCCCTGTAACCTTTGGTTTTTTTCAGTGCATATATATATATATATATATATATATATATATATATATATATATATATATATATATATATATATATATATATATATATATATCCAAAACAGAACCAGCGCGTCACCTCCTCGCACCAGAACACGACACAGCAATCCAAGGTTAGTTCCTCCAAATATATTTATTGCAGTTTTGGGGCTATGACGCGTTTCAGCAGGATCCCCTTGCTGCTCCCAAACACCATATGTGGAGCACTCGCGAACGGGTGCTGGCGTCGCGGGGGTGTGCCCGCAAAATTTATCAAAGCTCCTTTGATTCCAGTTCATGGAAGAAAACCAGCACTCACTGGGATAATTGCCAAAGATTTTAATCCACAAGCAACAACAGACGCGTTTCGGCTTGCGCCTTTGTCGGTGTTACCTGACACACCAGACGCGGTCATTTTTTAAACAAATCTCATTGTGCAACGACATTGAAAACAGACAAATTTGCATTACTTAAATTGCATAAGTATTTCAAACTTAAACCAACAACCAAAGAATCAAGGAGGGTACAACAAAAATCAACAGTCACTGAGATTCTAACAGTGGATGATCTATTAGCTCTTGAAACTTTAGAGGAATTACGTATGGAACAAGAGGAAGGGCAGAGTGACATCCATGACATTGCCCACAGAACAATGCGGTTGGGCATTGAACACGAGACAGTCAAGAGTCCCTTCAAACCTACGTCGCAGTTCATACCACAAATGCCAATGGATGCTATAGACATCTTCTCAGAGGGAGTTAACAAAGATCTACTCAACTTTAGAACAAAGAGAAACCGTCCAATCAATGGAAGGAATATATCCAAGGAGGCGAAAGAAGCGTTAGAAAATCTGTTGACGGACACTTCAATAGTATGTAACCCCTCCGACAAAGGCGGAAATATTGTTCTACAGACAACAGAACAATATTGTAGAGAAGCCTTGAAACAACTGTCTGACAATAGACACTATGAAAAAACAACGAGGAAAAGTTACAATGAAAGTGTCAAACAATACCACTCCTTGATCAAAAAATGGTATGATAAATCGATGTTGGGAACGGATGAGTACTTATTTTTTTGTAATTTGAGTCCTGTAACACCCACCTTCTATCACATCCCTAAAATTCATAAAAACTGTGAACAACCGCCGGGCAGACCCATTGTCTCGTCGCAAGGCAGTCTAACAGAACACCTTTCAATATTCATCGATCATTTTCTGTTTCAATCAGTATTACAACTAACCTCCTACATAAAAGACACCAAGGACTTTTTAAGTCACATGGAACAATTGATCTGGGTTCCTTCGTATCAATTGATTGTATTGGACATTACCAGTCTGTATACGTGTATACAGCACAAAGATAGACTCAATACGGTGACATTTTTTCTAAATAAAAGATCACTGAAATTAGCAGAGCACAATTCCATGCTTTTGGAATTCACTGAATTCTGTCTAACTAACAACATCTTTCTATTTCAGGAGGATTACTATAGGCAGATTTCTGGGTCGGCCATGGGCACCTGCTTCGCCCCCAGCTACGCAAATGTATTCATGGGCTGGTGGGAGGGGCAGGTGGCATGGTCATCTGAAAACAAAACATGGGTGGATAAGGTTGTGTCTTGATATAGATACATAGATGATCTATTTTTGGTCTGGAAGGGGTCACTGGAATCTGCACATGACTTTATAGAGCATTTAAACCAAAATAACGTAAACTTACAATTCTCAGGTGAAGTGAGTTCAGTGGCAGTGAACTTCCTTGACCTGAGAGTCTTCATAGCTGAAGGCAAGGTAAACACATTGTTATATAGAAAACCAACGGCGGGTAACTCTACCCTCCACGGCACAAGCAGTCATCCACCAAAGTTAATTCAGAGTATACCTTATGGTGAATTTCTCAGGTTAAAAAGAAACAGCTCAAGGGACTGTGATTTCAGGGCAGCAGTCGAAGAAAGTACAGCTAGATTCACTGCAAGAGGATACAATACGCAGTTGCTAGAAACTATACTGAAAAAGGTTAAGACCATCCCTACAGAACAGTTACTGCAAGGAAAAAACCATACTGCAAAGAAGAAAAATGAGGAAGGCAAATTCAGGATGATCACAGCCTACTTAGGTCAACAACTTAGCGGATCATTATTCCTCAACTACATCCGACATTCTCGATGACCTTGCTCCACTAAAGTTAAAAAGAACCCAGATCAAAGACAGGAATCCCTGGTTCAACGGATCCCTCAACAAGGAGAGGAGATCCCTTCGACAGACTGAACGAAACTGGAAACAGCACCCGTCAGCAGCCCATCTAAAACTTCTCCGCCAGGCCAGAAATGCCTACAACAAGAAAATCCTCAACTCTAAAAAAGAATTCTTCAGAACTGAACTTGAGAACGCCAAGAATCGACCTCGCAAGCTATTTGACTTGGTCAAACACAAATCCAACAAACTAGCAAGAACCTCCAAAGAAACACCTAAACCCCTAATATCAAGCGAGGAATTTTCATCCTTCTTCTGCGACAAAATCTCTGCCCTAGGAAATGAACTTAAATCTGCAACTCACCACCAAAATTAAAATCTGTGGGCTCTACCTCCTCTCTCCGCGCTGTCTTCCCAAATCTCACCCAAAAACCAAGCGCACTGTTCCAACTTTAAAATCTATGACGAACACTCGATCTCGAGAATTCTAGCCTCCTTAAACCCGAACAATCACTTCAATGATCCTCTCCCTTCTAACTGCCTAGCTGCCGCCTCTCCGGCCATCATCCCTTCCTGGACCTCAATAATCAACACCTCCCTCCTACAGGGTTCAATACCTGATTCTCTTAAGGCTGGCCAAGTCGTCCCCATCTTAAAAAAACCTACGCTGGACCCTGCTTCCGCCGACAACTATAGACCTATATCCAACATCCCACTCCTAGCCAAAGTTCTGGAAAAATGTGTGCAACAGCAGCTGAGCCTACACATCACCAACTTCCACCTTCTAGATGACTTCCAATCCGGGTTCAGACCTGGACACAGCACGGAAACCACCCTCCTCCACATTGTGGATGACGCCCTCCAAGCCCTCGACCAAGGCAAAACCTGTCTCCTAATCCTCCTAGACCTATCTTCTGCCTTTGATACGGTAAACCACGAAATTCTCCTTGAACGCCTCAAACTCAGGATGGGCTTGGATGGCACCGTCCTTGAATGGTTTAGATCCTTCCTCCAAAATCGCTCACAGAGAGTCCTCATCAACGGTAATCTATCCGCTCCCTCTCCGATCATGGTTGGAGTCCCCCAAGGATCAACCTTCTCCCCTACGCTCTTCAATCTTTACCTTGAACCACTCACAGAGGTGCTACGCTCTGCCAATATCTCCTACCTTATGTACACCGACGATACACAGATATACATCAAAATCTCTTCCCCTGGGGACATTTTCTCCCTGAATGAGGCCTGAAGCTGACTGTCCACTGGCTCACCGCCAACCAGCTTAAACTTAATGCAAATAAAACTGAATTTCTTCTAATCTCCCCACCCAAAACCAATCCAGACATCCAGGAATGGATCAAGGCTATCACAGCACTAAACTGCCCTCCTACCATTGTTGACTCTGCGAAATCCCTTGGAATAACCCTTGACGGCAGCCTGAACATGCGGGGCCATATCAACTCGATGGCCAAAACTGCCAGATTCCACCTAAGTTACCTAAGAAACCTAAAACCCTTCCTCGATACCGCTGACCTAAAAACGGCAATCCAGGCACAAGTCATTTCCAGACTAGAATATGGATGCTCTACTCTCGCAGGGCTACCCAAGAACTCTCTGGCCCCATTGAAAGCCTGCCTCAACGCCGCCGTCAGACTCCTAACTGGCTCAAAGAAATTCAACCACATCTCTCCCCACCTCAAAGCTCTGAACTGGCTTCCCCTAGAGGCCAGAATCCAGCTTAAACTGGCCTGCATTACTCACAAAGCTCTTTACTCCAATTCCCCTGCATTTCTCGCCCAAAAACTCGTTATATCCGGAGGAGCCAAAAACTCCCGATCTGCCACAGACCTTTTGCTTCAACCAGCACGCTTTCGGAAGAAAAAAACCTACAATCGGGCCTTCTCTGGGGCCGCTCCAAGAATGTGGAACTCTCTCCCACCCGCCATCAGAAGACTTCCGTCCTTGGCACACTTTAAAAAGGAGACCAAAACTTTCCTAATGGGCAAATTCCTCGCCTGACGATCACATTACAATCACCTCAGCGACATATTCCACCCTCCACTTCGGCATTATCCATGGCTTTTACGGATGATACCTATTCCTGCACTCCTGGGCATCCCACTCAAGAGTTGAGACTGCGTGCCTTCTTTTATAATGTATCCACCTGTTTTTCTTTTTTATCCCATATGTAGCCGGGACCTTAGACTGCGTGCTCTTTTTTCTTGTGTAATGTATCTACCTATTTTACCCAATTGGTCCCACCCTTCCTAACTCTTTGTATACCACCCTTAATCCTGTAAAGCGCTCTGATACCCTCACGGGTCTGGTTCGCACTCTATAAAACTATAAAATAAATAAATAAATAAACTTAGAGGATGCCAATTCTTTGAAAAAAATACTTCAGAGGAATTGGCATATTCTGAAAACAGATATGATCATTGGAGGTGACATACTAGCGGTTCCCTTAGTAACATTCAAAAAGGCGAGATCTTTAAAGGATATGTTAGTCCATAGTCATCTGGACAAAGACACACAGAAAAGAGGCACCCTTAAAGAAATGAAGGGTTTTTTCCCATGCGGAAAATGTAAAGCCTGTGCCAACAGCAGAAAGGTTCTAATATATGAGATACCTGGCATAAAAAAACGTAGATCTGTAACTAAATTAATTACCTGCCACACTGCCTATTCAGTGTATTGTTTGGTATGTCTGGCGGATTAAAATATATAGGCAGTACCATTCATCCGATAAAAATCCGCATATTAGAACATATGCATGCCATTACAAAAAAAGGATATATCTTATCCAGTGGCGAGGCATTTTGCCATTAAACATCAAAGTAACAGGGATCTGTTACAATATTTTGGCATTGACCATGTACCCAACAACATTAGGGGAGGAGATAGAATTTTAAAATTACGTAGACTCGAGTCTTGCTATATTATTGATTTACAAACAAAATCACCAAAAGGGCTAAACAGTGGGGAAGAACTAGCTGTTCATTTGGGTGTTTGATCTGTAAATTATAAATGAATTGTATTTTCTGATAATTGTTTCTTTTGATAAGTGTCTTGTAATTAATTAATGGCAATTTTCACAACATTGTAATTGAGGAATGCCGATACACGGCGAGATAGAATAATCAGCATTAATCTTGTAAATGCAATATGCCGATTTATCAGATAAAAACACATGCTGATACACCGCATGATAAGTGCAATTCATGTATTACGTAAATGCATTTAAATGAAATGTTTTATGCTGTCATTATGGTTGCGACAATAATTGAGCATTCAAGCTAGTTTAAAAAAATTATACATTGATTACATGGGAAAAAAACATGATACAATGGCACTTTCCATATATAATGGAAGACTGTCTGTCTTTAGTGTCGTTGCCTTCAGCCTCTGATTTGTGGCTGCACAGCATAACCAATATATGGTATAATTCTATAAAGTATGTTTACGGATTACGTAGATGAATTGCAATGATATTAATTTGTGTTATTCTGAAGATCGTTACAATGATTGAGCACTAAAGAGAGTTTAAAATCTTGGCTTCTTTTGTATGGTAAATCATGCAAAGATGGCGCTTCTCACGCACAATGCAAATTTGTCTGTTTTCAATGTCGTTGCACAGTGAGATTTGTTTAAAAAAAGACCGTGTCCTGTGTGTCAGGTAACACCGACGAAGGCGCAAGCCGAAACGCGTCTGTTGTTGCGTTTGGATTAAAATCTTTGGCAACTACCCCCGTGATTGCTGGTTTTCTTCCATGAACTGGAATTAAAGGAGCTTTGATATATATATATATATATATATATATATATATATATATATATATATATATATATATATATATATTCATTCACTGAAAAAACCATAGGTTTCAGGGACGTTATAGTTAGAAATTAGCATTTAAAAAACCTTAGAAATTCACAGAAAAAAACACAGGTTTCAGGGACGTTATAGTTAGTTGGACATTTCACTCATACAAAACCAGAGAAATTTGGCTGTTATAGTTAGTTGAGCTAACTATAACTCGCGCCCCCGCAATGCACTGCTGATGACGTCACATATTACATCACTCATGACATGGTCAGTGACATCACTGATGACATCACTGATGACATCTCAAATGACATCAATGATGACATCACTGATTACATCATCCAGTGACTGAGTGTTTCTGAAAAGTTTAAGAATGTTATCTATATATACACGCCAAGGTGTATTGAAGAATGAGTGGGTGTAGGAGTGTCTGTATGGATGATTTTGTGGGTGCATGACTGACAGTATAAGTGAGTGATTAAACGTGTCTTAGTGAATGCATGGGTGAATGACTAATCTGTGTGAATAACTGTATCAGTCTGTCAGTTGGTGTGTAAGGGCTGCATGAGTTGGTGATTAGCTACATGAGTGTCTATATGGGTTAATGGTTGGTTGTCTGAATACCTGTATGACTGCCTGAGTGTCTGTGTGAGTGGATAAGGGGGTGTGAGACTCCTTGCATAGATGTGTGAGTGGGTGATTCACTGGGTGTATAGGTTCATGAGTGCATGTGTGAAGGGCTGTATGGGTGAGTGAGTGTGCATATGGCTGTGTTCATGAGTGAGTGGATATCTCAGTGGTATATGTGTGAGTAATTACATATGTAAAAGGCAGTATATGTACGTATTGGAGTATATAAGTGACTATGTGTGAGAGTATATGTATATGTGAAAATGCCTATATACAGAACACATGTCTGCCTGTGCAACCGAATGACAGAGCAGAACTAACAAGATTTGACCACCTATAATAGAAGCTACCCGCTTTTTAAGCTACCATCTTCAGATCCATAACACGTGACAATACATGTACAAGTAGACATATACCTCAGTCACGAGAGCACACAGACCTTTAAACTTAACAGCTTGCACTTCCCATTTCAATATTGAAACAGGCAAGAGAAGTGCAGAAAGAGGCAAGAGAAGTGCAGAAAGAGGCAAGAGAGGTGCAGAAACAGTCAAGAGAACTGCAGAAACAGGCAAGAGAGTTGCAGAAACAGGCAAGAGAGGTGCAGAAAGAGGGAACAGGGGTGAAGAAAGAGGCAAGAGAAGTGCTGGAAGAAGTAACAGGTGCAGAAAGAGGCAAGAGAAGTGCTGAAAGAAGGAACAGAAATGCAGAAAGAGGCAAGAGAATTGCAGAAAGAAGCAACAGAGGTGCAGAAAGAGGCAAGAGAAGTGCAGAAAGAGTCAAAGAGGTACAGAAAGAGATAACAGAGGTGCACAAAGAGACAAGAGAGGTGCAGAAAGAGGGAAGATGAGTGCAGAAAGAGGCAACAGGGGTGCAGATAGAGGCAAGAGGGTTGCAGAAAGAGGCAAGAGAAGACCAGAAAGAAGCAAGAGAAATGTAGATAGAGGCAAGAGAAGTGTAGAAAGAAGCAAGAGAAGCAAAGAAAGAGGCAAGATAAGTGCAGAAAGAGGCAAGAGAAGTGCAGAAATAACCAACAGAGGTGCAGACAGAGGCAAGAGGGGTGCTGAAAGAGGCAAGAGAAGTGCAGAAAGAAGCAAGAGAAATGTAGAAAGAGGCAAGAGAAATGCAGAAAGAGGCAAGAGAAGTGCAGAAAGAAGCAAGAGAAGTGCAGAAAGAAGCAAGAGAAGCGCAGAAAGAGGCAAGAGAAGTGCAGAAATAACCAACAGAGGTGCAGTAAGAGGCAAGAGAGGTACAGAAAGAAGCAAGAGAAGTGCAGAAAGAAGCAACACAGGTGCAGAAAGAGGCAAGAGAGTTGAAGAAGGAGGCAAAAGAAGACCAGAAAGAAGCAAGAGAAATGTAGATAGAGGCAGGAGAAATGCAGAAAGAGGCAAAAGTGCAGAAAGAAGCAAGGGAAGCACAGAAAGAGGCAAGATAAGTGCTGAAAGAGGCAAGAGAAGTGCAGAAATAACCAACAGAGGTGCAGACAGAGGCAAGAGGGGTGCTGAAAGAGGCAAGATAAGTGCAGAAAGAAGCAACAGAGGTACAGAAAGAGGCAAGAGAACTGTAGAAAGAGGGAAGAGGGGTGCAGAAAGATGCAAGAGGGATACAGAAAGAAGCAAGAGAGGTGCAGAAAGAAAAAAGACAAGTGCAGAAAGAAACAACAGAGGTGCAGAAAGAGGCAAGAGGGGTGTAGAAAGAGGCAAGAGAAGTGCAGACAGAACCAACACAGGTACAGAAAGAGGCAATAGAAGTGCAGAAAGAGGACGGAGAAGGGCAGAAAGAAGCAAGAGAAGCACAGAAAGAAGCAAGAGAAGTGCAGAAAGAAGCAAGAGAAGTGCAGAAAGAGGTAAGAGAAGAGCAGAAAGAGGCAAGAGAAGAGCAGAAAGAGGCAAGAGAGGTGCAGAGAGAACCAACATTGGTGCAGACAGAGGCAAGAGGGGTGCTGAAAGAGACAAGAGAAGTGCAGAAAGAAGCAACAGAGTTGCAGAAAGAGGCAAGAGAACTATAGAAAGAGGCAAGAGAGGTGCAGAAGGAGGCAAAGGAGGTGCAGAAAGAGGGAAGAGGGGTGCAGAAAGATGCAAGAGGGGTGCAGAAAGAAGCAAGAGAGGTGCAGAAGGAGGCAAGAGAAGTCCAGAAACAAGTAACAGAAATGTAGAAAGAGGCAAGAGAAGTGCAGAAAGAGGCAAGAGAGGTGCAAAAAGTAGAAGGAGGGGTGCAGAAAGAGGGAAGAGTGGTACAGAAAGAGGCGACAGGGGTGCAGAAAGCAGCAAGAGAGGTACAGAAAGAAGCAAGAGAAGTGCAGAAAGAAGCAAAATGGGTGCATAAAGAGGCAAGAGGGGTGCAGAAAGCAGCAAGAGAAGTGCACAAAGAAGCAACAGAGGTGCAGCAGGAGGCAAGAGAACTGCAGAAAAAGGCAAGAAAGTTGCACAAACAGGCAAACAAGGTGCAACAAGATGGAACACGGTTGCAGACAGAGGCAAGAGAGGTACAGAAATAGGGAACAGGGGTGCAGAAAGAGGCAAGAGGGTTGCAGAAATTTGCAAGAGTTGTGCCAAAAGAAGCAAGAGGAGTGCAGAAAGAACCAACAGAGGTGCAGAAAGAGGCAAGAGGAGTGCAGAAAGAGGGAACAGGGGTGCAGAAATAGGAAATAGAGGTACAGAAAGAGGGAAGAGGGGTGCAGAAAGAGGCAAGAGGGGTACAGAAGGTAGTACGAGAGATGTAGAAAGAAGCGAGAGAAGTACAGAAAGAAGCAACAGAGGTGCAGAAAGAGGTAAGAGAAGTGCAGAAAGAACCATCAGAGGTACAGAAAGAGGCAAAAGAGGTACAGAAACAGGCAAGAGAGGTGCAGAATGAGGGAACAGGGGTGCAGAAAGAGGCAAGAGAGATGCAGAAATAGCAAAGAGGGGTGTAGAAAGAGGTAAGAGGGGTGCAGAAAGAAGCAACAGAGGTGCAGAAAGAAGCAAGAGAAGTGATGAATGAGACAAGAAAGTTGCAGAAACAGGAAAAAGAAGTGCAGAAAGAGGCAAGAGAAGTGCTGAAAGAAGCAACAGAGGTGTAGAAAGAGAAGTGATGAAACAGACACGAGAGTTGCAGAAAGAAACAAAAAAGGTGCAGAAAAAAGGAAGAGCAGTGCAGAAAGAGGCAAGTGAGATGCAGAAAGAGGCAAGACAGGTGCAGAAAGAGGCAAGAGAGGTGCAGAAAGAGGCAAGTGAGGTGCAGAAAGAGGCAAGAGGGGTGCACAAAGGACGAAGAGAAGTACAGAAAGAAGGAAGGGATGCACAGAAAGAGGGAACAGGGGTACAGAAAGAGGCAAGAGGGGTGCAGAAAGTAGCAAGACAGGTACAGAAAGAAGCAAGAGAAGCACAGAAAGAAGCAACAGAGGTGCATAAAGAGGCAAGAGCGGTGCAGAAAGAGGCAAGAGAAGTACAGAAAGAAGCAACAGAGGGGCAGAAAGAGGCAAGAGAGGTGCAGAAAGAGGCAGGAGAGGTGCAGAAAGAGGGAACCGGGGTGCAGAAAGAGGCAAGAGAGGTACAGAAAGATGGAAGAGGGGTGCAGAAAGAGGCAAGAGGGGTGCAGAAAGAGGCAAGAGGGGTGCAGAAAGAAGCAACAGACGTGCAGAAAGAGGCAAGAGAAGTGCAGAAAGAGGCAAGAGAGGTGCAGAAACAGGCAGGAGAGGAGCAGAAAGAGGGAACAGGGGTGCAGAAAGAGGCAAGAGAGGTACAGAAAGATGGAAGATGGGTGCAGAAAGAGGCAAGAGGGGTGCAGAAAGAAGCAACAGAGGTGCAGAAAGAAGCAAGATAAGTGATGAAAGAGACGAGAGAGTTGCAGAAACAGGCAAAAGAAGTGCAGAAAGAGGCAAGAGTAGTGCTGAAGGAAGCAACAGAGGCGCAGAAAGAAGCAAGAGAAGTAATGAAACAGACAAGAGAGTTGCAGAAAGAAACAAGAAAGGTGCAGAAAAAAGGAAGAGCAGTGCAGAAAGAGGCAAGTAAAATGCAGAAAGAGGCAAGACAGGTGCAGAAAGAGGCAGGAAAGGTGCAGAAAGAGGCAAGAAAGGTGCAGAAAGAAGCAAGTGAGCTGCAGAAAGAGGCAAGAGAGTTGCAGAAAGAGGAAAGAGGTGCAGAAAGAGGCAAGTGATGTGCAGAAAGAAGCAAGTGAGCTGCAGAAAGAGGCAAGAGAGTTGCAGAAAGAGGAAAGAGGTGCAGAAAGAGGCAAGTGATGTACAGAAAGAGGCTAGAGGAGTGCAGAAAGAGGGAAGAGAAGTGCAGAAAGAGGGAAGAGACGTGCAGAAAGAGGGAACAGGGGTACAGAAAGAGGCAAGAGGGATACAGAAAGAGGCAACAGAGGTGCAGAAAGAGGCAAGAGAAGTACAGAAAGAGGCAAGAGAGGTACAGAACCAGGCAGGACAGGTGCAGAAAGAGGGAACAAAGGTGCAGAAAGAGGCAAGAGGGGTGCAGAAAGAACCAACAGAGGTGCAGAAACAGGCAGGAGAGGTGCAGAAAGAAGCAACAGGGGTGCAGAAAGAGGCAAGAGAGGTACAGAAAGACAGAAGAGGGGTGCAGAAAGAGGCAAGAGAGGTGCAAAAAGAAGCAACAGAGGTGCAGAAAGAGGCAAGAGGTGCAGAAAGAGGCAAGAGGTACAGAAGAAAGGAAGAGAAGTGCAGAAAGAGGCAAGTGATATGCAGAAAGAGGCAAGACAGGTGCAGAAAGAGGCAAGAGAGGTGCAGAAAGAGGCAAGTGAGGTGCAGAAAGAGGCAAGAGAGGTGCAGAAAGAGGCAAGTGAGGTGCAGAAAGAGGCAGGAGGGGTGCAGAAAGAAGGAAGAGAAGTGCAGAAAGAGGGAAGGGACGTGCACAAAGAGGGAACAGGGGTATAGAAAGAGGCAAGGGGGTACAGAAAGTAGCAAGACAGGTGCAGAAAGAAGCAAGAGAAGTGCAGAAAGAAGCAACAGAGGTGCAGAAAGAGGCAAGAGTGGTGCAGAAAGAGGCAAGAGAAGTGCAGAAAGAAGCAACAGAGGTGCAGAAAAATGCAAGAGAAGTGCAGAAACAGGCCGGAGAGGTGCAGAAAGAAGGAACAGGGGTGCAGAAAGAGGCAAGAGAGGTACAGAAAGACAGAAGAGCGGTGCAGAAAGAGGCAAGAGGGGTACAGAAAGAAGCAACAGAGGTGCAGAAAGAAGCAAGAGAGGTGCAGAAAGAAGCAAGAGCAGTGATGAAAGAGACAAGAGAGTTGCAGAAACAGGCAAAAGAAGTGCATAAAGAGGCAAGAGTAGTGCTGAAAGAAACAACAGAGGCCCAGAAAGAAGCGAGAGAAGTGATGAAACTGACAAGAGAGTTGCAGAAAGAAATAAGAAAGGTGCAGTAAAAAGGAAGAGAAGTGCAGAAAGAGGCAAGTAAAATGCAGAAAGAGGCAAGACAGGTGCAGAAAGAGGCAAGAGAGGTACAGAAAGAGGCAAGTGAGGTGCAGAAAGAGGCAAGAGAGTTGCAGAAAGAGGAAAGAGAGGTGCAGAACCAGGCAGGAGAGGTACAGAAGAGGGAACAGGGTGCAGAAAGGAGCAACACAGGTGCAGAAAGAGGCAAGAGGAGTGCAGAAAGAACCAACAGAGGTACAGAAACAGGCAGGAGAGGTGCAGAAAGAGGGACCAGGGGTACAGAAAGAGGCAAGAGAGGTACAGAAAGACAGAAGAGGGGTGCAGAAAGAGGCAAGAGGGGTGCAAAAAGAAGCAAAAGAGGTACAGAAAGAGGCAAGAGAAGTGCAGAAAGAGGGAAGAGACGTGCAGAAAGAGGGAACAGGGGTACAGAAAGAGGCAAGAGGGATACAGAAAGAGGCAACAGAGGTGCAGAAAGAGGCAAGAGAAGTACAGAAAGAGGCAAGAGAGGTACAGAACCAGGCAGGACAGGTGCAGAAAGAGGGAACACAGGTGCAGAAAGAGGCAAGAGGAGTGCAGAAAGAACCAACAGAGGTGCAGAAACAGGCAGGAGAGGTGCAGAAAGAAGCAACAGGGGTGCAGAAAGAGGCAAGATAGGTACAGAAAGACAGAAGAGGGGTGCAGAAAGAGGCAAGAGAGGTGCAAAAAGAAGCAACAGAGGTGCAGAAAGAGGCAAGAGGTGCAGAAAGAGGCAAGAGGTACAGAAGAAAGGAAGAGAAGTGCAGAAAGAGGCAAGTGATATGCAGAAAGAGGCAAGACAGGTGCAGAAAGAGGCAAGACAGGTGCAGAAAGAGGCAAGACAGGTGCAGAAAGAGGCAAGACAGGTGCAGAAAGAGGCAAGAGAGGTGCAGAAAGAGGCAAGAGAGGTGCAGAAAGAGGCAAGTGAGGTGCAGAAAGAGGCAAGTGAGGTGCAGAAAGAGGCAGGAGGGGTGCAGAAAGAAGGAAGAGAAGTGCAGAAAGAGGGAAGGGACGTGCACAAAGAGGGAACAGGGGTATAGAAAGAGGCAAGGGGGTACAGAAAGTAGCAAGACAGGTGCAGAAAGAAGCAAGAGAAGTGCAGAAAGAAGCAACAGAGGTGCAGAAAGAGGCAAGAGTGGTGCAGAAAGAGGCAAGAGAAGTGCAGAAAGAAGCAACAGAGGTGCAGAAAAATGCAAGAGAAGTGCAGAAACAGGCCGGAGAGGTGCAGAAAGAAGGAACAGGGGTGCAGAAAGAGGCAAGAGAGGTACAGAAAGACAGAAGAGCGGTGCAGAAAGAGGCAAGAGGGGTACAGAAAGAAGCAACAGAGGGGCAGAAAGAAGCAAGAGAGGTGCAGAAAGAAGCAAGAGCAGTGATGAAAGAGACAAGAGAGTTGCAGAAACAGGCAAAAGAAGTGCATAAAGAGGCAAGAGTAGTGCTGAAAGAAACAACAGAGGCCCAGAAAGAAGCGAGAGAAGTGATGAAACTGACAAGAGAGTTGCAGAAAGAAATAAGAAAGGTGCAGTAAAAAGGAAGAGAAGTGCAGAAAGAGGCAAGTAAAATGCAGAAAGAGGCAAGACAGGTGCAGAAAGAGGCAAGAGAGGTACAGAAAGAGGCAAGTGAGGTGCAGAAAGAGGCAAGAGAGTTGCAGAAAGAGGAAAGAGAGGTGCAGAACCAGGCAGGAGAGGTACAGAAGAGGGAACAGGGTGCAGAAAGGAGCAACACAGGTGCAGAAAGAGGCAAGAGGAGTGCAGAAAGAACCAACAGAGGTACAGAAACAGGCAGGAGAGGTGCAGAAAGAGGGACCAGGGGTACAGAAAGAGGCAAGAGAGGTACAGAAAGACAGAAGAGGGGTGCAGAAAGAGGCAAGAGGGGTGCAAAAAGAAGCAAAAGAGGTGCAGAAAGAGGCAAGAGGTGCAGAAGAAAGAAGGAAGTGAGGTGTAGAAAGAAGCAAGAGAGGTGCAGAAAGAAGGGAGGTACAGAAAGCGGAAGAGATGTGCAGAAAGAGGCAAGAGAAGTACAGAAAAAGGAAGAAAGGTGCACAAAGAAGCAAGAGAAATGCAGAAAGAAGCAAGAGAGGTGCAGAAAGAAGCAAGAGTGGTTTGCTCACCATGAGTACCAATTTAACACCCACATTTAGCAATAAGTAACAGGTGACCATTCCAAGTTTGCAAAGGGTCTTCCACCACGCTGTAACACTTGTTGCAGCATGTTTAATAACGTTTAAGCTAGAAACAAGGTTTTGTTGTTCAAATCTGCAGATTATGCAGCAGATGATGGATTATGTGGCAAATGCGGAAAATGTCTAATTATGCAAAAATTGGTGCAGCCGAATAGTCGCATAATTCCAGTGGCCCTGCTCATACCTCCGACTAGGTCCAGAAGTGCTCCTCAGTGGTGCCTTCTTTTTTTTGTCTTGTTGAGTTTATAGTTTAGCTTCAATGGAAATGAGGAAGACTAAACCTGAGGTTACCGCTCCACAACGCAGACTACCATACCACATAATTACTCTCCATAACACATAATCTCACTCTACATAATTCCTATACACTAAATACCACATACTTTCTATCCACATAATTTCACTGCACAACATACCGCATAATTCCACTACACACAACGTACAACCACTCCAAAAAACATTAGTACAAAACTTTTACATTTACAACGCCAATAGCCGTAACTTCCGCAAATGCGATACCTATTACATTCCAAATGCTTCTTTAACTAGTAGTCGCGTTTGCAGAGTGGTGGAGAAAGGGGGCTGGGCCTCCGACCAGTGCTCAGGATTTCCGCTGCGTAGGACTTACAGGAGGTACCAGGAAGGCTTCTTGGCCCCCAAAGTCCCTCAGGAGTAAAGTGGACTTCATCCCCCAAACAGTAGTGTCCTAGGAGGCACGTTTGCAGAGTGTTGGAGAAAGGGGGGCGTGGCCTCCAAAGACTTCTTAGCAATCCTTACTGGAGGTAACAGGAGAGGTAGTTGGCCCCCAAGGACATCCTTTGGGGCCAACTACCCCTTCTATTACCTCCAGTAAGTCCCACACAGCAGGATTGCTAAGTTCTCATAGCAGGCCACGCCCCTTTCTCCACCACAAGGGGACCTCATCGCCCCACCAGCAGTGCGCCAAGAGGCCAAGAGTGGTGTAGAAAGGGGCATGGCCTTGTACCACCTCTCAGCAATCCCACTGTGTGGGGCTTACTGGAGGTTCCTGGTGGCCTAGTTGGCCCCCAGGGACCCTCAGTAGCGATGGGGACTTAATCCCCCACCGCAGAGCGCGCCAGGAGGCGCGTTTGCAGAGTGGTACAGGGAGGGGGTGGGGCCTCCGGCGAGATGCCGGCTTTTTTTTCTTTTTTTTTATAGTTAGAAGGGGGGCTGTGTGGCCCCCCTTATGTCAATATTTTATGGGCCCTGGGGACCCCATCTCCCAGGGGCTGTGACATTTCTTGGCCTCGTTTTTAAAAATTATTTATACGGGAGGGGGGCCGCGTGGCCCACCTTCCCTGGGCCACTTCTGGCCCCGGGGACCCCATCCCCCGGGGCCTGGCCTCGTTTAAATTTATTTTTATTTTTTATTACAGGAGGGGGGCCATGTGGCCCACCTTCCCTGAGGCCGGCCTTCCATTTAAAAAAAAAAACATTAAAAAGGAGGGGGCCGAGTGGCCCCCTTCCTGGGCCACTTCAGGCCCCGGGGACCCCATCCCCCGGGGTCAGCCCTCACGTTGGGGACAGCGGGGGGAGCCCCAAAGCCCCGCGGTCCCTGCCGGCTCCCCACCTCCTGCGGGAGCCGGCATTGCTTTTGGACAAGGGGAGCTGCTGACTTGCAGCTCCCCTTGTCCAAAAGCAATCTGCTTTGCTATGTGGAAGCGAGAGCAGGTTTCCTGCTCTCACTTCCACGAAGCAAAGCAGTGTTTGCAATGACAGGGCGGGAGCCTTGCTCCCGCTCTGTCATTGCAAACTTCAATGTCTCGGGGGTAGGCACCCTGGGACATTTCTGGAGCTGACCCTGGTGGTGGCAGTCCCCAGGGCCATCTAGGGCTCCAGGAGGGGGGCCGCACGGCCCCCTCCCTTTGTATACGAAGCCCCGGGGAGGTGGTGGTCCCCGGGCTAGGGGTCCACAACGGACCCCCGCATTTAAATAATTAGTGCCCCCAGGAGATGGTGGTCCCTGAGGCAGTGTGGGGGCAGGAGCCACCCCCATACTTCTTTTATTGCTTTGGTGCCCCTGGGAGGTGATGGTCCCTGGGGGTGGGGGGGGCCCATGAGGCCCCCCGGCCTTAATTTCAGTGTGCCCTGGGGAGGTGGCGGTCCCCAGGGCTTGGGGGGCCCGTAAGGCCCCCTGCACATAATTTAAATTATGCCCCGGGGTGGTGGCGGTCCCCAGGGCAGTGTGGGGGGCAGGAACACCCATGCATTTTTTAATGAAAATCCCCAGGGAGGTGGTGGTCTCAGGGGCTGCGGGGGGGCCATGTGCCCCCTCACATTAATAACAAAGCCCTGGGGAGGTATCGGTCCAGGGGCTGGGGGGCCCCCACAGGCCCCTGCATGATAATTTTGGGACCCCCTGAGCACACCTAGGGGGTCAGGGTGTTTCTACCCTGCCCCCTTTTCTTATTTTTTCACCTTTTTTCTTGTGACTCAGTTCTACTGAGTCACAAGATGGCTGCGAACATTTTCTGGTTTGAAGTGTTGTCAGCCAATCAGAGTCAAGCTCGTGATCGGGAGGGTTCGCGAATCCTCCTCTGTCACCAGATATCGATATTTTTTCATTTTTTAATTTCTCTGGAACTACTGAACGGATTTAAACCATTTTAAAAAAAGAATGCTTTCTGGACCAAGAGCTTCCTTTTTGCCAAATTTGGTGTAATTCCGTCCCGCAGTTCGGGCTGTAGCTTTGTCTAAAGTTTCTATGGAAATTAACATGGAGAAAATGCGTTTTGGGACCCCCTTTTTTCTCGGCCCCCGCTTGACGAATCACCCCGAAACTTTCAGGACAGGAGCTGACCTGAGTGAACCATTAGTTTTGAAAATTTCACGAAAATTCGTGAAGCGGCGCAAAGATATTGGAAAATCAAAAAACACTTTTCCTATGGAAACTAGGTCCTAACTGTAACTACCTACTGGCGACCGCCTACTGACATTTTCATATTCTGCAATAGTATTTTAGAGGTGAGTTACACATGTGTAAGGTGTGTTATATATTGTGTAGGAGTGCTTCACTTTTCTCTTGTAGCTTCAGTTTTCACCAACTGCTCAGAATCTTGGGACTAGCCAAATTCAGATCAGTAATCTGAACTATGATACTGTTTAAAGGTGAGTGTTCTTGGGACAGGTTTGCTAATGTATAAAGTACAATATTCTAAATATTTATGTGTTATGGAGACATTGCAAATGTTATTGAAAGCCTTTGTTTATTCATTGCTATGAATATTAATATATGATTATTTCAAAAGTAGTAATTTATTTAACAAACTATTGAAACTTTTCTTTGTTTTTCAGATATTTACTTTTATTGTTAAAAAAAACATTGAGGATGGCAAAAAAAGATCAAAAGAGAAGACAAGAAAAAAAAACAGTACTATTTGAAAAAAGAGGAAATTAGAAGAAGTGCAAAATGTTAAACAGAAGAAAAAGAGTTCTGGTAAGAGAACTAAACAGTTTGTTAAAAGACTTTTACAGAGTGTAAAGCCATTTGAAAATGTTGAAAAGAAAAAGAAAAGTTCTACAACAAATCAGAAGGAAAGAAAAAAAGGAGATGATAAAAGAAAATCATTTTATGGGAAAACACTGCATATTGAAAGAGGGCTGAAAGAACATAGAGACATAAGGAGGAGAATGTATAGAAGTAGAGTACTACAAAATTTATTGAAAGATTGTAAAAATATAAAAAAGAACAGCAGCTTATAAGAAAAAGCAACAGATTGAAAGTGTAGTAGATAAAGCTTTTGAAATAAAAACAAAATGATTTATATTTATATTGAACAGAATGAAAATATTGAATAAAACAATGCTGTTTATGAAGGAGAAAAGCAAAAGAAAAGACTGGTTAATAGAAGTAACTTTTGTAAGACTTTCACTTGTGAATGGAAGCACGCTTCTAGTACAGAGCCTTTCTTTAATGAAGAAAGCTATTTTCAACAGAACACATTAGTACATGCAGTTGATACTAGTGGTCGATGCTATGAGATGAAAGATGGTTGTCCCATTCCAAAGAAAAAATGGTTGTTAGGAATGTAGAAGAAGTAATAGCTGAAGAAGTTCAAGGGAGGCATACACAAGCTCCTGTATTTAAGTGGGATTGTAGCAGTATTTGCAGTATTTGACAGGAGTCTATTGACATATTATGATTTTTTTTTCGAGAATATGCCAAAAAAGTATTAAACAGAAGATTAAGATGTTACAAGGATTAGATCCATGTAAAATAAGAAAATACACTAAGTTGCAAGGTCATTCTCTAGCTTGACTTTCAAGAAAAGTCTGTCAAAGTACTTTTCATCATTTAAGAATGTAAGCTGTACACCACTCTGAAATGCGGAAGTTGGTAAGGAGACTCTACTATGTAAAAACTCCTGCATTATGTTTAAGTGAAATGAACACAGCTCTTTCACACAGTTCTGTATCAAATATAGAGAAAGTTTGTGATGATATACCGTTTCATTTTTTTGGATCAGAAGATGAGTGTAGAGAAACTGAGAGTTTGATAAGTGTAGGTGTTGAAGAACAGGAGAAAGAGATTAGTATTAATGATTTTGCGGAAGAAATTACACAGTTTAACATAGTTTCATCTGAAAAACCAAACCTTGTTTTTATTTGTTGTCGTCGTACTCACTATAGAAGTCAAACTAGGAATGTTGATTTATATTTGAAAAGTGAAAAAGAAAATAATGATAAATGGCAGCAATTTCGTGTTTATTTGTTGGTAGAAGGTCAGTTTGAATTGGGTACTGATCAAGTTATTTGTAAATATTGTTACAACAAATTAGAAGAAAACAAAATGCCAGCTAGAGCAGTACATAACAACTTAGAGTTGGTAGCTATTCCTCAAGAACTGGCAGATTTAAATACATATGAGTCTATTCAATCTGTGCACCCATTTCAGGCCATAGTTCGTATGGAACCTAAAACAGGTAAGCTGCCACCAACAGATTTACAAAAAGGTCTGAAAGGAAGAGTTGCCTATTTACCTTTAGATTTTAAGAAAAAACATTGAACCTGTTGGTGTGGACAGAGAAGAAAATGAGCCAGTAGTTATTCTAGTAAATTGTGTACCAACAAAGAGTCGAAAAATCTGGCAAGAGGTTGTAGATGTTAGTAAACTTCAAAAGGCTACAATATACCTGAGACAGAATAACATTTATTATAAGAATGTGAATGTTGATGAAGACGTAATATGCTAACAAGATGAAACAGTAATTTCAGCTGGACAAATTGAAAAAGTAGACAATTGCAGAACTGAAGAGATTTATGAACATTATACAATACATCCTCTGCATTCAAAAGAAATAATTGGAAACAGTATTGAATTATTTCAAATGAAAAAAGCAAAGGGAAGTCCCATGAGTGTATGGGAAAAAAGTTTCGAAGCTCATTGTTTTCCCTAGCTATTCCCCACTGGAGAAGGTAGACGATTTGATGAGTGAGATGTACAGATTCCAGCTTCAGAATACCAATCAACAAGAAAATTTTGTAAAGATGCAAGATTTCAGCAGTGCATTCCATATACATATTTCATCTTCTGTTTGAAAGCGATCTGTCTGCACTTTCATATGCAGTGAACCACATATTAAAAATAGGACTTCATTTTCAACATGTTTCTGCAAAAGAGTTAATGGACAAAGTTGAACAAAGAGATGATTATTTGATGGCGTGCCAATGTGGTACCAATGAGTATTGGTATTGTTGTCATGGAGAACTTAAATGCATGTTAAGAAACTTAGGTACTCCTACATGGTTCGTAACACTTAGCTGTGCTGAATATGCATGGGAAGATTTACTTGAATTTCTACGAGAAGCAAATTCAAATGTTAAAAACATTGAATTGAAGACAGCTGGAGAACTGTGTTCCTTGGATCCTGTAAATGTGTGCAGATATTTTAATCATAGGTTTCAAGCTATGATGTCATTAATCTGCAATAAAAATATTTCACCTCTTGGAGGGTATTAGATTTCTTTTGGAGAAAGAAGTACCAAGCCAGAGGTGCTCCTCATATACACATGCTATTATGGATAAAGAATGCACCAAAATTTGGAACTGATACTGATGAAACTGTTTTGTATTTCATCGAACAGTATGTTACATGTGCCATTCTAAGAGATGGAGGAGAAAAGAGCCTGAGACAACAAGTTTTACGCTTTCAAAGTCATCGATGTGGGAAATATTGCTGACGAAAATACAAGTGTAAAGGGAAATTTTATACAAAATGTAGTTTTGGATTCACACATCCTAAAGTTTCTAAAGGCACATTAAATAGTTTTTTGTCAGCAGTAAGGCATAAAATAACTCGGAAATCTCCCAAGAATACATACTACTTAAAAAGAACAGAAGCTTCAAAGTACATTAATGACTACAATCCAGTTATTTTGAAAATGTGGAATGCAAACATGGATATCCAGTACGTTGCAGATAATTCAATTGCTGTAGCTTGCTATGTTACATCATATAGAACCAAATCTGAAAAGACAGAGATGAAAGAAATGTGGGTAGAAATTTCACAAGAGAAGAGTCTTAGCAAGAAATTGTACAGCTTCAGCTTGAAAATGCTTTCCCATCGAGAGATTGGATCCTCTGAATGTTCGGATTGCTTGAGCTCAGCCAGTTTATATTCAAAGTCAAGAGGAATCATTTGGGTAAGTCTAGGTCTTGTCGCCACACGAAATAGAGTATTGACATTTTTACAAGAAATTGAATACTTAGCATAGAATGAACCAGAAAGTACAGATATTGTTAAAACTAATATGTTGGATACATACTATCCCAAAAGGAGTGGACATCTCGAAAACCTATGTCTGTATGAAATACTTCAACATTACAGCTTTAAAAGAAACGTTACAGAAAATATAAAAGAAGAAAAATATGCAGTAATTGGATGTGACAGATGTTTGGTAAAACATGCCAAAGGAAATCTTATTAACCACAGAAAACTAAGTTGCGAAAGTCCAGATAAGAGGGAATTTTTCTATTTAGCACTTCTGCAACTGTTCAAGCCTTGGCCTAGTGAAACGGAATTATTTGGAGATTTTGACTGCTATGAAGATTCTTTTAATGCAAGTAAAGATAGTATTCACTGCACAATTTTCCCTACATATCTACAAATGTTACATGATGAGATTGAACAAGAAAGTACTATTGCAGCTCAAATAGCTAGAGAAAGTACTCAAGATAGTCAAACTTCTGGTCCACTGAGTCAAGATCCACTGGGACCACCAATTATCGAAAACGAAGCAGCAATAGCTATGAGTGAGGTAGAAACTGCAATGCAACAAGCTCAACAGGATATTATTCAGTTGGAAAAGTTAGAACAACTAAATATTGAACAGAAAGAAATACATCTACAAGTCAAACAACAGATACAACATGGTTTGCTGCATGAAAAAAGAATGCCAATGTTCATCATTTAAATCTATTCTAATGTACATCAGTGGTCAAGCTGGAACAGGAAAATGTTTCTTAATTAAAGTTTTGACCAGTTATCTACACAAAACTACAGAATCACATTTATCTTGTGTTGTAACAGCTCCAACTGGATTAGCAGCACACAACATTAAAGTGATTACTTTACATCGATTACTTATGCTACCTGCTGAACAAGATAATAAACTGGAATATCATAAGCTATCTGGAGAAGCTTGTTTTGAAGTCTCAAGAGTACTGAAGAAAATGAAACTTTTAATCATTGATGAGGTGAGCATGGTCTCAAACTTAATGCTTGCCTTTGTACATTTAAGAATGCAACAGATTTTAAAAACAGATTACGATGTTCTGTTTGGAGGAAAACATTTAATTGTATTCGGAGACCTACTACAACTCACTCCTGTAAAAGGACAACCTGTTTATAAAACACTTGTCCATGAAGACACAAGGAAATCTTTGGGAAGTATTGGAAATGTCAATATTTGGTTACATTTTGAATATAAAGAACTTGTTAAGAATATGTGACAAGCAAGTGATGAAGATTATGGAAATATTCTACAAGACATAAGAATTGGTGTCTTGACAGAACATGGTAAACAAGCTTTAGAAAGTCGACTACTGAGGAACTTGTTTACAACTGGAAACACAGCAGCTGAAGTAATGTACAATATGCTTGGAAAAAACAAGTCAACAGTTTGCCTAATGCCTACACTGCAAGAGTGTTCTACATTTAATCAACAACTTCTGAAACTGGAAAAATAACAAATTGTGGAAATTGAAGCTATTGATAAAATCGACCACCTGGGAGTGACTATTCTTCTTACAGAGAAACTACAGGCTAAATTACATTCTTTGGAAAAGTCTGTATCTAAAACTGCAGGCTTAGAAAAAACTTTACATGTATGTATAAACTGTCAGGTAATTTTGTGACGTAATTTGAATGTAGAAGAAATTTTAGTAAATGGAGCAAGCGGAAAAAGTTGTTGATTTTGTTAATTTTCAGAATAGAGATGGAATTGAATTTTTGATTATAAAATTTGATCAGAATAAGGAGGTAATACGGATTGGGCGTTGTGTTGTATGTTTTTTGCTTGTAAAAGATTTGTATGTTCGCAGAGAACAGTTTCCTCTGTCTTTAGCATATGCCGTAACTAGTCATAAATCTCAAGGTTTAAGTATAGACAGAGCTTTTGTAAATATTGGCAGTAAGGTGTTCAAAGAGGGAATGACATACATTGCATTGTCTCGAGTAAGAACATTGTCTGGTTTGTATTTGTTAGATTTTGATGAGAAAAAGGTTAGTGCTGATGCAAATTGTGTAAGAGAGTACAATCGTTTAAGAAGACTTTATGCTCCTGATTTAGGTGAATATCCCATACATGAGAAACGTGTAGTATGTCCAAAACGGAAATATGTCAAACATTCAACTGAGGTTCAAGAAAAGAAAACAATTGAAGAGTAACCGAAGGTATAAAGAAAAAGAAAATGGAAACTGTTGATGACATTGTAGGATACCAGTTGGAAAATAGTTCAGGTATCAACTGTTATGCTAATGTGATTCTGAATGTTGTGTTTCATCTACCAGATCTTCATCATGAAATCATGGGAAATTGTGAAAAAAGATTCTGTTCTTTACTACATCATGTATTTCAACAGTTGGTAACTGACAGAACTAAAATGCATAATGCTTCTGGCATTCGGCATCTTTTGGATATATGTCCTGGTTTATTGACATTTACTCTCAATATACAACAAGATGCACAAGAATTTCTAATGCTTATGCTTGGAGTATTAAAACATGAAGGAATACACATTGAAAACTTATTTGGACCAAGTTACAAGTGGAACCTTAAGTGTGAAGAGTGTTCATTTACTTCTACCACTGAAATAGAAAAAGAACGATTCCTATACTTGACAATACCAGACTGCAAATCAGTACCTTTTAACAAATTGATAAAAACAGCAAATCAAGATATGAGATGCTCACATTGTAGATCAGATATGTTGTCTACATTACAGATAGAAAAATTTGGAAAATATCTCATATTAATGTTACAACAATGTAGAGCAAATGGAGGAAATTTGGAAACAAAAATTACAAATTTGAAAGCAAGTCAAATATCTATTTTAGGAAGAACTTACACAACAACAGCTATTTTTTTCCATGATGGACCTACTGCAACATCTGGACACCATACTGTTTATGTAAAGTGTAACAAATGATAGACGCTTTGCAATGATGCCCACTTGGAATTCAAACCTAGATTGCCTTATCAATTACCAAATTCATATTTGCTATTTCTGCAGCCAAAGTTTGGAGAACATCATCCGGCCTATTGGGAAGATGTAAACAGAAAGTAGGCAGCACTACAAACTATTAGTATTTATAATTAGTGTTTGGATTATTATTCACACTAAATGACATTACATTTGGAAAATTGTGTTTAAAAGCAAATAGTTTATATATTTGTTGTCTATATTGTACCAGATGTAAATGAGAGTCTACATTTTGGCAATTGTATTTGAGATAACTAAGAGTTAATGTAGATAAAGGAAGTAATTAACAAAGTGTAGATAGGAAAATGCATAGCTACACATATTGAAAGTGATGCTGTATGCTGATTTTGGTTTTTTTTCTACAATCAATTTGATTGTTTTTTTCCCTGCTGTTCAATGATGATACTACATTGAAATCACAGTGTATGGTGTAGTTAAGTGGAATCTGAGAACAGCAAAAAAGGGAAACTGAAAGTGTTATGTAATTCTAAATTTATGTTGTGTTCTTAAAAATATAATATTATCATTTCTGTAATATATTATCATTGAATAACAGTTTTTCTTCTTTTTCTGTATAGTACCTACTGTTGAAGTTTGAAAACAGTTTTAATGCTGTTTAGGACGATACTACTCTAAAATAGTTCTACTGAACAATGTATGTAAATTACTTGAAAGGTAAGAATACATAATATAATACGCATGATAACCTGGAAAAATGTTTAAAATTTAATTATATGTTATTTGTTTCTAATATAAATAATGTTGGTCCTTTGCACTATTTGAAAACTATCAACATGTTTCTGAGGAGCAGTATGACACTTACTTTTTACAAAAATGCATAGAGCAATAAAAGTGCTTCAATTGCAAGTTATTTACTCCTCATTATACAGGACAGGTGTGTATTGAACTCCCTATACAATGACTTCTCAGACACATACATAGAAAATATATGCACTAATAGCATTACACAGTGACTACCCATGCACTCATTGAATGAAATAGATAGTATGAATGCACTCATGCAATCACACAGGGACTACATGTACACTCATTCATTACTATCTATGCACTCATAGAATCAGGCAGTCAGTGCTGTTGCATTCAGCTATTCATCTAGGCTCTAGCCATGCACTCATCCATTTATTCACACACTGCATATGCACTCATCCAATCAGTCAGGCACTCATTTTTTCACATAGGTACTACCCATACACTCATCTATTCTCCACAACTCATGCACTAATGGGATAACCGAGGCTTTACCCTTGCATTCTTCCTTTCACGCAAGCACTACCCATGCACTCATCCAATCACCCAGGCAGTAGCTCTGCACTCATGCAACCACTCAGGCATCCATTCTCCCAGGAACTACCTATGCACTCATCCAATGACTCAGGCACTTTCTTTGCACTGATCCATTCACTCATACATTACCCATGCACTCATCTAAGTACCCAGGCATTACCCTTGCACTCATAAAGTCACTCAGGTACTACACATGCAGTCATCCAACCACCCAGGAAGTACTGCTGCACTCACGCAATCACCCAGTCACTTCCCATGCACTCATGCAATCACTGAAGCACTACTCTTGTACTCAACCATTCACTCAGGCACTACCCATACACTCATGTTTTCTGTTAGGAACTACCCATGCACTCTTCCAATGACCCAGCCATTACCCTTGCACTCATCCTTTCACGCACGCACTACTCATGCACTCAATCACCCAGGCTCTAGACTTGCACTCAAACAATCACCCAGGCATTACCCATGCACTCATGCAATCACTCAGGGCACTATTCTTGGAGTCAACCATTCACTCAGGCACTACGCATGCACTTATACATTTTGTCAGGCACAATTCATGCACTAATGCAATAACCCAGGAATTACCCTTGCACATATCTTATCAGTCAATCACTATCCATGCACTCATCCAAAAACCGAGGCAATAACTCTGCACTCATGCAATCACTTAGGCACTATTCTTGTACTCAACCATTCACACAGGCATTACCCATGCACTCATTCATTCACCCAGGTAATATCTATGCACTCATAGAATCAACCAGGCACTGCTCTTGCACTCGGCAATTAATACAGCTACTATCCATGTAGTTATCGATTCACTCAGGCACTGCCCATACAGTCAAGGCAACTCCCATGCATTCTTTCAATCACACAGACACTACCTATGCACTTGTCCAATCACGTAGGCACTACTCATACACTAATTCATTCACCTACATACTTTCCATGAACTCATAGGATCATCCAGACCCTCCTCTTGCACTCACCAAATCATACAGCCACTGCCCATGCAGTCATCAAATTGCTCAGGCACTGCCCATACAGTCATGCAGTGATCAAGGCAGTCCCCATGAATTCATGCAACCACACAGACACTCCCCATTGTTGAGGAACCCATCAGTGAAACTGTTGAAGGGACAGACTTGAAAGGGGCAGGTGGTAAAGGCTTTATAAATAGTTTCAGTTTTCTGGATTTGCTCATATAAGATATACGTAAAAAAGATACTAATTAAGTAGGGCAGAGGAATGAGCACTGAAGAATAAGTAGTTCAAGGGAAGAACCTGCAAAATGTGAAGAGGCATTCAAAAAGGAAATGGTGAAATTCCTGTTACCCAAATCCACATATTCCTCGAAAAAGGGACATATTCCTTCATTGTAAAATACATTGCAAAGTAAACATTTCAGCGCACCTTATATACAGTGGCATAATAATAGCCCCCGCAGCGTGGGGGGCCCCAAGCTCTAGGAGGCCCCCTCTGGCACAGTGCACAGGCAGCGGGCAGAGAGCTCCTGACTGGGTCTGGCCGTGGGAGCCCCCCTCCATGTACTTTGCAGGGCCCCCACCCCTCAATTTTCGCTACACCACTGCTTATATACTGTGAGAAAACCACTCAACAATGCCAACCCTCCTCTCACAGAACCCAGGAGCGGGCGGGAAAAACCTGAGCGTGGAGTTTAAATTTTCCTGGAAAGGGCGTCCTCCTCGCCTCTAATGCTATGGAGCCAACATGTTTCTCATTTTAGTGAAGAGGTTTCTTACTGACCTTGATGAGGAAACAACAGACCCTCCAACGCGACGCGGAGCTCTGCGACTAGGCGGCTATCTTCACAGGCACCTAAGCCACGCCCCATGACATAAATTTCCTAGAATATTTCCATTGCATCAAACACTTAACAGCCCTTTAAGTATCATTTAGACAAGGTAGTTGAAGATAAGAATTCCAACAAAAATCCGTGGCCATATAAACGAGACGGAGCCATAACCGAATTAGAAATAAAGAGTGGCCGAAAATTGCACCTAAATTAGCGTTAAAATGTTCGCTAAAAGCTAAATTGACATCACTTTCATGTAGGAAGCATTACTGCATTTTGGCACTTTCTAGTAAGCCAGCTATACTATGGGACTAATTTAGCAACTACACATGCCAAAAATATTTAAAGAGTGCAATGAAGACGGCCAACCAGAATACCATCATGTGGATGAGAATCCAGCTGTTCCGAATTAAAGTATGAAGAAGTCATTGGGCCACAGACTCATATCATTGCCGACTTTGCTTTTGGATATGAGCACTTGAATTTAGAACACATTTTTAAACTATTTTAACGTTTCAGTACAACGCTGTTCTTATAAGCCATGTTCACTAAAGTTTTAGAAGTGTTTAGGTCTTGTAAAAATTTGAATTAATTGAGCTAGAAATTCCTTGGTTCACTTAAGCTCATTGCCTCAAATGATGCGTTGATTAAAATCGATGCTGCGTTGCGTCATAAGGCCCCTGGAGTCTTTGTAACTGTGTTATTGTGATTCTGGTATCTGCAGAGACAACAATACAAGTTTTATGTCAAAGAGACAACATGGCATCGTTATTTATAGAAAATAGAATGTGTAAGTCGTTTATTTGCAAATCTGATTATTTTTATGTCCATCAATGTCACTCAGAGTGAGGCTCAAAGGGCACCCTATGACATGCAGCCAGACTCCTTTCAGTTGATTTGATGATTTGCATACTTTCGAAAGGATTGCCGTGTCAAAATAAAGGAAAAGTGTGCAGGTCTAGTGTGGCATAATTCAGCATAGACACGGGCGTGCAGCAAAACAACATCTAATGCATGAGCCACAGAAACGAGCAAGACGCAAGTGACAGACGCCCACATCTCCCATGTCACTCACCTTCAGCTAGATATCAATGTAAGCCTAGGATGATGCATAATGTTCTCGCCTTAAAAGCAACTTCAAATGAAATTCCACATGCTCCAGCCGACATACGTAAGATGGCTGCTGGAGATTGGAATGACAATCATCGTAGGAGGAAAAAAACGTACCATCCAATAAACTCTCATTGTTTAGAAACCCTGCAGCCTAACTCAAAATCTACCGAGAAAAATGTTGTTTTCACACATGGGGAAATATTCAGCCTCTGTATAAAGTCAAAGTCATTGCTCGTGAAGGATTAAGCTTTAATTTGAGCCAGCTAAGAAAGCTCAGGCAAATGAAGTGATGTTTGAACTCGTAGCAGTGCAACGCTAGCAGGTGTCTCAGATGTAACCATTGTGCAGAAAACACATTATGTGGAATTGAAATGCGCGAGCCATCAGTCATCTCAGGCTCATAAAATGAGAACGTGCGATGCATACCGAGCGACAAAGCCAGTGTGTCAGGAAATCGGGAAGAGGCAGTAAATATAAGCATACTGAAATAAAATCAGGGCCTTTTATGTTGAGAGAATGCTTTCTCAGCGTTCTATTTTAGACACATCTGTCACATTAATGTATGCTAAGGTGCAGTTTTTCAATTTTATAATGTCCAGGAAAAGGTTTATGTTTTCATTAATTGATCTAAGGCATCCCACCTGCGCCCCTTGCAGTAGTAGCAATGCAGTTTATTTTTTATTAAGGAGAAGAAGTAATTTGTGAAGCGAGGTATCTTTAAATTCACTTCCATGTGGCACTAAGGTGCCCAGGGTGACAAAACCAGTCGGTGTAGTGCTTTCAGTTAATCCTGCTGTATTTCTGTTTGAGGCAGTCGCAAATTATTGGCATATGCTGGCCGATACGTCCCTTTCCTCACTTACTTAATAGTGTCCCCAAAAATATGTTAAATGTCCGACAAATAGATTATCGCACATTTGCCCTTTCTGCCTACTTAGAGGAAAGGAAACACTACGCCAATGAAGAACATTTATACCTCACTTTTTTACCTTGTGGTCCCACAGAGTTCTGTTGTGGGTCAGCTTCTTTTCTTTCTTTTTTAATTTTGGGTTCCACGGGGTTCTGTCTTGGGTCAAGTTCTTTTTCGCTTTACACTATCCCTTTATTTGCTCCTTGCCTTAAATCTAATTTATATACCGATTTTTTTCATACATCACTTAAAAATCGTGCCTCTGCATACTTGCTGGATAGTGAAACATGGATGGCATCACATTGCCTTAAACTCAGGGTCATAACTATTAGTGGTGCACCCTTTGCAGTGGTTCCGGCGCCCAGATGTTGGTAGAGGCCGTTGTCTGCCCTGTTTACAGTTATTTAAGAGGCAGCTCAATCACATTTTTTTTTTAACACAAAGCCTGACTTGGGCGTTTTTCTTTTTTTTTTACCTAAGGGGATTTTGGGTTGGGCACAGGATGTTGATTGGATAATAGATCATTGGAGAAGAGTGAGAAAAGGGTAAACGAGAGAGGAGAGGAAGAAATAAAACTATGACAGAAGGGGATAATGATGGGCAAGAAAGAGCAAAAGAGGTAAGGGAAGACGAAGAGAAAGAGGCTAAAATACTGATGTCAGAGAAGAATGAGAATAGGACTAATGAGAGACAGAGGAAAGGGGTAGACCCAAATAGGAATAACGTTCAGTTCATAATTTTATAGCAGCACACGCGCTTGCCTGATGATAAACGAAGAATGGTCACACTTAAAATCCAGGGGGCTTATTTACAAGCCCCTTGCGCCACCCTTACGTCACTTTTCCCATGTTAAAAATGATGCAAAAGTGGCGCAAGAGGCTTGTAAATAAGCCCCCAGATATCTAACATCTTCCTCTGATTTAGGTCTTTTAAAATCAGTAATTCTAGGGTGTCTTATTATTACTTAAAATGTTGACCATAAAGTATTCAATAGTTTCAGAATATAATTAGGAATTGTAAGAAATGGAATTATTATTTGGGTTGGGTGACTACCCACCTAAGGAATAATCACAACCCTTGTCATTGTGAATTCTCAAAGTCACTAAACTTAATCTGCGCTCAGCTACCTGGTAGCTATGGCCCAGAGCAGACACGCTTAGCCTAGGGCAATGCGTAAAGTATTTATGCAGTACCCAAACAGTAATAAAGTGAAAATGCAAAACAATAAAAATTCCAAACCAAATTAGAAAAATTTAATAAACAAAATGACAAAAATCAAATAAGGGGAACTGTATATATGAGTTTTTAAAGATGTAAGGGAAAATAGCAGCAAAAGCAGAACAATACCAAAGATAGTCAATGGTCGTGGTAAACCAGAACCTAGGCACAATTTGAGGCTGACTGTGAGGAAGCTCAGGTTGGATACACCAACCAGGTTTGTCCTGGTCAAAGATTTTACTTTTTGACTTAGTTCTTTAAAACCCAATCCACCAAAGGTGTACACTTTGAAAGCCCCAGTGGACCTCAGGGGAGGCACTTAGAGACTCACAGGCTGCCAGGCAGAGACTAACAGCAGCATCCAGTCCACGTGCAGTTGCCAATGGTCAGCCGGGTACTTCCAGGAAAAGGCCTCTTGTATCTTGATGTATCCCTGCAGCTTATACAGGAGGCCAGCCCTATGACCTTTGGAGTCCACCTGTTTGGCTTGGGTACGAGAGGGAGAAGGTTCAGGGCCCCTCTCAGATCACAGACAGCAGATCCAGTCCTCTTCTAATCTTATGTAGGTCCAGGAAGTGTTCTGCATTCGCTGCCTGGAGGTGGTACTAGCAAGTGGGTGGAAATAATATCTGGGCACACCCTTCTCAATGGGGTAAATGTTACAGGTGGCAACCCTATCCACTTTGGGCATTTTTAAGATGGAGAGCGTCTTTGTCCAGACCAAACTTTGGGGTGTGTATGGGAAGTGCATTATGGTAATCCTAGTGTCCTCCCACATCTAATACTAAGATCAAGTTTAAGGTAGACACTGTACCCAATGGAAGCACAGAGACAGATATCTAGTAGGACAAAGGGAGAGTGCTTCAGCAACCAGACAGTGAATCCACAAGAACTGTTTTGGCATCCTGTTCTTTTCCCTTTCAAGTATACCATGAGGGTTATATGTAAACCCAGAGACAGACATCTTCAGCAATGAGACGGTGGATCCACAAGGACTGTTTTGGCATCCTGTTCTCTCTCCTTTCATGTGTCCCTGTAGGGTTATATGTAAAACATGCAGACCTCTCAAGTAGGATTAGATACTGTAGTGTCAAAAAGGATGACCCCAGCTCCTGTAAATTTTGTATGGTTCCTCCCCATTTCTGCTCATTCAGGTCAGCCTATTGTTTCCTTCTGGGAGACATTGTACACATACTAAAGGCTAATCACTGACTGGAAGCTGGCAGAGGCTAATGTTAATAGGCCTTCTGACAGTTCAGGCAGGTAAAGGGTAACTTTTGAAAAGTTCCTTTTCTTAAATATTTATTAAAAATCAGACTTCATTATTGAATTGAATTTTTACTATTTTAAATAACTATTAAAAATAGTAGTTTAATTATTTTCCAGCTTGTCCCTTTCCCAAGATGCATTATTAGTATTTTAATATGTTCTTTGGTTTTCTATGTAGGACAGTGAAGCCTGGCATGGTGAAAATAGCTTTTGGATGCCATTCACTGTAAAGACATGTTGATATTAAATTTCTAAATGTTCTACTTTTACATAACATGATCATGCCTTCTGGGCTACAAGGCCTACATAAGGGTGACATATAAATATTGAAAAAGAAGATTGTTGCCTGTCACAAAAGTGTTGATTTTGTCAGGTTACCATGCAGGTTTTGCACTGTTACAGTCAGGCTTCAGTGGTAGACCTTAAGTCATGTTTACACTGACACTATAGTGGAAGCATAATAAGTGCTGCAATCCTCTAGTGGCATTTAACTTTCAAGCCCTTAGGTACATTTTGTATACATTACTAGGAACCTATAGGCATGTTAACTATACCAAGTAGGAGTAGGCCAATTCGGCCATGTTGAAAGGGGAAGCACAGATACTTTACTGCTGGTTAGAAGGCTTAAAGTGCACAGAGTTCTAAAACCAGCAAAAATATAAGGTCCAGCAAAATGTGAAAAGTCCAGGGTGATCATGTGGAAAAAGTGGACTTCCTACAGGAATATTCAAGGGGAGCATCGAAATAGCATAAATAATGTTAGGCACAACCATCATTTTAAAAATATTGAGTCTTCCCTGACAAGAAGGAGATAAAGGAGTCCAGGCAACTAACAAATTATTCAATTTAGACTTCAATTAAGTTATTTATAATAGATACATTTGAAATTTGAGGGAAAGCAAATACTTAAATATTTTTTTGTCAAAATTCTTTTTATTGTGCATCAAGAGCCAAGAAATCAGCATGAATACAATAGGGCGTGTAGGGCCCGGGATGGCAAAATATTCATCTAGTTGAAGTTCAGTTTCAAAAATCCCCTAGTCCAAACAACCCCCCATAGATAAGGGTAGAAGATGCCAAGTGTGCAACAACAAACTTTGAGGACAAACCTCAGTCAGGAACACCAACTCAAAAAAAATCCCTCCCCCGCCCCCGTCCCTGGTGGTGGTAATGGTGCACAATGAAATAACGTCAGTCAGGAGCAGCGTTTTGGGGCAGAGTGACAGAAGCACGGCTATCTCTAATCTGGGGGCAGGGGTCCCCCCGCTCATGAGCCAGCTCCGAGACCATTAGATATGGAAGAGGTGCATAGCCCTCACAGAGGATGGGCACACTGCGGAAGGCAGGCCGTGGGATAAGTATGTGACTAGTGGGCCCCATTTATGTTCAAAAGATTTATAATCATCCCTGAAAATGTCTGCTAGTCGCTCAATGGAGAGGATTCTCCACAAGTGGGCGTGCCACAATGACAAGGCCGGTGTGTCCTTCTTTTTCCATGCAGCCGCTATTGTGAGTTTCGCCGCCCCCAGACAGGTCCACATGATCGCCTTATCTGCTTTCGTTTGGTGTTCTAATTCTGGGTCTCTGATGCCTAGTAAGGCTCCCTCGATGGTGGTCGGAATTGGGTAGCCCAGCATATCTTTGAGGTGGGAGAGGATTTCCTCCCAAAAGGGCCGGATGCCCGGGCAGTCCCACCAGATGTGGCGGATGTCCCCCTGAAGGCCGCATCCCCGCCAGCAGAGATCGGAGGCGTCAGGGAAGATCTGTCGAAGTTTAGTGGGATAGAGATACCAATCCAGCAGCGTTTTATAATGGGCTTCCCTCAATGCCACAGATTTAGTGTGTCTAGTGATATCGCCCCACACGTGCTTCCATTCCACCTCGGTAATATCCTGCCCTAGGACCCGTTCCCAGAAAGACATGTAGCGTGCCCGGGGTGCGTGCAGTGTCTTCAGCAGCATGTCATAGAGTGAGGAAATGGCGCCTCTCATGGTACCTGCCTTATGAACCGCCAACCTCTCCATGGCCGTTAGCTCTCTAGTGGCGGCCTCTCTAACATGTGGGAGTGTAACCCAATGCTTGAGCTGAAGGTAGTGGTAGTGTTCGCTGTGGGGGATCATAAATTCTCTTTTGCAGCTGTCGAACGATAGAACATCGTAGTTGTGAAATAGATCAGAGAGTTTTAGGCAGCCTCCCTCCCTCCAGCAGTCAAAGGGACCCTCACGTTGTGCTGGCGGGAATGCCGGGTTAAAGTGAATGGAAGTGAATGGGGAAGGAAATGAGGTCCAGCCCTCCCTCCTCGTAACCTGGTCCCAGATTGTCATAGTGGTGCGGGTGGGGGTGCTGATGTATGCATTGGCAGGTCGGTCCTTTTTGGGTTTCCAGAGGACATCCCAGATAGATCGTCTCACAATCGACCAATCCATGTGCAGCCAGTGCTTGTCGGACTCCTGGGCGGACCACTCCATCACCACTCTGAGCTGTGATGCCTGATAGTACAGAGTGAAGTCCGGTAGGGCCAACCCCCCCTTGTTCCTCGGCCGTCTCAGGACATGAAAAGGAAGACGAGCCCTCCCCCCTTGCCAAATGAACGTGGTGACCAGTGAGCGCAGGTGCGGTAGTAGTTCCCGATCAAGTGCGATGGGCAGAGCTTGAAAGAGATATAAGAGTTTTGGTAGGACCATCATTTTAACCGCGTTGATCCGCCCGAGCCAGGAGATGAAAAGGGGCTTCCATCTCTTGAAGTCTTGTTTCAGTTGTGCCACCAAGGGTGGAAAGTTGGCTCTGTAGAGATCTCCAATTTTGGGCGTGAGGTGGACCCCCAAATATAGGAGAAAATGTTTGGCCCATTGTAGGGGCGCTGGCCTCTCAATCCAGTCACTGCAGCGGCAGGAAGCGTAAGATTGAGTATGGATGATTTGGACAAGTTTACCTTAAATCCCGCCGCTCGTTTAAAGAGTTTCAGTTCCTCCTGAGTCGCCAGGAGTGAGGAGGCCGGATCTGTAAGCGTGAGCAGGATATCGTCGGCGAAGAGGGATGTCTTGTGCTCTATACCGCTAAAGCGAATTCCTCGGATATCGTCGTTGGCCCGGATTTTCGCCGCAAGGGGTTCGATACTGAGTGCAAATAAAAGGGGGGAAAGTGGACACCCCTGCCGGGTGCCCCTGCTAAGGACAAAGGGGAGTGACGGACATCCGTTAACTATAACTCTGGAGTGTGGGAGGTGGTAGTTGGCCTTAATCATGTCAAGGAATGTGTCTCCAAAGCCGAATGTCCGCATAGCGAGGAAAAGGAACGACCAATCCACCCTGTCGAAGGCCTTTTCCGCATCAAGACCTACCAGGATAGCTGGGATCTTAAATTTAGACACTTTCTCAATCAGGTGAACGGTGCGCCGGATATTATCATGCGTTTGCCTTCCCTTAATAAAACCAGATTGGTCAGGGTGGACCAGATCGGGCATCAGGTCTTCTAGTCTAGTGGCTAAGATTGCGAAGTAGAGCTTTGCATCGAGATTGAGGAGCGCGATAGGTCTATACAAGGCACATAATTGGGGGTCTTTACCGGGCTTGGGAATTGCAGATATTACCGTATCAGCCATGGATGCTGATACCCGGGCCTCAACCGCTATTTACTGAAATGATATGGTAAGGTGGGGGAGGAGTTCAGACGAGTAGCATTTGTAAAATTGCACCGTGAGGCCGTCAGGTCCGGGGGCTTTATGCAGCCTGAGTTTTGAAATGGCCTGTTTCACTTCTTCTGAAGTGATGGGGGCATCTAGGGATGTCGCGGACGCGAGGGAAATACGGGGGAGCGTCACGGAGTCAAGGTATTGTTGTTGTAAGTCCGTATCGAGAGTAGTACCTTGGTAAAGGTCCCCGTAAAAGTCGCCAAAGATGTTGGCTTTAGAAGCCTCGGAGTGAGTGAGTTGGCCTCTCTGATCCCAGATACCTCCAATGAATTCACGTTCTCTCTTCACCCGAAGTTGACGCGCCAAGTGGGGACCCACCTTGTCGCCTTGAGCATAGGACGTCTGGCGTAGTTTCAGGAGCGTGTACTCTGCTCGATTAGCGTAAATGGAGCACAATTTGCCCCGAAGTGCAGTGAGTTGTCGTTGCAGTCCCTGAGTGGGTGTGGCTTTGTGTGCCTTTTCAACTACTTCTAACTCCCCCTCAAGGGCAATGCGTTCCTTTGCCCTCTGTTTGTTTAGGGTCGCGTTAAGTTGGATGCATTTGCCCCGCAATACCGCCTTGAAGGCGTCCCAATTGTTCTGCGGGGATGTATCCTGTGGATTATTGAGTGTAAAGTATTCTGCAATGGAAGCCCTGAGATCCTCACGCAAGGTCTTATCCCTCGTGAGCGCCGTCGGGAAGTACCATCGTGACGCGCAAGACTTAGGCCCACTCCAGGTCAGACTGATGGTGACCAGGCTGTGGTCCGAAATTGACATCGGCAGTATCTGCGCCTCCTGCAACGGTCCTATCAGGGCCTGACTAATGAAAATATGGTCGATTCTGGCGTATGTCTGATGAACGTGAGAGTAGTATGTGTAGTCTTTGGTGGTGGGGTGGAGTGACCGCCAAGCATCACAGAGACCTAATGTGAGTATTTACTGTTTGGCCCCTTTGGAGAACCTACCGGTCGTCGCTCGATTGGGGTGTGAGCTGTCTAATGTTTCATGCCAGGTCAAGTTGAAATCACACAGAAGGACCACGGGACCCTCTGCAAAGTCACCCAGCATATCAAGTGTGTTGGACAGGAATGTGGATTGGCCTGAATTGGGAGCGTAGAGAGAGATAAATGTACAAAGGGTGCCCCTCAACCTCCCCTTGACCATTATGAGCCGCCCTTCCCTGTCTGTCTTAGTGGCTTCCGGTTGAAACTTGGTTGCGCTGTGAAAAAGCAGAGCCACTCCGTTGTGTTTAGTACCAGCCGAGGACTTATATATTAAGGGGTATGATTTGTGCTGAAGCCTTGCGTCCTCAGACTTTTTAAGGTGGGTCTCTTGAAGTGCCACCACATCGAATCTACGGTCTGTGAGGTATTTCCAAATTCTCAGGTGTTTCTGGGGGGAGTTCAGCCCCTTAACATTCCAGGATGCTACTGATACCATCGTACTGGTAAGCCCCTCCGAGAGCCCTCCCCCTCAAGTTGCCAATATTGCAGAGGAAATAGATCTGCCGTCTCCCATTGCCCCATCCCATGAAAACCAAAAACAAATAGTACCCTGAGACCACCACCAGAACCCCCCCCCGAACTCAAAACCCCAACAACCCCTGAGAAATCTGTGCCGAGACGCCAACAGGCCATCGGCTCGGTCTTTCATTGTAAAGTGTAACAAAACGTTGGGCGGTACGGACAAGACCCGCACACCCTGCGTGCCTTGCGGCGAAAGCATAGAGAGTGGTTGCATAGGTCCATTGTATCGCTAACTTCGGTGTACTCTAGTCCGGAGTCAAGATGTGCTCTCTGGGTGGCTCAATTGCGCCAGCACTGCGGTCATCGCTAGTTCGGTGCCTAGACCTCGTGAAGGTGTTCCCATGTAGGAGAGTATCTATAGTCCCCACCTTTCATGGGAGTTGTCACTTAGGGGCTTGCCTGTTCTTTGTGACGGTGCGCCAAGATCGGGTCTCCCTCCACAGCGGATCAGAGCTGTGTGGGGGGCCAGCAGTGCTATCATCTTCCGGCATAGGTAGGCCCAGAATGCGCAGGCCCTCGCTCAGTTCGGTGACATGGTGGGGGCTTATTTTTGTATTCAAAGGTGAGACCAAAGGGATAGGTCCAGCGATAGCGAATGTTGTCCTCCCGGAGCTTGGAGGTGACAGGGCGAAAGGCTTGCCTGCGTGCCAATGTGGAGGGTGCCAAATCCTGGAAAAGAGTGCACTTATACCCCGAAAGGAGATCTCGTCTTTCTTCCGTGCGGCGCTTAAGATAGCCTCCTTCGTTTGGAAGGAATGCATCTTCACCAAGACATCTCGTGTCTTTCGGCGTTCTCCAGTTGATGGGGTCCCCACCCGATGCACTCGGTCAATCTTTATCTTCAGTTGGCGAGGTGCCACGATTTCAGAGAAGAGGCCAATCACAAACGCCTCAAGGTCCGGCCCTTCCGCGCCCTCTTCTAGGTCTCGAAGACGTATGTTTTCCCGTCGGGATCTGTTTTCCAGGTCCTCCATCTACAGGAGCACTTGCTGTAGCTGGGATTGGAGAAGCTGCTGGGTGTCGTGTGCCGTGCTGGAGCGAGCCTCGAGGTCCTGCGCCCGTTCTTCCACCTCCAACACCCTGGCGCCCACTGCATCCACATCTTGTCTGAGAGTCACCATCTTCTCCGTTAAATCGGCCTTCAGTTGATCTATCGTGGCGCGCATATCCTGTTTTATTTCTTGACATAAGTCAGTTTTAAAGTCTCGTAGGGAAGCCACCAGGTCTTCCCTGGTGAGGGCCATGATCTTTGCCTGCTCGGGGTCAGCGGTCTTATCAGCGGTCACAAAATAGCGAGACACTTTATTTGTCGTCTTCTTTGGTGGCATAGGGGCAAAGCAAGGGGCGTCTCCCAAGCAGGTAGTGATCTCTTCCGAGGATCGGCGCCAGGAGGGGGGCCCCGGTCTCTCAAGCAACCCGGTGTAATATAGGCCTGCTGCTGATGGGTTATCTATTGGGGACCATCTTAGAGTCAGGCAACTTGCTTAACAAACTGGCATGAGGGCACCACCAGCCGGTCGTTTACTGGAAAATCCTTGGGGACAGCGAAAGAAGAGAGGGCGTCTAGCTCACCTAATCCCCTTTGTCATCAGTGTGGCAGGGTCCGAGCCAGAGGTGAGGGTTTTTTACCGGGCCGGCGCCATTTTGAGGTCAGGCAGGCCGCGATATCTCAGGTCCCCCCTCGGGGAATTACTCACTGCGAGCAGAAGGCGGCGATCAGCTGAGTCCCCTAATCAAGCCTCCCTGTCAGTGGGAGTCAGGATCCAAGTGTCTCAATGTAGCCCCACGGTGTTGGCACGTCTCCGGCGTTTCTCCGGTGCTCAAAGAGGCGAGCCGCCTCACCTCGCAGCGAAGGGCTCTCCCCGCAGCAGTGTGACTGGTCCCCAATGGCGGCGGCATGCACCGGAGCCTGCCTCCATACCGTCTCCGCCACAAACGGGGCCCACGATCAGTGGAAGCGCAGATCTGATGGGGCCAAGGGTTGCGGGCGCTCACTCCTCAGCAGCGGCCCCGGCCGGCACTGCTCCCCGCGCCATCTTGGCCGTCGTCTCGGCCCACTGCCTCGACCCTCCTCGGAGTCGCCCACGGATAGCGGGGCTGCTTTCAGGAGCCACCGTTGCCCTCTCGGCCAGCGCGGACCTTTGCCAGGTGAGAGCATTCGTTTTGCAGCTCTCTTTGTGCGCTGAAAATCGCCAGGGGCAGCCTCGGGGTCCAGAGCTGAAGCGGATCACGTCCGCTCAGCCATCTTACTTGGCCACGCCCCAATACTTAGATATTTATTATTTAGGGGACTCCAAATAAAATCAGAGCCTTCAAACATAAATGGCAAACTGGCTGTATTTAGGAGGAGACCATCAGTTTTACTAAACAATAATGCGTTGTCTGAATCTAAGGAATACATCTTAATTTCATTCAAAAGGGGCTGCAATGAATTGGGTGTGTCTGGAAAATATGAAAGTAAATTGTCTGCAGAACCATAAACTTTGATCTCTAAATTCCTAGTCAAAACAAAACAATAGCGGTACAGTGGAAAACCCTGTACATGGCCAAGACTAGACTAAGGGTAAAAATGATTGTTTATGACCATATTAGCCCTAGGATTGGAGCATAGCAGTTAAACCAACTTTATACAATTAGAACCAAAACCAAACTAGTCAAGAGTCCTAAACACATATCCCCAGTTGATGCATTCAAAAGCTTTTGATACAACTCATGACAATGCAGTTAAGGGCATATCTAAATGGAATTTGTTAATTGGTACTGGAATAACCTCCTAGATTGTTAGAAGATAATCTGCTTTCGATAAATCCTGGCTGATCAGTTTTAATAAGATTGGGAATAATGGATTCCATGTGGGTAGCTAATATTTTAACAAATAACATGCGATTATTGTTTATCAAAGAGATACATTTGTAATACTTACAGTATGTAAATTTATTTTCTTAGTGTAAGAAGTGAATTATTAATTAGGGTGGATGGTAATCCAACACAAGCTATAAAGAAACTAAACTCTTATGTCCAGAAAAAGGTTTCAATAATTTGAACCTGAGCCCAAGCCCTGGTAGCTATGGCACAAAAGATAGGCTTAACTTAGGAAAAATGTATAAAGCATTTATTAGTACCAAAAGAGTAAAAACAAAAGTCAAACACAATCCAATAAAAATCTCACTCCAATTTATAAAAAAAAAATAAGTACAATTTAATAAACAAAATGACAAAAATCGAATAAGGGAACTGGAGATATGAATTTCAGAACATTTAATGACTAATAATGCCAAAAAGCAATAAGCACCAATGATAATCTATAGTCGTGATAGACCGGGACCGAGGCACAATTTCAGGCCAAAAGCAATAGAGCACGGCTTGGATATACCAACCAGATTTTACCTTTGGACTCAATCTCTGAAATAAGAGCTGAAATCCTTCAATGAGGCAAGATTTCAGGCTGTATCTGAATAAATCTTCTTAAAGTCAGAAAATCATTGGACAAGGTCCTGCCGAAGCTATTGGTCATGGTGGAAAAAGCTCAAAGCAGAAAAATTCAAATGTCACGCCAGGGAAGTTCTACCATTGGTCGGAAACGTTTGGTGCCTTTGCCAGGTCAGGATTTCCATGTTCAGACTCATTCTCTTTTTTGAGGCTCAGAATCCTTCTGTGGGCAAGGTTGCGGGCTATATCTGACTATGAGTTCCACGAGGCGGAATAACTTCTCGCCCATGCCCAGCTGAAACAGATTTGCTGCTGCAGAGAAGCTCCAAGTGAAACTTCTTTCTTCAGCCCAGCAAAGCCACACCTTTACCTTAGTCCTGGTCCCCCAAAAGGTCTGGAAGTCCAAATATCTTCTAAATCTCTCTTTTTCAGATTTGTTAGGAGAAATCCAGTTAGACACAGCTAAGGATTCCAGCGCCTCAGGAACAACACTTGGGAAAAAGATGCACTCCAGCACAGGCCATCTGCAGGGTCCAGTTCATGTCCAGTTGCTACTGGTCCACTGGACACTGCAGGGAAAAAGCCTCTTGCAGCTTTGTTGTGTCCCAGTAGCCACACAGGAGGTCAGCCAACTGACCTCAGAGTCCACTTCTTTGTCCTAGGTACACCTAGGAGCAGGTCCAGCTCCTTAAGTCTCCTCAAAGGTCTCAACCAGTTCAAACAGCAGGTGTCTCTTACCTTAGTAATGGGGTGAAAGTTACCACGAGCAACCCTACCCACTTTTGCAGCAGTGGCTGCTTGCCATACTGTAAACACTCCCACAGTGCTCCTTAACTCCCAAAATTCAAAATGGGGGAACCCTTCCTTTCTTGTGCAGAGCCTGTGTGTCCAACCAGAGGTGTGGCCCAGGAAATGAGCAGTCCCCTCTTCTGTGGTAACTCAAAACAGGTTCTGGGGTAGCTCCTTTCCCTCTGTGTTTGGTGCCAGCCTGGCTGGGGGAACAAAGGGTTGCCTTCTCTAGGTTCCACATTACATTTACTAGTTAACAGGCAGGCCCCTTTACAAGTTAGTTAAGTTCTTGGATCCACTCTAACTAGACAACCCTGCAAGGGGAAGAAAATCACTGCTCCACAACCAGGCCATTGTTTCTGCTCATGTAGAAATGTTCACACCTCTTTAGGGTCAAGCACTGGTGGCAGATACTGGAAAGCTAATGCACATTGGCTTCAGACAGGCAAAACAGAACATTCTAAAATTGACTTTTTCTAAATATTTATTAAAATCCACTTCAACTGTTGAATATTAAAATTAGTGGGGAACTATTTTTCTAGCTGGTCTTAAATCTGAAATAGCAGAATTAATAATGTATTCTTTACTCTAGTGTTCCTTACAGGACTGCCAGAGCATTCTACAGTAATATTAGCTTTTAGGGCCGTATCACTGTTTGGAGATGGTAACATTAAATTTCTACATTTCCCACTTTTTAATATCTTGCACCCTACCTTGTGGGCTGCAAGGCCTACATAGAAGTGACTTATTAATATGTAAAAGGGTGGCTTTTCCTTGTTAAAAAGGGTTATTGTTACAGGTTGTACTGCAGGTTTAAATTGCAGCAGTCAGGATGCACTGGTAGGACTGAAACCATGTTTTCTCTGTCACACTAGTGGATGGTTGAATACATGCTGCAGTCCACTTGGGATATTTAGGGCCTCATTACGAGTTTGGTGATGAGGGAGCCGGACCGCCCACTCCCGCATCGCCAAACCCATGGTTGTACTGCCTGCTAGATTAGGAGTTTTCTGCAGTCTGGCGGGCGCTTCTTTGGCGTTCCCACGGATGTGCCTATAAAATAGGCACCACGATGAGAACGGCCAAAATCAGTACCTGTTCAGCATGGACTGCTGCAGTCCATGCCATGCAGGTACTGGGGTGCATGCACACAGGGGGGCACAACATGTTCCTCCCTGCATGCCCCATGGCACAGAGGCACAAGGGGGCCCTGTAGAACATCATAACTTCTTCTATTTCTGTCTTTTGGCCACAATAATGTACACCATTTGCTATTATTAGTACATTGGAATACTTTCTGCTCTATTTTGTACTAAGGACAATTAAATATTGTGTATTTTCACTATTTATTTATTTATTTATTTATTTTATTTTTATTTTTATTTTTATTTATTTTTGAGAGTTTTATATAGCGCTGGCTAGACCCGGAGGTATCAGAGCGCTTTACATAAGGTTCCACAGATATTACAAAATTACATCAGTTACACGTTACATCAGTTACTAGAAAAACATTTCAAGAGAGTAGAAGACGAAATAAATGGAGCTTAGAAGGGTAAGGGGGTGGGGTAAAGGGGTAGGAGGTAGATAGGATGGAGAGACGAAGGAGAGTCTGCCCAAAGTCCGGCTGGGTAGGTGACGGCCGAGGAGGAAGTCTTCAGCCCATCTCCTCTTTAGCTATCGGGTAGCTCCACCGGGCATCAGCCAAACAGCTAGGTCTCAACGGGAAAACAGTTAAAGAGCAAGGAGGAGGGATAAATGGAGCATAAAGGAGAAAGGGGGTGGAGTAAAGGGGTAGGAGGGAGAATACAACGGAGAGACGAAGTCAGTTCTGTCCAAAGACTGGCTGGGTAGGTGACGGCTGATGGGGTAGTCCACAGCCCATCTTCTCTTTAGCTATCAAGTAGCTCCACCGGGCATCGGTCAAAAAGCTAGGTCTCTAGCTTTTTAATTTTTTTTTATTCAGTACAGGAATTATTAGCGAAAACGAGAAGCAGGATCCAAACAGATCAGGGAGAGTTGGAAGTCCAAAGGGAGGAGACAGCAGCGGAGGAGAAGACGAGACAAATGTCCGAAGACCGGCTGGGTAGGTGACGGCCAAAGCGGTGTGCCAGAGCCAGTCTCCCCTATAGCTGTCGGAGCAGCTCCACCGGGGATCGGCCAGGCTGGGGGTTTTCAGCCACGAGGCTTGTCCATGTGAGATCAGTGGCAGCCATTTTAGGGTCAGGCGCTGAGTGTTGTTCGAGTCCCTTGTTGTTAAAAGACAGGCCAGTTCCCTGGATAGAGATTATGGTCGACCAGGAGACTACAAGATGATCCAGGGCGAAGGTCACAAGTTGGAGAGAGCCGAAAGGTCCTGCCCTAAGCAAAAGCAGCCTGGGCGCCATGTTGGGGTCAGGCGCGGCCGGGAATCAGTAATTGTTTTGAGAAAGGAGAAAGCCCTATGGTAACAGGTGCAAGTCCAGTCCACCTCCAGAGATAGTTATGGGCCGATTGGGTAATTACACGGAATCCCCACTCACCGTTGTCTCAAAGGCGGTCACCGGAGTCCCGAGGCGCCATCTTGTCTAGCGCGTCCGCTCCCTGGGGCTCGGTTCGGGATACTCGATTTCCCGTCCCGAGTGCAAGCTCAATCCCGTCTCCTGTGTGGAATGGAGAACCGGGGAATGGCGGTCAGGCGGCTACGCGGAACACCTCCTTCGGCACCATGCACGGTCTCGCAGTTCCCCGGGTGCCATCAAGGAGGATAGGAAGGCCAGGATGTCGCGGCTCGTATCGCCGCGAAGCAAGGACCGAGAAGGGCACAGTTCAGTTTCTTGGAGTCAGCAAGTGTTCAAGCAGAGGGATCCTTGGGTTGAGTAGTACCACAATGCGGCAGGACGCCGCTCCGGTAAACGGAGCGAGGGTTAGACACGGAGCATCAATGTGCGCAATATCCAATGTGCGCCGAACGCACTAGGGGCAGTCACCGCGGGCCAAGTTCATTCCTCACACCTAGCCTCTGCATTAGGGAAACATGCCAAGTCGCGCCGCTACAGTCTCGCATTTGGGCATCCATCGCGCGTTGTAGTGTAGCGCTTCCCCGCCGTCACCGAGCCCATCCATGCAGCCCCGGTCTCAGCAGCACTCAAGGGATCGATGCTGTAGCCGGAATCAGGGAGATGCGATCCTTCTGGTGGTCATTATGCTCCGGTGCAGAGATCGTCCGCTCCTCCTTCAGCCCCGTCCGCGGTGTGTTAACTATCCGCCGGCGCCATGTTGTGAGACGGGGCACGGAGTTTATAGTCTCCGATTTCGGTCCCAACAGTCCACTTCAAACCGCAATTAATGCCCCAGCCACTGCAGCCGATATTCCGATTTTGGAATCGTCACTCTGCATCACTATATATTGATAATTAGAAGTATGAGGAATGAATGCATGTATGTATGAGTATGTCTGTTGATTGCAATGTATGTCATTCATATTATATACATTTTTTTATTGTTAATTATTGAGCTTACAAACACAGCGATTCTGTTTTTCATTGATTAAATAGATTTTCAAATTTTTGCTATCAATAGATAATTTTGCTGTGTCTTTTTTGTGCCTTCAAGTAGATTTTTAAATTTACTTGCTTAAGTTACCTTTTGAATCTCAGGGCCCCCTTTGTTTCCTCACCACCACACTTTTCATGACGGTCGCACCGCCATGAAAAGTGTGGCAGTGAGGAAACTCGTAATATGCTTGCCGGGGCTGCAGTGGCCCCACCAAGCATATTGCGGCCTCAAGACCGCCGCACCACAGCCAGGAATCTCTGATCCCTGGCAGTTGCGGTGGTCCCAGGGTAGCCAGAACTGCCCTGGTCTTAATTGGGCGGTTGGAAGACCACCGCGCCCCACGAGTCTGGTGGCCAGTGGACCCACAGACTCGTAATGAGGCCCTAAGCTTCCATGTCATGGGTGAAGTTTCAACTCAATATCCAATTTATTGGCTGATAGGACAGTTAAATATGCCAATCTGAAATTATCCAATTTCTATATGTTTTAGGGGTCAAAGCACAAAGACTGGGCACTCAACTGTAGTTCCCCAGTGTGCAGAGTATAAATGCTAGCAATACATTTCAGCAAAAGATGGGTGTGACCACTCAAACAGAAGTTTTTTCTAATGCAGACCCTCCCTAGATAAAAAGGCAAGGAGCAGTAGCCATGTTTTGGCAGTTCTCATTGTTTTAAGCAGAAAGGATGTGGAAAAGCCCTCTGAATTGGTGGGGTCAGTTCTAACCACACATCCTACTTCCAAGTCCAATTCCTATGGGGAGTTGGACAACCTCAACAGTTTTGGGCCTAACCTCAAGTTTTACCTTTACAACACTGCCACTCTGTCAAGCTTAGACCCCAGGCACTAACCTGATCCATTTGGAACCCTTCTCATTTGCAAGCACCAGCTGAATGGTGCTAACCCTAACCTACCTACAGACGCATTGCCGCAGGCAAATAGTACCGCCATGGCCAACAAGGTGATGTTGCTCACCCTGCCTCCTATGTCAGGCTTCTGTCCCCAAGTGAGGGGCAGCTCTGCCCAATAGTCAAGCAACCAATAGAGGCTGCTGACAGCCGTCAGTATCAGGAACCATGCGCCTAGCCATCCACTGACAGGCTGGCAAGGAGTCACTTACTTTGGCCTCTTTGGTTTCTCAGAGTTGGGTGCTACAATCTCATGTTGCACACTACTCTCAATAGTGAAATACTCTGTCTGTGTCTTGTAAGAGTCTATTTAGCCCAGTGCCCCTGCCTCCTGTCGCTGTGACAGTGTAGGCAGCAGCTCTAGGCCAGATTCGCCTCACCACTGCCAGTCCTGTTAGTGCAGGTACCCCCTAGCCCTCTGTTCCTCACACCGTGGAGATATCCACCTCCTACCCACTACTCTTCTCAAGGACCTCTGTACCCTCCGCTTAGGGTAGGCCCCCGGAAATCTGTGTTTTTAAGGCAACCTAGGAGGTTGCCTATCCTGACTCTCTTCTTGCTTCTGAAAGCTCAATGCCAAGGATGCAGTCTATGGACAGTTGGGGACTGACAATTACCTTCCTCTCAGAAAGAACCCCCTCCCATTCTAAGGATATTATGGCCATGGGATGATTCTGACCCTACTAACCTGTTCTGGCAGATACTGTTCAGGGAAAGGCATAATTTCCACCGCCATTGTCTGGCTGGCACCCAATCCCACGAAGAAGGGACAGAGACCCCATTCACTGTGACCCTCTAAAAGTGATTACTATTAACCTCTGGGATCACCAACTTATCATCTGGTCCCGCTCCCAGTTAAGACATACTGGAGCCTCATTTGGGTGATACTCTGCCAATGCTACACTAGTCACCCCTGTGGAGTACTGTGGAATAATGTCAACAAGTTCCCATCAACCTCCATCATCAAACTCATTTAATAACTCCTCAATATTCAAAGATTTTAGACTAAGAGTAGCCACACCACCTTTATGCCCAACAACAGCAGAAAAATACATTCCCTGCTCAGTGTCTCTTCAGTTTCATAGATTCAACCTTGTTACAGTGAACTCTTGCAAGAAAAGCAATATTAATATCTAGTTAAACTAAATGGGGTAATCCGTTTTGTCTTTTGACCGGAATTGCAAGACCTTGGACATTCCAGGAGACATAGGTAGCCGTATGAGATGTAGAAAAATAGAGTAACATCAACAAACATGATAATCTGTAACAACAACAAAGCCACAATAATTATCAGATAAAAAATAGTCAAAAAAAGTATAAAGATGAAAAAATAGAAGAACCAACCAACGTTAAGATAGAAGGAATAATAGTGACATGAAAAAGGAAAACAAATAAGCAAGAGTTCAAGGGGCATGACCCTGAACTGAGAAGAATGAATAGAAGGAAAGAAGACAAGCATGTTGACATCATGACAATGACGGCCTGCAGTGCGCTTAAAAGAAATGTAACAACAGTGCTCAAAAGCATATATTTAAGACATCATTTAGATTCAGGGCCTGGTTTAGATCTTGGCGGATGGGTTACTCCGTCACAACGGTGATGGATATCCTGTTTGCCGAAATATTAATCCCATTATATCCTATCAGATTTATATTTCGGTGGACGGGATATCTGTCACCATTGTGACTGAGTAACCCGTCCACAGAGATCTAAATCAGGTTCTTAGGTTAGGAGGTGTCCATATTCATTGGCAAAAGACTGCAATAATATTCTCTCAGCTTGACAAGATAATCAAAGAACCTTGTGATGCCTTCATGGGTTTGTGATGCCTTCATGGGTTATTTTCTAAATGCACAGGTGGAGGATACCTCATATAATATTCATCCTTCTTAACATGGGTCAGATGGAGAAGAATTTGTTTTTAGCATTGGTAGCATTAGTTAAATCTTTAGATATGTAGATGTTATGACCAGACCATGTTAATTTCTTTTTCTCTTTGGCAGCCTTTACAGCATGGAGGAGGTTGATATATTACAAAACACAATATAATGATACCACGAGGTTTGGAGGAGGAGGTCTCTCATCTCTCTAGGTGATGTGCTGTTTGTGAATTGAGAACAAGAGTTTTAGAACTACGCACAAACTTTGGAACAAGTGCCTTAGCAAACAATAGTAATTCATCACCCTCAACTCCCTTTCGAAGGATCATACAATAAAATATTATTTCTTGTTGCTATTCTCTATATGTTTCTGTAGTGAACAAAACTCCAGTTTCACTTTCGCAATTTTGGAGTTAACACCACTTATTCATTGTTCCATCTTAACCAGAGTATTTTCTAGATTCACCCACCTGTCTTTGACCGGCTGGAATTCTGCATTCATGCCCATTGTTAGAGGTTGCAGAGCCCTTATCACACCTATGATGTTATCCATTATAGGATTATCAGAGAAGACAATAGGTAAAGGAGGGCCATTAGGCTTGGCACCAGAGAAAGTAGGATGGGACTTAATGCTTGTTGATGAAGAGGATATTTTGGTAAATTCTTCTTATTTTCAATGCCTTTAAGGAGAAATCTGGATCTTCCAATACAACAACAATAAATTAAAAAAATGTGTCAAAGGTGTCTACTCAAAGCCTAGTAATTAGAATATTTGACAGGAAAGCACCTTCACAGTCATTCAAATAGAGCTTAAGGTTAATTTAAACCACCTAAGGAGAAAATCAAAGATAATGAAGACAGACCTCAAAGATCAATGGATAGCCATTCTGGATCCAGAGGCATCAGCAAACAAGAGAAATCAACTTACAAAGAGAAGAAAAATCCTTCTTGAAACAGTTACCGATTGAAAAAGTAGAGCAGCAGGATATCTATTAGTGCAGCTAAATGTATTTTCCACTCCACTGAGATTTATCTCGTGGAGACAGATTATTGATGAAAGTCTACTATTTTTATGAGGAGACTCTGCCTGGAAAACCACAATCCTCATTAGACAAAAAATAAGTAAATGTTGACACAGACATGTGAAATATAGCATTCAAAATATCACTGTTAGGTAACTTCAAACAGTTCAAGGGAAGTTTCTAAGAGCAATTCTGAGGAGAAATGAATAAACAGTGTTGTCTTAGACAGAAGGGTGGTTGTTGTGCACCGCTGCACAATAACTCGGAGGAATGGAAAGTAATTAAACATTCATGAGGGATATCAAGGGGGGTAGTTCCATGAAGTAAAGAGCCTGTGCATCAGAGGAATGCCATCCCAGTTACTCAACACCTGCACAGCTTCTAGTAATCACTCTGAATGCTCCACACTCGCTCATAGCGTCACAGGAATGCAGCCATATTGACTGGTATTTGTCCAGGCCCCCATCCATTGTTAGAGGCATTTGAGTTCTATTTGATTGAATGTTTCAACTTTTGACTTCTCAAATTTACTTTTCCTATTTCTGCTCAGACGTTCTTCTCTCAATTATAAATGGTGTGTGTGAACAATCCCTTACTTTATCATGGAGCTGACGTGGTGAAAGAAGGAACCTCTTGCCTCACACTGCATGAACTTGGTATTTCCACATTCTATTCTTTCTCTTGTTTCCATCAATTCCTTTCTTTATGAAGCACGCCAGTTTTGAAATATGACTTTCTTGAGGGCTGGAAGTTTCACTAACCCATTAGATTGGGGTGTTTAAAGTGAATGGTACTTGAATTCCTATTTAGCATTTGGTCTCCTGAAACTGCCTTGAGATGTTTTTCATCTCTCTTTCTCTTCACTAAGAGAGAAGTATGGTGCTAATTGCCATGGTAGTCTGGTGGACACCATGAAGGGTGCAACAGAGGATTACACAGTTGGCAGTTTGAATATTGTTTTTAAGATGACTGTAGAAGCTGTAGTGCCTCAAGCACTTGCTGTTTGCATCAAAGATGCAGGTTCCAAGTTTGAATTCTTTCAAGGCAGTAAACCAAGTTCCATTGAATAGGGTGACAGTAACATCTGTGAACTGCATCACTACGAAATGGAAAGTAGAGCTAGTAAGCACTATAAAAAGAAGCCTGCATTTAAGTTCAGCATTTTTTAAATTCCGTATAGTTCTTATTCTCAACATTTATATTTTATTTGTGCTACGCATACATGTGGGACCAAACGTTACATTCCATATCTGTATCATGTTCCAAAAACCTTAACCCCATTACTTCCCACATGTCACTGTCATAATATTTCCCATATCCCTTGCAGACTTGAGGTAGTGATGATTTTCTTCAGACTTGTACCCATTACCATCATAATGATTTGAAATTAGAGCTTTGATGGCAAAGTATTGGCAAAGTTAACAGTACTGAGTTCAATACAAGCACTTGAGAGTTACCCTGGATGAAATTTAAATTAGACTGAAGTAATTTCCGTGATTTCAGGAACATAGGCCCACATGCATCAAAAAATGAAAGTGTGATTCCTTAATAGCGATAAATAAGGAATCGCTATTAAAGAATCGCAAAAGCCAATGCAGCAAGAAATTCGCAAAAAAATAGCGATTTCCTAAAAATCGCTATTTCCAACAGTGATCACTTATTTACCGAATCTGTAATTGTGAATTCGCAATTACAGAATTGGTAATTGTGAATTTCCCAGATTGCTGCATTGTGATGACATCACAACCAGGAAGTGATCCACTGATTCCACACACCTGTACACAGGGAGAGTCTGAGGAGGAGGAAGACTGGTGGAGCTCAGCCTGGAGAAACTTTATTTGGAGCAGAAGCTGTGACACAACAACACCATGGCCACAGAAAAGGCACAAAAAAAAGGAGAAGGCAGGAAGAGAAAAATCAAATTTAGTGACAAGGAACTTGAAATCCTCACTGAGGAAGTGGCATTGAAGCATGACCAGCTGTTTGGAAAGCTGTCCCTGCATGTTGCAGAGTCTGTGAAGAGGAAGATTTGGCTTGGGATACAAGCGAAGGTCAATGGGGTGGGGGTAACACATCGTGACATCCCTAACCTGCAGAAGAGGTGGTATGACCTGCGCAGCAGAGCAAAAGAGAGGGTGGCAGAAAGGCTAGCCTCAGCCAAGAAAACAGGAGGGGGACCATCAACCGACCGTGCAAACACCCCACTGGAGGACATGGTGGAATCCACTCTGCAGCCACAGGCAGTTGTCGGGATCACACAGATTGACACCTCAGGACATGCATGTACCTCCCAAGGTAAGAGCACAGCTAAACATATTTTCATGTCAAATGTTACCCAAACTGGCCCACATGCATACCCTGCGTAGTGTAGCACACCTGAGTCCAGTCCACCTTTTACTTGCAACACCCTAATGCATTGTGGGAGTTGTATGCAGACAAATGTTAGTGCAAGGCATGGAGGGTCTAACACAGCTCCACTACAGCAGAGTACAGCAAGGAAGTGACAACAGTAGACTGTGTACATTACAGAATCAAATTTAATAGACCTTTGCAGGCGCTATGTTACAAACGTGTAATAGAAAGTAGCTGAGCTTGCACTGTTTTAATCACAGATGCAGCACAGGACAGTGACGTAGCTGACGACCATGAGTCAGAGGCCCTTTTTGAACAGCCTGATGAGGGACAAGAACTGCCTGCATCCTCACCCATACTGCTCCCACTCGCCGCAGGAGAATAGTACAACCACTGCTCGATTTGGAGAGTGATGAGGGCAGCCAAACAGGATCCCACACACAGCAGCCTGCCCATACACCACCACCATCAGCATCAGCACCAGAGGTAACAATGCGGCGCCGCTCAATGCAGTTCCGCAGGCGAAGGCCCAGTGCACTCCTGACGTCTGCTGAGGACAATGGTGAAGCTGCCTGCAGTGTGCTTGAGGCCAAGATGTTGAGGGTCCAGTGCCTGCAAGGAAGAAATATGCGTTTAATGCAGGCCCAAATGGGATCAATGGCTACACACATGGGTGGGATACATGACTGCCTGAGAGAGCTGACAACTGCGGTAGTTGAAGGGCACAGGGCAATCAGTGCGAAACTTGACCGTGTAGCAACAGCCATTGCAGACACGTGCAGGGTCATCCAGGCTGAGCATGTCTCAAATGGCAGGAGGCATCACCATTCTATGGGACGCATGCACAATTACACAAGGGCAATAAATAGGCTGAGTACCACAACAGCTCAGCTTTCCAGGCGTGCGGTCAGCATGCAGGTGGAGATGAGCCACTGCTGCGGGGATGTGGCCAGGGGCCTCATCCAGGTCACCACTGCTGTGGAAGGACTACAGACAGCAGCAGCTAGTGGAAACATCATGCATGCAGGGGGGGACAGTGAGGAGGCCTCCAGCCTCAGCAGCCTACTGGTACCTGTGGCACATAGCAGGAGGCGCAGTACCAGGAGTCATGCCAGCACAGAAGGCATGATGAGGGATGTAGCAGAGCCTACAGAAAGGCCCACAGGAGTGCATGGGCTGAGGAAATAGACCTTTGGACACGTTAAAATCTGGTGCCGTAACCAGAAATGTGTAACTTGTGCACACAGACGTGCAGTTCCAAGGCAATGACTTTCAATTGTCTGTACCCACACTGCACATGTCTGCACATGGTATGTGTGCATCAACACAACTAGCACAATAAATCCTTTGAGCAAAGCCTGTGTTGTGTTGTCATTACTCACCTTAGAAGTAATGTTGCGTGATTTCTGCCCGTCTCCCCTCTGCTGCATTTGAAACGCATGTTGCTTGTGGTGGTTGTCTTGGCTGGTTGTCGAGTTCTGGCTCGCTGTCTGAGTCTTCCAGGGGAATGCCCCTATTAGTGGCTATGTTGTGCAACATAGCACATGTTGCAACAATTTTACAGCATGTCTCCGGCCTATACTGTAAGGCCCCACCGGTTTTGTGGAGGATGCGAAACCTGGATTTGAGTACACCAAATGTCCTCTCAATCACATTGCGGGTCGCAATGTGTGCCTGATTGTATCGCTGCTCCCTTTGTGTAGATGGATTCAGATAGGGAGTGAGGATGAAAGACCTCACAGCGTATGCGCTATCACCTACAGGATGTGAAAATTAAATATACATTAGCCACTGTATGTGTCACCATGGCGGACAGGTGTGCAAGACAGTATTAAATCTGTTTACCAAGCAAATAGCCTTCTCCAAATTCACCCGCAAGTAGACGTCTGTGTATGCCACTATGCCGGAAGATGTATGCGTCATGTGCACTTCCAGGGTAACTTGCCACTATGTCTGTGATAATTGTTTTCGAGTTGCAGACTACTTGGATGTTCAGTGAATGTTAAGATTTGTGGTTTCGGTAGATGTACTCATTCACTGAGGGGGGACATATGGGTACATGCGTCCCATCAATGCAACCAATCACATGTGGGAATTGTGCAACCTGATAAAAATCTAATTTAGTTTGCATCAATTCCTGTGGTATTGTGGGGAACTTAATGTGGTGTTGTATCCTCTGCAACATGGCATTTAGGAAACAGTTAAAAAAGCGCAATAGTGCACTCTGAGAAACACCTCCAGCTGCAGCAATTACTCCCTGGAAGGTACCTGAAGCTAGGAGATGCAGAGAACACAGGACCTGCACATGGGTGGGTATGGCATGTGTCCTGCCCGTCTGACGCTGCAGTATTGGGTCTAACTCAGCAATGAGATCTAAGATTGTGGCAGCATTCAGCCTATATTTATCATATATCTCCTTCTCCGTCTGCCCTAGCAAAGTGACGCGCACTCTGAATATTCTCTCCTGTATCCTCCTTCTTCTCTGTGCTGCTGCTCTTAGCCTCATCCTCCTCGCCACAACGTAGAGCGTTGCCATTGTGCAACATTCAGATGCATTCTGGGACTGTTTAAGTAGTTTGCTGATGATGTACACCTGTTTTTGGTTAAGTGAGATTTTTACCACCTGATTTGATTTCTTCTTATTTAAGGAATGCAAAGTGCGTTTCTTGTCTTATTCTGTATTTGCGATTTTTTGTTGCATCCGATTTTGCGATTTCTTATTTGCGAATACCTAATACGGAATCGCTATTACAGATTCGGTATTTTGGTATTCGCTTATATTGCGAAAACAAGGCTTTTCTGCGAATTTGCTTCAGGCATGGGAACAAGCTATTTTGCGATCGCAAACGTCCTATTTTTGCGATTCGCAACGTTTGCAATCGCAAATTAGCTTGATGCATGTGGGCCTTTGTGTTATGCTTGTAACTCAAAATTCCTGATTTTACCTGATCACTCCACTTCATGCAATTATGCACCATTTGCGGTAAAAATTTACTACAAATGTTCAGGAACAACAGAACGTGAACTGTTGTTGGTTGTTGTTGGAAAGTGGGTTATTAGTAGTGGTAAATATGCATCTACCACTTACAATAAGGCCACCAACACAGTCTAGGGTCCAGTATAGGTCTCAATAAATTATTCCCATGCTCAACCCTTGGTAACTTGGCTGCGAGCAGTCAGGCTTAACTTAGGAGACAGGTATGTAAAGCATTTCAAAAACACCAATTCATTAAAATAATTAAGACACAACACACAATAAAAATCCCACACCAATTTATTAAATAGGACATATTATTATTTTTAAAATGACACCAAAATGACAAACCTCCAATGTAGAGAATGAGATAGATATGAGTTTTTAAAGATTAAACACTTTCTGGCACTTAGAAAACTATAGCGCCACTTTGGGACATCTGGTCGCGCTTGACCAGGCCAAAGTCAAAGGGACTTATTTACAGGCCACTTGCACCGGTGGTGCATCACTTTTAATATGGGAAAAAGTGACGTACCGGCGGCGCAAGGGGCCAAAGCTTCAGGCTGACCACGGTGGAGCCATGCTTGGATAAACTAAGCGGAAGGCCCCGGTCAAAATTTTACCCTCGCACTTGCAAATCTTTCTGGAGCTTTTTCTTCTGACCCCCCACACTGCTCCTCACCACGCCGGATTCAGAGAGGGTTCACCGGCTTGTGTTTCAGGGAGCTCCCGGTCAAACTCTGGAAGTTTGATGTCTGGAGCTCTTCAGTGGGACGAAACTGGAATCCGGGCCGGGTCACGGTTGAAGGTGGCCGGCTTGGGTTCCGCAGTTGAGTTGGTCACCTTATGAAGCTTTTCTCCAAAGTTGCTCCAAACTTCTGGAACTTCTTCTTGAAATTCCTCTTGAGGGTCCAAAGGGTCCATAACATAGTTCAAGGGTCCGGAAGCTCCAAGATGGTCCTTGAAAGGTTGGGACCACAATTCCCACAATGTACCTGAACTCACTCCAGGCAGTGGACTCCTGGTGGTGATGATACAGGTGAGCTTTGTTAACATCCACAGGGCTGTAGTTCCAGATAGTTTAGCAGGCGTAGTCAGTCAGAATTCAGGGCCTGGTGGTGCAAATCAAGTTTCCGGCATGGCAATCCTTCTCTTAGTTTCAAGCAGCCGATCTGAGAGGCTCTGCACCTCTCACATATATATTCAGTGTTCTCTGGGGTAAAGCAGGAGAGCACCCCTGTCCATTGAGGAGCAAGGCAACACCCCAGAGCATGAACACTTCCTCCGAAGTGTGGCATAATCTTCTCCCAGAAAGCACTATTCCTCCAAAACTCATTATGGCTGAAATCTCAGCAGAGCATAAAGAGCTAACTAAACCAACTCTCAGTATGGCTCATTTTCATAGTTCTCCACCCCTTAACATCTGCAGATTCCTTCCTCAAGCCTCCCATCTGGCTGGGTAAGAGGGGATGGGTGTTGGCAGACCTGGCATTCCCTGTCTGTTCTATTCCACCTTTGAAGCCTCTTGCTTTACGACCCCTCTCCTCTGCTCTGGCATTCCTATGCAGCAGAGCTCTCTCCAGCAGATAGCCTCTCCCCGAGTGAGCCACTTATCATTTCATCACAGTAGCCTGGCTAATCCGGTTAATTCTGACCAATCGGGGAAGAATGCAGGAAGGCTGAATTTTGGCTTACAGACAAGAAAGTCTTATAACTTCTTTTCTGTACAATTTAGGATAAATTCAACAATAGCATATTGTTGGATTTATCAATACCATTCTCCTAAGTCTTTAAATGATATTTATTCAATTCCTAGCAATATTTATGCATTCATAAACTATTGCAATGTTATCTGATGTGGCTAGGCATCTACAATGGGGAAACTGAAATTTGCAATTTCTTCCTCACCAGCACATATAAAACATCCCAAGGGAAAGGGCTCTGCTTATAGTTACATGACCCCCACCCCTGGGACAGCTAGGGGAGGCCTTGGGTATCCTGAATATGCAAACATAGTGTAGATCCTCACACAACAGTGCTCATAGCACCAAAGCCAATTTTGGGAGTCACTTTACAACAATGGAGGAAGTGAAATATGCAATGTCTCTATCCCCAGGGCATATAAGACATTTTTATAAGGACCCTGACTATAATTACATGACTCCCCCATCCCCCGGCACACCTAGGGGAGACCCTGGGGGTTCCTAATATGTATTGACTTTCCCCTGGCTCATACTTTAATTTTACATGGATAAGTCTCTATTACCAAATTTAGGGCCTGATCTATAGTTTGGTTGATGGGATACTCTGTCAAACCGTGATGGCTATCCCATTCTCCATATTACACGTGCTATAGGATATAATGCTCCAGTAGTTACAACGGAAGAGACACCCACCACATTTTTGATTGAGCATTCCTTCCGACAAACTCTACGGGCTACCTGTACAAAGCTATTTAGCAGCCAAAAATCATGCGATTCACTAAATCACAAGATTTCTGACTGCTAAATCGCTTGTACAAACATACTGAACTCATCTAGCGATTTGGTAACATGTTACCGAATCACTAAATGGTTTTAGAAAATCATAAAGAAGGGGCATGTTTAATAATGCATCCCTTCCAAACAGTGATTCCTTATGGTATGTATTAAATGTGAATTCTGGACCACTGCTTACTCTTTAAAAATTAAAGTTAAACTGTTAATTTCTTTTTTAAATGCGTCCCATTTTCCTTTAAGGAAAAGTAGCTACATTTCAAAAAAGAATTGCTTTCCTTAAAAGCAATCATAGACATGGTGGTCTGCTGCCCACAGCAGTCCCCAATTCCTGTGATGGCTTTCATTCCCAATGGGTTGCTAATTGCCACCTACCTAATTAATATTAATGACGTAGTTCAATTTTTGACCCAGTGGGAATCGGAAAATCTAAAAACAAAACTTTCATCCACTAAAAATAGCAATTAGGGGGGCATGGCCAGCCACACATAATGGAGGACGCATTATGAGCTTGCTCCATAGAGCCATCCAGAATGCTGCACAGCGCGGCTAACCCAGCGCCGCTCTCACTGCATGCTGCTGCCCCATGAGGACTGTCTTCTGCCGGTTTCACATAGCCCATGAGTTCATCGGGCTGTGAACTGCGGTGAAACCAGCACGGTGCCAGGAGTGTGGTGCTGGGGCTACTTGTTGAGGCCCGCCTGCATGCACCTCGAAGGAGGTGTGAGACGCCTCCCAGCCTAGAACTGCAAAGGACCGGGGGAAGGAGAGGAGACAAGTAAACCCCCAGCTGAACACAGTCTCCGTAGATTGGAGCGGGACAGCGCCTGCTGCATGGGGGCACAATCTTCTCACCAAGGCCTGGCTGTGCAACAAAGGAAAGGAATGGGAGAGGCGTGAGTGTGTTGACTCGGTCCCTGAATTGCCGGCAGCTGGGAGGGAGGAGGTGGTGGAGAATAGCCTGGGGGGGATGCTGCCACCAACCAGGGAGGTAAGCTGCTGAGGGTGGACCCCAAGGTGGTGGACCCTGGCCTGGCTGAGAGGAGAGGAACCTTGGCCCTTGAGATTCTGTAGAGTCATCTGAGGCTTCCTGATGATGGTGGAGGGAGCATGGTGCTGGGGTAAGGTGGGCCACCAAGCCTATGGACCTGTGGAGCAACACCCCTGCCTCTGTGGAAGAGACAAAATACAATATAAATTCCTCTCCCCTGACCTGGTGGTGCTTGACAGGGCTCTGTGTAACTAAAAAGCCTACTGCATGTAAGGGACCTCGACTCCCCCAATGTCTATATTCTAGTCACCAATCGACCTGATCATAGCTTCCCACCTCAGTGACACAAGAAGCAAGATACAAGGAGCGACCTGAAAGGGGGGGACATGCACACTTCTCTTCCTGTGCCCCACTCCCTACCCAAATGATGGGGAAACCACAAAAGTCTACAGCACAAAAAAACAAAATTGATAATTATGCCAAAACCATGCTAAAGACTCCCACTGGACTGCCCCACCAGAGGATACTACTGATTCACAAATCACTCTTGAGCAGATTTCCCAAGCTATCTGTAATCTGCACGCAAACATAGAGGGACTGATTGTCATGTTTTTCCATGCCACCACTAAATCCTTCCCGTTGACATACAGTTAGGAGCCTGACGCTTCTAAGAAAGGCGTCAAATCTCCCGGAGTAAAACCCACCCCTGTCCCGTGCATCCTGCACACCATAGTAAGATATGTTTACTGATTTGACTATATGGGGATGTGTGATGCATTGTGGACCTTTTTGTGTCATGAGGTTATGTGTTGAACACTTTATGCGCTTTCCTGTCTGACGATGTTCCGAGTGTGCTTTGGTCGATTCTTAGACATACATACAGTGGACGTACATTGTTGAAGACGGAGAGAACCGTGAAGAATCAAGTTGCGGTGGGGTTGGGCCAAGGAAGCAACAAGCGTGGTGAGTGTTGCACATCAAGGCAGTTTCAGGTAAGCGCACGTCACGTAACGTGCAAAACATCAGCAATCTTCTTGGGTGTGGCAAGGCTATTTATTGCCACACCCGTCTTCCAGAAAACGCTTTGCCTTCCACCGTGTTAAGGAGAAGACATCCTCGCTTACCTGCTCCTTGCTGAGAGACTCTGCGCTTCACGGAAGATTCATTTTCTTCACCGCTGCAATTCCTTCGATCTACAGCACTTCCGGAGCTACAGACAAAAGAAGCAATAAGCTAAGTGAACGTTTTCAAGTTAAATTAGGCACCCTACGCAAGAAAGCAGGAAGCAAGCGCGCAAATACTCACCTTACTTTTTCTTGGGACACTTTTGAAGAACTTTGCCTGAAAAGAGAAAGACAGTGATTAGCATCAAAACGAACGTTGTAAATGAACATTGTAATTTCAAAGATTTGAACCGTTATTTCTTTAGTTTATAATCGTGAAGAGCATATTGTGAATTTGCTGTGTGTTTGGCACATGCTATTTCTTTTACCCAATACAGGCCGTGAAGAATAAGGGAGTTGGGACAATAGAGAGTAAGTGAAGTAAAAGAGTAGAAAAGAAGCCATCATTTGCACAGTACGGAAAAACTTGAAAACCTGTAACTTATTTCACATTTACTCTTCAACACAGGTACAGGCTAGCAGCTGTCTCCTACATATGTAGACATCTCAACTACTCAACCTGAACAAACTTCATGACGACTACAAGGACGCGACGTACAACATTCCTAGTTCGCAGGTAGGAGATTACACAGGAAATCAGAAGGACTTCTTTTAGAATAGTTTATGTTAACACCTGGTTTTAGGTCTCTAGTTAGTTATACCTTTCCTTGTTGCCTCGCAGGTCGACAACTAGGAGCAACTAGCGTCCATGATCCGGCCCTCCTCCCTGAACCCCAACTGTGTAGCCTTAATGTTTTATTATACCTTACAAAGGTTATAAGTTAGGGTGTTGGGAAGTCGGTCCATAACGTCTCTGCGAAATCAACATACAAGCAACTGACAGGTAAGATTGCTTGTGTCCCTGACAGAAGGCAAAGCCCACGACTATAATTTCGCCCAGACGTTATGGATCCGACTACCTCAGTGTCGTTGCAAGACATAGCAACTATCTTGGCTGAGATAAAATCTGAAAATTCAGCTCTCCGAAGAGACATTTCCGCTTTACAATCTAGTATGCAAGCGTCTAGTGCATCAGGTCCAGCTACCTGGAGTTTTCCAGCCACTCAAAAGCCCATATTGAAACCGCCTACCTTTCAGCCTATGATGCAAACCCTGCATAGTAGCACCTCTTCTGCACCCACCCAAATCCAAGTGATGACTCCAGTCACAATTCCATTAGCACCTCCGGAGAGGTTTTATGGAGATAGTAGCAAGTATACTATATTTCTGAATCAATGCCATTTACACTTCATAGCAAAGCCTACAGCTTTTCCTGATGACTCCTCTAAAGTTGCATTTATATTATCTTACTTGGGAGGAGATGCAGCCCTGTGGTCTGTACCGATAGTAGAACGTGATGATCCAATTTTATATGATCTCAGAAGGTTCAAACAGACAATGAAAAAACTATTTGCCAAACACGTCTTTGTGCAATCCGCAGATCATGAATTATTACACTTAAAACAAGTAACTTCGGATTTATTACACTATATTTCACAGTTCAATAGGCTTGTGATTGAGGCAGAATGGCCAGAAGAAAAGAGAGTTTCTCTTTTTATAAGGGTTTACGAGAAGAGCTGAAAGACATGGTTACACAAATCCTGGATCCTCCAGATAACATAGAGGAATTCATAGATCTGGTAGTAAAATTTAACCATCGTCTATCTGAACGTAAGGGAGAAAAAGGACGTTCGGATCATAAAGTGTTTACTTTCAGAGAAAGGGCTAGTGTTAAACCTGAGTTAACTCCAAAGTCAGACTTAGAAGAACCTATGCAAATAGGTACCATTAAAGGACCCCTCTCTAAAGACGAGAAAGAGAAACGAAGAAAACTAAAGCAGTGTCTTTATTGCGGAAAAGCAGGACATTTTGTAAAGGAGTGTCCAACTCGCCCAAATAAACCAAAGAACAAGATCTATGACGCAGGAGTTGTTCAACAGTCGGAAAACTGAAAAGCTCGACAAGATAAGAGGCCAGTTTGTCGAGTGAGTTAACTAGTTTGGCCTCCATGGCTTCTGGGGTCTCATATCAACATCTTAGTATTAAAGTAACTTTACAATCCCAATCTGATAAAGAAAAGGTCTGGTCAGTTGATGCATTGATAGACTCAGGAGCAACTGGCAATTTTATAGATACTCACTTTTTACAAGAATTAGGCCTAAAGACTGAACCCAAAAGTCATCCAGAAGTAGTCAGAGCAGTGGACGGTAAGGAATTGACGTCAGGACTGATACAACATCACACTGAACATCTTACAATGACATGTTCCAATGAACATCACAAACACATCACTTTTTATATCATAGATGCCCCTCAATTTCGACTCATTTTAGGCATCCCTTGGTTAGTACAGCATAATCCCAAGATTGACTGGGTTCAAAAGACAGTTTTGTTCAATTCAGAGTATTGTCACTCTACTTGTTTATCACATCAAGTGTCTGAACATCTTGTTCGAGGTTATGATTTCCCCAAAAACTCCAAAAGTATTCTACTTCTAGAAGGGGTACCCATAGAATATTCAGATCTCACAGATGTTTTTGATAAAAAAAAGGCCAATACCCTACCTCCACACAGAGACTTTGATTGTCAAATAGATTTGATGCCCGGAGCCACTCTGCCATGCAGCAGAATCTATGCTCTTACCGAAAAAGAAAATGAGCATTTAAGGGAGTACCTAGATGAATACCTTGCCAATGGGTTTATTCGACACTCTAAATCCCCTGTAACTTCCCCTCTGTTTTTCATTCCGAAGAAGGGGGGAGATTTGCGCATGTGTATCGATTATCGCGCTCTGAACAATATTACCATAAAGAATAGGTATCCACTTCCTTTAATTCCAACGCTACTAGATCAAATAAAGGATGCTACCATTTATACCAAATTGGATCTGCGTGGAGCATATCATTTAGTAAGAGTCCGCAAAGGTGATGAATGGAAAACAGCATTTCGTACTAAATTTGGCTTGTATGAATATCAAGTCATGCCTTTCGGACTCTGCAATGCCCCGGCAGCGTTTCAATTTTTATAAATGAAGTGTTAAGAGATTTCTTGGATGTGTGTTGTGTTGTATACATTGATGATATCCTGATTTATTCGAAAAACACAACTGAACATGTAAAACAAGTAAGGGCAATTCTTCAGCAGCTATTACAAAACTCTCTATTCGTCAAATTAGAAAAGAGCATATTTCACACCACTAAGGTGGAGTTTTTAGGTTATGTTCTTAGCCCCAAAGGAATTGAGATGGATCCCAACAAGATACAGGCAGTCCTTAATTGGCCTAGTCCCTCTTCGGTGAAACATGTGCAAAGCTTTTGGGGATTCGCCAATTTTTATAGGCGTTTCATTTGCAACTTCTCTCAGATCATCACGCCAATTACTCGACTTTTATGAAAAAATGTAAAATTTGATTGGACTCAAGAAGCCGAACTTGCTTTTCAAAACCTAAAACAACAATTCACTTCTGCTCCCATTTTGATGCACCCCGATCCTTCAAATCCTTTCATAGTAGAAGCGGCTGCATCTCAATTTGCTATCGGAGGAATACTGTCCCAGAGACATAAAGACACTGGTCAAATGCATCCAATAGCCTATTACTCCAGAAAACTTACTCCAACTGAACAAAACTATGCTATTGCGGATAGAGAGTTACTAGCGATAAAAGCTGTCTTCGAAGAATGGCGCCATTACCTGTTAGGTGCTCGACATCCTGTAACAATTTACACTGATCATCGTAACTTACAAAGCTTACGTTCCATCAAAGCTCTCACACCTCGACAACTTCGTTGGACTCTTTTTTTAATGATTACAATTTTATAATCACCTATCGACCAGGGAAAGAGAATCAAAAAGCTGACGCTTTGTCTCGTATAGGAATTTTAGATGATATGTACCCCACACCAGACTCTATACAACCTATATTACCTGCACAATGTTTTCAGGTAGGAGCAATTTATACAGATGTAGTTCTGGATATTAAAAAGGTATTATAAGACAAAAAAGCACAAGAGTGGCAGAATACGTATCCTTTGTTACAATGGAAGAATGATTTATTATTTGTGAATGACCAAATATTTGTACCAACTACAGACTTACGAATACAAGTTATACAGTTACATCATGATACGCTTATGTCAGCTCATCCAGGTGTGAAAAAACTTATCAATCAATCAAGCGAGGTTTCTGGTGGCCCTCCATGTTTAAAGATGTGCAAAAGTATGTTGAAACCTGTGTTACCTGTATACAAAATAAACCACAACATCAAGCTCCTAGTGGGTTTTTACGTCCCTTACCAATACCTCCTCAGCCATGGCATACTGTGTCTTTAGAGTTTATTGTAGAGCTTCCCCGTACACAGAATGGATTCACTACCATTTTAACTATAGTTGACCATTTTTCTCGCATGGCTCATTTTGTTCCTCTAAGGAAATAACCTTCAGCAAAAGAATTAACTCACATATTTACGAAAGAGGTTATGAGGTTACATGGAATCCCATCAGTGGTCATTTCCGATAGAGGCTCCCAATTTATTTATCATTTTTGACAACACTTAGGCAAATCTCTAAACATGGATATTCGCACCTCTTCTAGTTATCATCCTCAAACCGATGGTCTTACAGAACGTACGAACCAAACTATTGAACAATTTCTACGCTGTGTATTAACGGAATGTGAGTTCGAATGGTCAGACATATTATGGGTTCTAGAGTTTGCCTACAATAACATGGATCACTCTTCTACTAGAATGTCTCCATTCTTTTGTACCTATGGTTTTCATCCAAAAAGTATTCCTCGATCATCCATTTCTCCTTCTACTATACCATCAATACAGGAACATGTTAAGAATTTGGTGTCTATTCAATCACAGGCTCAATATCATTTGGCACAAGCAAAGGAAAACCAAAAACGTATCTCTGATTCTCACCGATCTGTACAACCTGATTATGCTGTAGGAGACAAAGTTTGGTTATCCACGAAACATCTAAAAATCAGAACTAGTAAGAAATGTTGTCCTCGATTCATAGGACCGTTTATCGTTGAAAAAATCATAAATCCAGTCTGTATCAGGTTGACTCTCCCTTCTAAATATCGGTTTCATCCGGTGTTTCATGTCTCTTTGTTAAAACCGTTCAATCCCATGACTCGAACGTCAATAGCTCCCCCGGCTGTGGACGTGGATGGTACTCCTGAATTCGAAGTGCAATCCATTCTGGATTCGAAAAGAATTTGTGGAAAGTTATTCTATTTCATTCATTGGAAGGGTTACGGACCTGAAGAACGCTCTTGGGAACCTCTTGCCAACGTCTAAAATGCGCCACGTTTAGTTAAGGCGTTTCATTTTCGGTATCCCGACAAACCAAAACCTGTGCCTCAGGTCTTAGGGGGGATTTTACGGGGGGGGGGGGTACTGTCATGTTTTTCCATGCCACCACTAAATCCTTCCCGTTGACATACAGTTAGGAGCCTGACGCTTCTAAGAAAGGCGTCAAATCTCCCGGAGTAAACCCCACCCCTGTCCCGTGCATCCTGCACACCATAGTAAGATATGTTTACTGATTTGACTATATGGGGATGTGTGATGCATTGTGGACCTTTTTGTGTCATGAGGTTATGTGTTGAACACTTTATGCGCTTTCCTGTCTGACGATGTTCCGAGTGTGCTTTGGTCGATTCTTAGACATACATACAGTGGACGTACATTGTTGAAGACGGAGAGAACAGTGAAGAATCAAGTTGCGGTGGGGTTGGGCCGAGGAAGCAACAAGCGTGGTGAGTGTTGCACATCAAGGCAGTTTCAGGTAAGCGCACGTCACATAACGTGCAAAACATCAGCAATCTTCTTGGGTGTGGCAAGGCTATTTATTGCCACACCCGTCTTCCAGAAAACGCTTTGCCTTCCACCGTGTTAAGGAGAAGACATCCTCGCTTACCTGCTCCTTGCTGAGAGACTCTGCGCTTCACGGAAGATTCGTTTTCTTCACCGCTGGAGTTCCTTCGATCTACAGCACTTCCGGAGCTACAGACAAAAGAAGCAATAAGCTAAGTGAACGTTTTCAAGTTAAATTAGGCGCCCTACGCAAGAAAGCAGGAAGCAAGCGCGCAAATACTCACCTTACTTTTTCTTGGGACACTTTTGAAGAACTTTGCCTGAAAAGAGAAAGACAGTGATTAGCATCAAAACGAACGTTGTAAATGAACATTGTAATTTCAAAGATTTGAACCGTTATTTCTTTAGTTTATAATCGTGAAGAGCATATTGTGAATTTGCTGTGTGTTTGGCACATGTTATTTCTTTTACCCAATACAGGCCGTGAAGAATAAGGGAGTTGGGACAATAGAGAGTAAGTGAAGTAAAAGAGTAGAAAAGAAGCCATCATTTGCACAGTACGGAAAAACTTGAAAACCTGTAACTTATTTCACATTTACTCTTCAACACAGGTACAGGCTAGCAGCTGTCTCCTACATACGTAGACATCTCAACTACTCAACCTGAACAAACTTCACGACGACTACAAGGACGCGACGTACAACATTCCTAGTTCGCAGGTAGGAGATTACACAGGAAATCAGAAGGACTTCTTTTAGAATAGTTTATGTTAACACCTGGTTTTAGGTCTCTAGTTAGTTATACCTTTCCTTGTTGCCTCGCAGGTCGACAACTAGGAGCAACTAGCGTCCATGATCCGGCCCTCCTCCCTGAACCCCAACTGTGTAGCCTTAATGTTTTATTATACCTTACAAAGGTTATAAGTTAGGGTGTTGGGAAGTCGGTCCATAACGTCTCTGCGAAATCAACATACAAGCAACTGACAGGTAAGATTGCTTGTGTCCCTGACACTGATCAGCGTGGTTGGCTTAGAGGCCCGACTTCTCTGCCAAGATAACAGCAGACAGAGTCACAGATCCTGAAAAACATATTACCACTGTAGAGGACACAGTGCATACTTTTCCGCTGATGTTACCAACTTATGGACAAGAGTGGCCCACTTAGAATGCAGAATGGAAGTTGTGGAGGGCAGGTCTGAAAGGAATAACCTCTGATTTGTTGGTATCCTAGAAGGAGTAGAAGCATCAAACCTGGTAGCCTTTCTCACTACATGGCTGAAGTCATGGCTACATGTGGAAATCATATCACCCTGCTTTGTTGTCCTGATGACAGATAGGGCCCTGGCAGTGAGGCCACTTCCTGGGGCCCCCAGAGGCCGATCATTGCCCAGTTCCTAAACTACGCAGATAGGGACACCATTCTGGGCCAGGCCTGACTGCACGCCTTCCTGCAATTAGACTCTACACGAATCAGTATCTACCAGGACTACACTATCCAGGTACAACAGCAGAGGAGATCCTATATGCCAGTTAAACAAAAGCTGAAAGCGATGAAGCTGACCTACATGCTTATGTTTCTAGCAAGACTGAAATTTGAACACATTGGGAAAATGCATTTCTTTGAAACACCCCAGGTGGTTTGGGACTGGCTGGAGATATGGAACGCTAACCAATGTGGCGGACGAGCAGACCACCCCTCCTGAGGCTATAAGGGATGCAAGGGGGAGACTCCATACCCACCCAGAAGGGGAAGGTCATAGGGATCACAATGGAGATTATGCCCCATGAAGGATGGCTGCAAGGACCAATCTCCTTGACACCACAGCTCTAATGGGAGGGCCAGTGGCAGTGAGAGCTGTTCTAGTGCTGACCTAGATGCTGCGGAGGATCCTTTAAGAACATTGGACCTCGAAAACTAGCTGATATCAATATATATTTTTTTGCTAAAAAATTTGCAATTGGTAGAACATGGAGGGGGTGTCCGGGGGCGCTAATGTGGCAGAGACATTGGGACGTGAAACAACAAAACAGTAATTGCTTAATGAATTAGATGGGTCGGCTGTGCAAACATATGTACATCTATTTTCAAGGCTCGCAGTTTCGTAAGGGCCACACACTTCACAGATTATATACATAAAAGTTGGGGATGGGCAATGGATACTTTAAGTTTACAAGAATAGGGTTGGGAAGTTGGGGTCCTGTTTAGTTTAGTCTGAGTTTTTGTTCCCACTATGGCGCACAGACCATCATTCCCCGCTTCAGAAACAGAATTAATCCACTATTATAGAAACCTGAGATTCATTCTGAATACTTTCATGGAGCGTCAATAGGTTGAATAACAATATTAAGAGGGGTGCAGTTTTTCAATACCTCAAGACACACACACCATCCATCATATTGCAGCAGGAAAATCACCTAATGGGCAATAAGTGCCCCATTTTATGCCAAGGAGGCTACACCAGAGTATACCACACTGGCCATACCAATGCCTCCAGTGGGATGGCTGTTATCCTACTTAAACAATTTGCACTACAAGTCATTAAAAAATATGACGACCTGGGCAGATGTGTAGTAATAGAAAGGAGTATGGGTGACAGACACTGGACCATTGCTTCTATCTATGCCCTCCCACCCTGGTAGAGGATTCACGCCAATCATTTCCACACACCCTGCAACAATCCCTGGTGGGATGATAGGTGGGGACTTCTGTGCTGTTTAGAATCCTACCCTCGACACAAGCAGTTCCCATTGTCGCAAATCCACGATTTTAAATGCCTGGGCCAGTTCCATCGTTCTCATTGACTTCTGGCTCAGATTTCACCCCGGCAGTAAAGAATATATGTTTTACTCCCACCTGCCCAGCTCCTCCTCCAAAATTGGCTACTTTTTCCTACCTTCCATTGATAATGGTAACACGAACACAAATCCTACACTGTGCGTTGACTGAGCATGCCCCCACTATAACATTAAAATCACCCATTGCTCGGAGGTCTGGACTGTGGCGCCTGAGCGCCCAGTGGTTATGGAGCGTTTCCCTTAGACAGCAGATCACTGACTATATAGAACTCAACAAGGGCTCTGTGAACTCCCAGACAGTGATTTGGGAGGCACTGAAGGCAGTCCTATGGGGACATGTAATGTCCTATCAAACAATGGCAAAACAATGAAAATATTGTGAACTTATGGAGCTTGAGGAAGTGATACGCAATGCAGAGGGGGGAAGTGAGGGTCCCAGGGATGAAGACTACCAACACAAGGTAGAACTAATGAGGCTGTCACTCCGGCAAAAACTGCTGGACTCTGCATCCTTTTCTAACAAGGCAATGCAATATAAGATATACGCGATATATGACAAAGCAGGGAAATTATTGTATTGGCTTGCGAACAGAGATCTAGAACTCCACTTAGTCCCTAACATAACTACATTGACGGATGCTACAATAACAAACCCTACATTGATAGGTCACTCTATGAACGTCTTTACACGGAGCAACCTCAGCCAAAAGCGATCACCCAATTATAAATGATTTAATAGTACCCAGACTCTCAGACATGGATAGGCAGGAATTAGAGGAACAATTGACTCAGAACAGCTATCCAATCACTTCCCCGGAGAAAACTCTCAGCCTCATTGGGTTCCCACTGAAACTGTTTAAGAAATACACAATACATTGGATGCTGCTGTTGATGGAAATGTACACTGAGGCTCTCCCATCAGGTGAGCTCCCACATGACCTACACATGGACTATTATCTCTGTACTCCTGAAACCCGGGAAGCTAGCTAACCGTTGTAAGTCATATACACCCATCACACTCATCCACCTGGAAACAAAGCTTCTCGCAAAAATCCAGGCAAAAATATTACTGAAGGCCAGCTGGTTCACCACCGACCTCCAGGAATCCAAGCGGACTTGCCGAAGACTCGAGAAAAAGTGGCACCACAAACAGACACCGGACAACCACACAGCCCTAAAGAACGCTAGCCGCAAGCACCACCAACTCATCCGAGCCACCAAAAGGACCTCCTTCAAGGAACGCATCGACAACAACGCACACAACAGCAAAGAGCTCTTCAACATCGTGAAGGAACTCTCCAACCCCAGCTCCAACGACATCCCGCCATCGCAAGACCTATGTGACTCCCTAGCCACCTTCTTTCACCGCAAGATCGCAGACATCCACGACAGCTTCAACACCCAGACCCTGCCTACTACCGCCGACACTGCAGACTCACCACCCCCCAGCCTCACCAACCACCTGCTCTCCTGGACCCACGTCAACGACGACAACACCATCAAGACCATGAACACCATCCACTCCGGCTCACCAGCCGACCCCTGCCCTCACCACATCTTCAACAAAGCAAACCGCATCATCACACCCTAACTCCGGAAGATCATCAACAGCTCCTCGAGACCGCCACCTTCCCGGAAAGCTGGATACACGCGGAGATCAACGCCCTACTCAAGAAACCCACAGCGGACCCAAAGGACCTCAAGAACTTCCGGCTCATCTCCCTGCTCCCGTTCCCGGTGAAAGTCATCGAAAAGATCGTCAACAGGCAACTGACCCACTTCCTCGAGGAGAACAACATCCTGGACCCGTCCAAATCCAGATTCCGCAGCAATCACAGCACCGAAACCGCCCTCATCGCTGCCACAGACGACATCAGGACCCTGCTGGACAATGGCGAAACCGCGGCCCTCATCCTCCTGGACCTCTCGGCCGCATTCGACACCGTCTGCCACCACACCCTACGCACACGCCTTCACGACGCAGGAATACGCGACAAAGCCCTGAACTGCACCACCTCCTTCCTCACCGATAGAACCCAGAGGGTCCACCTCCCCCATTCCGCTCTGAGGCCACCAAGATCATCTGCGGCGTGCCCCAAAGTTCATCACTCAGCCCCACCCTTTTCAACGTCTACATGGCACCGCTCGCCAACATCGTCCGCTCGCACAACCTCAACATCGTCTCCTACGCCGACGACACTCAACTGATCGTCTCACTCGCCAAAAACCCCGCCACCGCCAAAACCAACCTCCACAAAGGAATGAAGGCCGTCGCCAGCTGGATGCAGACCAGCCGCCTGAAACTTAACTCGGACAAGACAGAAGTCCTCATCCTCGGATCCACCCCCTCCGCCTGGGACGACTCCTGGTGGCCGGCCGCCCTGGGAGCCGCACCCACACCCACCGACCAAGCACGCAACCTGGGGATCATCCTGGACTCATCGCTCTCAATGACCCAGCAAGTCAACGCAGTCTCCTCCTCCTTCTTCAACACCCTCCGCATGCTCCGCAAGATTTACAGATGGATCCCCACCGGAACCAGAAGGACGGTAGCACAGGCCCTCGTCAGCAGCAGACTGGACTACGGCAACGCCCTCTACGCAGGAACCACGGCCAAACTCCAAAAGAGACTCCAACGCATACAGAACGCCTCCGCACGCCTCATCCTCGACATACCCCGCCACACCCACATCTCTGCCCACCTGAAAGACCTTCACTGGCTCCCAGTCAACAAGAGGATCACCTTGAAGCTCCTCACCCATGCCCACAAAGCTCTCTACAACGCTGGACCAGCATACCTCAACAAACGTCTCACCTTCTACACCCCTAACCGCCAGCTTCGCTCTGCCGATCTCACCCTCGCCACTGTCCCACGCATCCACAGGACCTCTACCGGCGGCAGATCCTTCTCTTACCTCGCCGCCAAGACCTGGAACACCCTCCCCACACAGCTGCGTCAGACCCAGGACCTGCTGACCTTCAGGAGACTTCTCAAGACCTGGCTGTTCGAGCAGTAGCTGCACCCCTCCCCCCTCAGCGCCTTGAGACCCGCACGGGTGAGTAGCGCGCTCTACAAATGTTTGATTGATTGATTGATTGAAGGTAATCAGAATGGTGGTACACTTAGATCAAAATGGGCTCATGAAGGCTCTGTCTGCCAAGATGAGGGACCACAGGGCCATGATGTCCATAGACTTTGAGAAAGTTTTTTACTCAGTACGTTGGGACTTAATGTTTTGAGTCCTGGAACACCTGAACTTTGGCACTTACTTCAGATGATATGTTGCAATGCTTTACTCCAAACCGTGGGCAAGAATTAAGGTAAATGGAGAGTTGTCTCCTGCGTACGTCATCAAATGGAGGATGCGACAGGGATGTGCACTCTTGCCCCTCCTCTTCGCCTTAGTTATAAAACCACTGGCTGAATGGATCAGGCGGGATGGCCAACTAAGCGGGTCCAGGTAGCCCCAGGAAATGGAGGACCGGGTCTCACTTTACGAGGACAACATCCTAGTCTACATTAGCAACCCTGAGACTTCCTTACCCTGTCTGATTCAAATGCTGTGGATCTATACGAGGACAGATCAGGCCTTGCAATAAACTGATCCAAACCCACATACATCCCCATATCCAGAGTACAGAATGACATAAGTGCAACCACTGACCTCCTATGGGCAGACCAGCACTTTAAATATCTTGGTATGCATATCATTCTTACCAGGCAGAGTCCTCAGGAAATGAATGTTGCACCTTATATTTACTGCATGAAGCGGGATATGGACCTGTGAGAAAATCTGCTCCTCAATATGGTGGGCAGGGGAGCCCTATTTAAAATGATCTCCCTTCCTCTAATGATATATGTCTTACAAAACTATCTCTACGATATACCCTCTATATTTTTCCATTCTCTACAAGCAGCCATAGAGAAATTCCTATGGAAAGGGGGTCAACTGCGAATTGCATTTAGCAAATGCGTACTGGGGCCGTATGATGGCGGCCTGAGAATCGCAGATGTGAAACTATACTACTGGGCTTGCCACATCACCCCAATCAATGACTGCCTCTTTGTGGCTCGTGCAGACCCAGCAGTTGAATTGAACTACGGGCTCCCTTATTTATTCAACCTCTTCTATGTACCCCTCAAAAGCACAAACCTTCCCCCGGCAACGCTGACATCACTAACCTGCTGGCACCAGGCGTTGTGGTTGATCAATTGGCACAGTGTTCCGGCTTAAACACACAGCAGTTTTGAAAGGATTCCAATCTTGGGATACTATTGGAATCTCCAAGCTGGAGGACACATTGAAGGACAACTCAATACACACATTTCAAAGACACGTATGACATGCACAAGTCACAATTCTACCATTACCTCAAAGGAGACATGCACTTGAGCAACACCGAGAAAACCTGCAGGCCCTCTCAGATCACAACCCCCTAAGAACATATTCCAATGGCCCCCTGGGGGCGGAAAGGGAACTCCAAGGTAATTTTCACTAGTAAAAATAAAACACCTGATCCCATGAAATCATTGAGAGAGCATTGGGAAAGTGATGTGGGGGCTTGGAGGAAGAGAGAGGACTGGGTAGAGCATGGCTCCCAGAATACTGGCAGTCTATGCGACTGAGGTTGATCCAACTTCAGTATTTCATTCAGAGGCGCAACTAGAGACAAATTTTGGGGGACGCTACCAAACATTTGGCGGGGGGCTGATTCTTCCAGCAATATGCAGAGTGGAGATGCAGGGGCTCTAAGAAGGGGTGAAAACACAACAAAGCCTCGTTAGCAAGTAAATGGTCTTTTAAAGACCTGTGAAGTACTCGGGTGCAGCTGTGTGTGTGCCCGGGAAGCTGTCTCACATGACGGAGGGGGGGGGGGCTGAAGCCCTTTGAGCCCAATGGGCGTTGCGCGCCTGATTTCAATCGTAGGTACTTTAGCCCCTCAAATGAAATATGACCTGAACCCACACTGCCGAAGGGTCAAAATGGACATAGGAACCTTTTTTCACACAGTCTGGGACTGCCCAGTGATACAAAGGTACTGGCATAGAATACTGCACACAGTATTCTATCCTCTGTGGTGAGGTGGCCGTTTGATGCCAGACCCCAAAGTGATGCTGCTGGGGTTGATGAATTAATGGGGGGCAGCGGATACACCAGACTCCTGGTAGCCGCTGGCCTCCTTCTTGCCAGAAGAGACTTCGCCTGACATTGGAGGGCAGACCAGGTGCCTGCTGTGACGGCCTGGCGTGGACTACTGCGTTAAAGCTGAGCTATGTCTACAAATCAAAAGGTTGCCCCGAAAAACATGACAAGGTTTGGGGCGCCTGAACTTTAATATATGATTGTGTGAGGATTAATGCCTTTCTTGTGTATGTACCACAGGGCAGGCAGGGGGACGGTTGGAATAGGCCGGGCCTCAGTTGCTGTTTTTGAAAGTTGTGAACTTTGAACGTGTGGAAAACCTAATAAAAAAGAGTTGGAAAAATGGATAGCAATTAGCAAACAGCGGTTCAGAAAAAAATCGCTATTTGGAAATTACTATTTTAAACATTCGCACATCTGGCCCAAAAACTGGCCCTTACCTTCTTCTCAACCTTAATATAACCTTGAAGACCGGGTACACGTAGTTGCAAAGTTTGTCTCTCACAAACTTCCTGCAATTCCTACGAATACATCGATTACTCGCGGTACAACAAGACGCTTTCTGCTCGCGGGTTTTCATGTTACGTTTCCCCAACATATAGGCTATTTTCAGCAGTGAAAACACGGGAATCAACGCTATTTCAAAACGTTCAGCAAAGTCCTCATGTACACAGTAAAGCACGGTTGCACAGAATTTTGGCCAAACCATTTTGGGTGTTATGAAAGCATAATGAAAATTGAAACAAAAAAAATATATAATATTCCACTTTAATGAAAAATGGTAGCACTGCATATGAAGTTGAAAACAATCAATTACGTACCGCTTTTTCAAAGCCAGCAAAAGATGAAACATCTGATTTTTTTTTAACAATTCAGCCTTGTGCAGCTCCCTGCTAAGCCTGGACAAGTTGCTAACCACCATTTGAGTCCGGAGGAGCAGGGGTTAATGCTGAAGGCTGATTAAGGATCAGCACATGAAAGAGCAAGAGATAAACTAGAAGCCTACTCTTTCAATCACAGCGGATCAGTCATGGCTTATGGGTAGGATAACATGAGCAAACCGTATTTCTTATGGACCTTGCTGCCAACATATAACATGCCACAGATGCTTACCAAACACAAATCAATGAAGACAGAATCTTGGATACAATTAGCATGTTTTGGGATAAAAAATGAGGGCATAATTAAAAAAAAAGTAGGACACTCATCTGGTTAAAACAGGATATCTTGCAATAGAAAATATAGTCACTGCTGAAGGCCAAAGAATATTACTTCACCTAAAGTCAAGTGTTCTCAGGGGAGAACACTTGACCTGGGTGAAATATATAACTTTACTTATAAAATTTAAAGGTGAGCTGCACTAACAGGCATGTCCTAAAGAGCAGGTGGCAATTGTGCACTGACTTTTGGCAACCTGCAGGCAATTTTGTAGTGTGACCAATCTACTTGTAGGTTACATTGCAAAATGTCCTGTCACGGGGGGTCACAGAACAACATGCCTAATGAATATTAAATAAGCAGGTCGCTATTTGCGACCCCTTGTGATTAGCTACAAGCACATCGATGGTGGTTTGCAAGGAGCAGCAGACGGCCAACCATGTGATCACATTCACCAAAAGGAAAGATTTTTCTAAATTTGTCCATGTTTCTTAAAGCAATAGGTTATGCTTTAAAAAAATGTTCCCCTTTGAGAAGAAATCAGAAGATACAGGAAGTGTTCTTCAGGAATCCTTCCCATTCCCCATGAGGCTACCAACAAAATTCTGATGCGAAACCTGTCTAATAGAGACAATTTGCTTTTTCAAATTAGTTGCCACCTTCTTTCTCAGTAACTTTTCAATGGCTTGCGAGCACAGTTGTGGTCACAGACTATTGCTACATCTTGGTTCCAGTAACACAGTGAGCCTAGGACACACGTCCGGGCATAACCATGCCCCTTAGGGCAGGCAATGAAACACACAAAAGCTGAGATGTGTAATGCTTGCAATTTGTTTAACCACTGGTAATCGCTCGGGGTAGCATCCTAACCCATTGTTCTTTTGCTCACCATGCCACCTCAGTTTGGACCCGGCCATATGCAGATCAGTCTTGACTCTGCTCCTCATGGGAACAGTCCAGCTTGAACTGCCAGGCCAGGCTCTTCCGTGGCAGGAACACAGGCAACCGAGGACAGGTTTCACCCTAGTTATGGGCTCATCCGCCCCCACTGTACAGGTTGGTTCCAGTGACATAGTGAGCATGGCACCCACATCTGGGCATACCCATTCCAGTTAGGGCAATTCATAAAACACACAAAAGGTAATGGGAGGAATGCTTGCAAATTACCTACCCACTTGCTATCGATGGGATAGCATCCCAATCCATCATTCTTTTGCTCATCATGTAACCTCAGTTTGAACCCAGCCATATGCAAATCAGTCTTGGCCCTGCTCCTCATGGGAACCGTCCAGCCCGAACTGCCAGACCACGTCCTCCCTGAACCGGAACACAAGCAGCCCATAACCGGTTTTGACCTAGTTATGGGCTCACCAGCCGGGTACAGCTTGGTTCCAGAGACACAGTGAGTACGGGACCCATGTCTGGGCATATCCATGCCGCTTAGGGCAGTACATGAAACACACAAAAGCTGATGGGAGGAATGCTTACAATTTATCTAACCACTGGCAATCGCTCGGGCTAGCATCCAAATCCATCGTTCTTTTGCTCGACATGCCACCTCACTTGTGACCCAGCTATATGCAAACTAGCCTTGACACTGCCAGATCCTCCCTGAACCAGAACACAAGTAACCCAGGACGGGTTTCACCCTCGTTATGGGCTCATCAGCCGGGTACAGCTTGGCTCCAATGACACAGTGAGCATGGGACCCATGTCTGGGCTTACCCATGCCACTTAGCTGGATGCATGAAACACACAAAAGGTGATGGGAGGAATGCTTTCAATGTGTCTAACCACTGGCAATCACTCAGGGTAGCATCCCAACCCATCAGTCTTTTGCTCAGCATGCCACCCAGCCATATGCAAATCAGTCTTGACCCTGCTCTTCATGGGAACAGTCCAGCTCGAACTGCCAGGCCAGGTCCTCCCTGAACTGGAACACAGGCAACCCAGGATAGGTTTTCCCTAGTTATGAGCTCATCAGCTGGGTACAGCTTGGCTACAGCGACACAGTGAGCATGGGACCCACATCTGGGCATACCCATGCCACTTAGGGCTATACATGAACAGCACAAAAGGTGATGGGAGGAATTCTTGCAATTTGTCTAAACACTGGCAATCACTCAGGGTAGCGTTGAGTTCAGGGAAGGCCTGGTTTAGCAGTTCGGGATGGACTATTCCCATTGGAGCATGGCCAAGACTTATTTGCATAGTTGGGTTCGAACTGAAGTGGCATGGTGAACAAAAGAACGATTGGTTGGAGTGCTATCCCAAGCTATTGCCACTGGTTAGGCTTCCTGCAAGAAGCCTCCCCTCATCTTTTGTGCATTTTATTTACCACCCTAAGTGGTATGGGTGTGCCCAGACTTGGGTCCCATGCTCACGGTTTCATTGAAACCAAGCTGCACCTTGCTGATGAGCCCATAACTAAGTTGAAACCGGGCCTTGGTTGCTTATGTTTCGGGTCAGGGAGGGCCTGGCTTCGCAGTTTGGGCTGGACTGTTCCCATTGGAGCAGGGTCAAGGCTGATTTGCATATAGATGGTCCAAACTGAGGTAGCATTGTGAGCAAAAGAACGATGGGTTGGAGTGCTACCCTGAGCTATTGCCAGTGGTTAGACTTATTGAAAGCAGGGTGCCACCACCTTTTGTGTGTTTCATCTTTCTAAAGTTGCCATTTGTGCAAAGGTTACATTCAATTCGACTTGACAAACAAGTCAGGTTTAATGTAATGATTTTTTTGACACATTGAACTATCATATTTAGAAGTCCCATTCAGATGTTAGCACTGCTGAGTTGTCAGTGTGTAAATGAGTACTCGCCAATGGGGCTACAAGCCTTTCCACAGTAAAAATGACAATGTAGGTTTTTTTTTTAATGTCAGGACATGTAAAGTTAATAAAGCATATTCCCATCTTTTTAATGTAATGCACCTTGGCTATAGGGCTCAGTAGGCCTGCCTTAGGTGTGTGTTATAACTATTAAAAAGGATGGTGCGGGTTTGCCATTGGTTTAAATGGCAAAGTCGAGTTAGACGTTTAAAAGGCCGCTCAACAATGGTGGGCTGGGAGTCATGTTTTGCTTCGTCACACTTGTAGTGGCACAATAAGTGCTGAACTCCACAAGAGACATTTTAATTTACACAGTATTACATATTTGGGCTTCATATGATAAACAATTTTACATGTCAGACTGATTCTGCAGGTTCAACCCCGGGCAGTATGACAGAACTGCTTTTTAGAGTCTACCTGGGCCTACTACCCTTATCTGGTCTCTGAAAAGCTGAGATGGTTACAGTCCCGTCCTGAGAATGCCATGACACCTAGTCTGTGGTCAGGGCAGCTGATGTATCAAAGCCATGCAGGTTTCAAGTAGGTTCTGACATTAAAACTGGTGCAATCAAATCATTGCCTAAGAGACAACTAGCACCCTGTTTCTCTCTTACCTCAACCATGAACATCTTGCATTGACTCCTACCTCTACTCTGGCAAGTTGGTATTCCATTTCATCGTCACTGGCTATCAGGTTGTGCCATTGGCACCAGGGGAAATCTCTTCAGTCTTTACCATAGTCCTGCATGCAAATGTATGCCTCATAGTAGGAACCTTCATCCTATTGATACCTACATCCAACACAAAACCTTTGGTATTAGGATGGATGTGCATAAGAGCATCTGTTTCCATTTGCCTAAATGTATGTAGTGAATACGTTGTGTGCCATGGGGCACTCTAAGATAATTTCACTTGCAGTTAATGCTGCCTATTGTGGATGCAGCTGGTGTAGGGTCTTTCACCTGATAATCCTTCTTGCAATGCCCCTCCATATGACATCTAAAGCCACTTATGGCATGGATGAATCGTCCAATATTTTCCTTGTTCTTATGCTCCTAATGAGGAAATACATTTCCTTTCTGCTTGTTTCAAAATCATTCTAGACCCTTGAACTTTGCTTTGGCCCTTACACTCACGGTTTGATTCCAGTCTGTGAAGAGTCCCCCCCTTCCCTTGCACAGATCCACTCTGCTCTAGCACTTTGTTTACCATGTTTAGCTAACTACTGTCAGACAATACTTCAGGTTTTTCTGCCACATCTAATAGGTATTGCTTAAGTGGGGCAGAGCACTCTTGTTTGAATCTCTCTGCTATCACCTATTAGTTAAGGGACTGAAAATCCTGAGCCTACATCCCTCTCTCCCACTCATTCATATCATGCAACACAATATGGGCCCAAGTCCCAAATAGAGTATAGTCTCCTCCCTTGCTCTCTTTGAATCTCCGAAGGTCCAAACTGTCTAATCAGAGCTCCCTTCATTTGCTTATAGTTCATTAGACCAGCTCTAGAATATTTTGGAGTGGTTTGAATGTTTTGAGGTTGATCCAATGATCAACTCAAAACATTCAAACCACTCCAAAATAGTCTTACCTTCCACAAGCTTGTGCACAAGCGCTTTTGAAACCTTCACTGTTAACCCTGCAGACTTTGAGTTGAAATCACTGTTCCCAGAAGTGGCTTTCTCTGCCTCAATCCTGTGTCTCTTCTTCTCTGGGGCTATTGTTTCTCCCTTCAATCCTCATAGTCATTCCTTTTTTGTCTCTTCCTTTCCTTCTTCTTCACTTCTCTTTTCCTCTCGCATCCATTCATTCTTTCTCTCCCACCTCCTTTCTTCTTCTTCCTGGTGAGCTAACCTCAACTTCTCCTTGTCAAATTCCCTAGCCTTTTCATCTTCTTGATTTCTGAAGGGCAATTGCAGGTTTGGGGTCTCTGCTAGGCTAAACCCACCCAAGGGAATGACTCCTGGAGTCACTTTCAGTTGTACCCTAGAAATCAGTGGGGGCATTGTCTTGGAGGAAAACACTAAAATCTAATTTAGGGACCCATGATATGTATGGGAAAAACTTATAGTGATAGCTGTATGAGCATGAAACCACAGCATTCACAGCCCCTCCCACCAGGGTCCATCAGTATCTCCCCTACAACATCCCCTATTTTCTCTGATTGTCTTTAATGTAATTTACTTGGATCTTCCTATGCTTGTCCCTGGAAGCCCTCCACCCTCACTCCAAACATATCCCTGAAGTGAGGTTGGGACAGAGGTGCAAGGCCTACTACTACCAACCTTTTTTCTGCCATCCTTATGTATAGGTAATGTTACGAACAAGCTGAAGTTACTGCTTTGTTTCTGGTAGTTGGAGCTCGAATCTACAGCTCCTACAGTGCTAGCTGCCATTTGTTAGACCCCTTTCTGGAATGGTTGGAGGCACAGGACAGACAGTGGCTACTGGGCGCCAACCGTGGTGGTTGAGGTAATTTGCCACTGCTGTCCTGGGGCCATCCTACTATAGCAATAAAAACTGGGCCAATTGAACCTTGCCTGCAATTGACTCTGAGGGTATGAAGGGCCAGACGTTCAAGTGGTCTCAGTTAGGTAATGTGTGGGTGAGATGCTCAGAACTCAAATATTAGGTGCATTAATGTAATGTCCAACCCAATGTTTGTGTTTTTAGAAAAAAGATACGTGTATTCTAATTACAGAAGAAGTAAGTTAATACTGTACATACAGAGTAAACAAATCTACAGGATAGCACTAGGGGTTCTCTGCAGAATGAAAAAATGGAATAATCACAGTTAAAACTCAGGTGCAGGCTCACTAGGTTGCAGCAGAGCAGCTTTCTAGCGTTCTGTGACGCCTTGGTCAGTCTATAGCAAATGAATATTGGGTTATTGGGTGGGGATTGCAATACTTGATAATTTGTCCCACCAACCTCTGTTAGCCAAATGTTCACAGTGAATGTCTTTAGGCATATGCTTTTGTGTGTTTAGGGGCCAAAGCCTTTGCTGTTTGTACAGTCACTGAAGAAAGAATCGCCATCCCATCTGCAATGCCCAGTGCGCATTGATTTTTTAGCATTTGCACTTGTTCTCGTGGCTGCTAAAAACACTCACTTTCCTTTTTTTAAATTGCTAATTTTAAATCGTGTTCATATGTCTTAATGCTTTGTGTACTTTGAATCTGATGTTGTGTGCTTACGGTGGTTACTGATCCCGGCCGACCTTCGGTCTCTCTCCGCAGTTTCTATTCCCCGGGTGAGACATCTAGAGACGCCATTTTGGGAGTGCGTGCTCTAGTGTCTCAAGGGGCAGGGGACATAAAAATGCGCGCTGCGCAAGCGGCAGTGCCCAAAGCGCATTGATTTTTTAGCATTTGCACTTGTTCTCGTGGCTGCTAAAAACACTCACTTTCCTCTTTTTAAATTGCTCATTTTAAATCGTGTTCATATGTCTTAATGCTTTGTGTACTTTGAATCTGATGTTGTGTGCTTACGGTGGTTACTGATCCCGGCAGACCTTCGGTCTCTCTCCGCAGTTTCTATTCCCCAGGTGAGACATCTAGAGACGCCATTTTGGGGAGTGCGTGCTCTAGTGTCTCAAGGGGCGGGGGACATAAAAATGCACGCTGCGCGAGCGCCTAAGGCAAGCCCGTCTTCGCCCGTCAGCGTCCCGGATGCGGCCAGCGCCAGCCACTATGCTGGTGCCTCCTCCCTTACCAAACCTATCGCCACTCATTACAATAGTAAGGAACTTTGGTCATTTAATTTTAATAACTGTGAGGGTTGCATGAGATGGGATGTAGAGGTTAAAAGCACTTATGCATGTGCCAATTGCAAGTTAGAGCTTCCCCTGGCCAATTTTTCCACGGCGGACATGCCCAAAGGCAGGCATGAGCCTTTCTCTATTAAGGCAGCGCTTATTAATGCTCGGTCAGTTTCTAAACATTGTCAAGACATCTTTGACCTACTTGCAGATGAGTCGCTTGACTTACTGTTTTTAATTGAAACTTGGCTAACTCCTTTCTCCAACCCGGTTATTGAAATGGCCATCCCTAAAGGGTTCAAGATCTTTAGAGCAGACCGTAAATCTGGGCGTGGGGGTGTTGCTGTGGTAGTGAGGGAAAAATGGGAGTGCCAATTTAACGAATTAACGGACTCTTCTAACATTGAAGCCCTTGATTTTTGTGTTAAATGATCTCCCCACTACTTTCTGGGGGGGATCTTGCTCTATCGACCCCCGGGCCCAGTTGGCCTCTTCCCAAATTTGCAAAATAACTGGATTGTGCCTAGAGCCCTACATTACATGCATTTCTTGCTTCTTGGCGATTGTAACATACATATTGATAATATTGATGGAAGTTATACGCGCGACTTTTTATCCGTGCTACATGCGTCTCAACTCAAGCAATATGTAACCGCCCCGACACATGGCGGGGCCACGTGCTCGATATCATCTGTTCCCATTTGCCTCTAGTGGTGGCATCTCCCCTGCAAGTAACTTGGTCCGATCATTACTTGATCTCCTTTTCTTGGCATATTGCCAGGCGGACTTACTCGCCAAGGCCATGTTGGTCCGGCATGGGTAGGGCGTCCAATAAAATAGAGCCGTCTATTTTCTGCCAAGCCCTGGTTGAATCCCAGCCTCAGCTTCCTGCGGATTTTAATCTAGCTCTTTCTCATTTTAATCGTTGGATTGAGAAGGTGGTGATTGATCTTGCTCCGCAAGTCAGACCCAAATGTCATAACGCGCCGCTGTCCAAACCGTGGTTTTCGCCGCAGCTTAAATTAATGAAACAGCACTGTAAAAGGCTCGAAAGGAAATGGAGGCAGAACTATAGTATTGAGGCCAAGACTGCACTGAAAGCAGCCCAAAAATCTTATTATGCTGCTATTGTATTAGCGAAACGCTCATACTATACTGATCGTATTGCCCTGTCTGGCAATAACGCTAAGGAACTGTTTAACATCGTGAAAAGTTTTGTGACCCCCAAAGCTATGAACAATGACCATGCCCCTTAACTTTCCTGGTGTGAAGAGCTTTCAAACCTTTTCACCAATAAGGTTAGGGCGCTCCAACTGGTTTTCGGCAGCCAGGTTGCCCTGGCCTCTGTGGTTCTTTCTGACCAACAAGTCTCTCCTTCTGCTAAAGCTACCTTTTCCACCTTTGAGGCTATTTCATTGACGGACTCCTTAGCCGCTTTGTCTTCTCTTAAATCAGGCTCTCCTAATGATCCCTGCCCTGCTAAACTTATGGCCAGCGCGGCTGTTGCTATCAACCCTCTTTTGAATCAGTTGATCAACACCTCGCTGACATTGGCCTTTGTTACTACAGATTGGAAACAGGCACTGCTTATTCCGCTTATTAAAAAGATGACTTTGGATCCCAACTTACCGGCCAGTTACCGTCCTATTTCTCTGCTTCCAGCTATTGCTAAAGTATGTGAGAAAATGGTCAATAAGCAGTTGACCTCCTTTATCGAACTGCATGGCTTGTTGCACCCGGCTCAATCTGGCTTCAGGGCCTCTTACAGCACGAAGTCAGCCTTGGTGGAAATCACGGAAGCTATCCGTGAGACTTTGGATGCTGGGGGCAGGGCAGTTTTGGTCCTTTTGGACCTTTCTGCCGCTTTTGATACTGTCCCCCACTTGCTCCTTTTAGCCCGTTTGCAGAATCTAGGTAACCTGGGTGCCGCCTGGGAGTGGCTGAAATCCTTCTTAGAAGGTAGAACCCAACAAGTTTGGATCCCCCCTTTTGCGTCTACTCCCCAAGCTCTTCAGACAGGAGTCCCGCAAGGGTCCGTATTGAGCCCTCTTTTGTTTAATATCTATATGACTCCTCTTATTGAGTTGGTAGAGGAACTGGGAGCTAAAGTTGTTGCTTACGCCGACGACACTCAGCTCCTGTTCACTTGGAAAAAACAGGAGACAGCCACCGCCCATGTTAAAACTTGTTTGGCTGCAGTGTTCAATTGGCTCACTTCCGCCCAGCTGAAATGTAATGAAGACAAAACCGAGATGCTACTCTTTGGGGAGTTCCCCCGTTTGTTCTAGCATACTCTCTGGCCAGATGCGTCCCCTAGGCCCTCTCCTTCAGGTCTCCCAGTAAAAAATCTCGGGATTTGGTTCGACGAAAAGCTTAGTTTCTCCAACCAAATTAGCAAACTGACTGGCACTTGTTTCGGCGCATTGAAGCTTCTTAAACAATTCTTGCCTCTTTTGCTTTTGGTTGCGAAAGAAATGGTCAACAGAGCCCTTGTTACCTCATGCATTGATTATGCGAATGCTTTGTATGTTGGCATTCCCGGTTAACTGATGGACAGACTTCAGGTGGTCCAGAATGCCGCTGCTCGTTTGCTCTTTGACCTCCCCAAATGTACCAGTGTCAGACAGCACCTGCGTGAGCTGCACTGGTTACCGGTGAGGGCAAGGGTTACATTTAAGGCTCTGGTAACAGCTCATGCGGCGCTCTATGAGTATGGTCCTCTGTATCTCAGGAAACGCTTCCAGTTTTATACCCCTAGCAGGCACTTGCGATCTTCTAACATGCTTGTGGCCACTATTCCTAGATTCTGCCTGAAAAGAAAGGGTGGCAGCTCCTTGGCTTATTTGGCAGCTATGGCCTGAAACTCCCTCCCTTTTGACATGCGTAGCTTACAGAACGCTACCCGATTTAGGAAGAGACTTAAAACGTTTCTTTTTAACTAAGTTTGATTTGTGTGTATCTGTCCTTTTTAGGTCTCACCTTGGCAGCGCATGCGCTGCTTGCGCTGTCTCAGCGAGACCTAAAGTAATCTCTATATGTTGGCAAGCAGCCGGTAGTTTCTCCTGCTGCTTGCCATTTGCTAAGTGTTGTTATCGATTTTGTTTCCTTTGTTTTCAGTGGCTGATGATGTCCAACTGACTTCCGTGTAGTCCGGAAGCAGCGGCCATGTTGCATTCAGTAAAATAACGATGAAGGACTCCTCGTAGTAACGTCAAGTATTATATTTATTCTTGGGATTAGATGGTCAGGTACAGCATTCAAGTAGAAATGTAATCTGGTAAGAAACCCCACCGGGAGCAGGTACCTTCCTGCTCAGCCTCCAGATAACTGACAAATCTCATTGAACATCAACAGGTGGAACTGTATGACATCACAGAGACATGACATAGACAAGTAGAGACTGACACAAAGGAAGGACAAGGTAATAGGAAAGCAGAATACAACACCCTTCCCTTAACCGAAAAAGAAGTAAAGACTAGAGCACCAAGAGAAGGAGAAAAGGTACGACAGAACATAAAACAAACAAAATAAACTGAACACTCCAAAAGATATAGGTTCATTGAACATCAACAGGTGGAACTGTATGACATCACAGAGACATGACATAGACAAGTAGAGACTGACACAAAGGAAGGACAAGGTAATAGGAAAGCAGAATACAACACCCTTCCCCTTAACCGAAAAAGAAGTAAAGACTAGAGCACCAAGAGAAGGAGAAAAGGTACGACAGAACATAAAACAAACAAAATAAACTGAACACTCCAAAAGATATAGGGCAATAAATGTTCAGATACAAGAATGAACAAATGAAATATGAACTCCTCCAAAATATCAGAGCACCAAGTGGTTCATATCAACAAAAGTGATCAACTTGCGGCTATTCATAACATCAAGTAATTTGAACTCCTCTAAAACATTAGAGCACTTAAAGTGGTTCATTTAAATTGACAATAAACTGAGCCCCCACCGGCTCCTCACAGCAAACATTTGAACTCCTCAAAAATAGAGAACATAAAGTGGTTCATCTGGAATGACAATAAACTGAGCCCTTACGGCTCCTCAAAGCATGCACATGAACTCCTCTAACATAATAGAGCACTTATAGGTGGTTCACATGAAACAAGAACTAACAACTGAGCATTACTAAAGCTCATCAACAATAAGCAAAAAAAGAATGGAGCACCTAAGGCTCCTCACTGTAAGCATGTGAAACACTGAAACTGAACACCTCTAAATAATAGAGCACTTCCATGGTTCATCAAAATTTTAGCACAAATAAAACTGAACATGAGCAAAAGTGAGCACACCACGGCTCTTCAACTTTAAACTTGACAAGAATGGAGCTCCTCAACGAAGTTGAGCACAGATATGGCTCCTGACAGCAAACACTTGAAGAATTCATCAGCATGCATAGTTTCTTCCTTTCGTTCTCACTTTCATTTGAAACATTAAACCCTTCAACAAATAAACCCCCAAAAGATCCAGGTTCCAGTAAACTAAATAAATAAAAAAAATGGAATGGAGCACCTCAATATGTACATATTGAGCATCAAAAATGGCTCCCCACTTCGAATAAGGAATTGTACTGACATGTATAAAATGGTCCTCATAAAGCATCACTTAATAGATAATCAATAACAATAAATTGTAAACATCGGACCATCAAATGCACAGTTAGTAAATTGGTTGAAATGCAAAGTTGACAAAAATTCAAACATAAGAAAATAAAATAATAAACGTAGTCACCGTTGTCTATGGAGGAAACTTCTGGCATGATGATCGGCACATGAGGAGATTCCACAAAGACGTTGTGCTTTCTAAGTTCTGCCGTTTGCTCTTTCATATAAAGCGTGACTTTCAAGAAATCAGAGAAACAGTACCTTCAGTGAAGATTCTTCAATCAGCTTTATCAACACAAACACGCACCGAACCTTGAAGAATACTGCGTGGTTGGCAAAGTGTAAACAATATACTCCGTGACATACTTCTCAGAATGGTAGACAGGAACTACCAACCACAAAATGGCTGCACGTATTCTGACGCTGAGCCGGGTGGCTCGCAGCGCGCCAGAACTGCAAAGCGTCAATAAGCAGCACAGGTTGAACTTCACGCGTCCAAGGAAGTCCCACAGCGTCATAGAGGCACAGCACAAGAATGCAAACAGGTACAGTGCACGAGCTTTGTTTGTAGTTTGAATTATAATAAAACAGTTCAAACCGCCCCATAGCAGAAGCGCGTTTATGTCAATTTGGGAAATGATAAATGGCCTCAAGTAGGCGGAGACAGCTTCCTCAGTAACTGGGTTGCAGAAATAAGTATGGTATTCAGCTCTCCCCACACAAGAGTAGAAATTTCATCAATAAAGCAGATTCACAAAACGGGACGATGAAAGCAATAGGAGTGTACGTAGGACTGATCATCAAAGAGTCAATAGTGGAATTGCACTCCGTTCATAGTACTTCAACAGTGGTACTCATAACACTCCAACAGTTCTGATGGCAGCACGCTAACTTCAAATATCCACCTACTAAACTAAACTTCCAACTTGTAGGCAGACTTTTAGCATGTTTCAAATCACATACAAACGCTCAACTTACTTTGGCAGGCTGTCAGATGTTACCGACACCGGTGGGGTGAAGAGAGTGTTGAGCAAAAGGTTCAGTTAGTTTCTTCTAGTTTCTTTAGCAGTTTCTTCTTTTGATCACGCGTGGTTTCTTTCCTTAAATCGTCGCCAGTGTTGCATTCAGTAAAATAACGATGAAGGACTCCTCGTAGTAACGTCAAGTATTATATTTATTCTTGGGATTAGATGGTCAGGTACAGCATTCAAGTAGAAATGTAATCTGGTAAGAAACCCCACCGGGAGCAGGTACCTTCCTGCTCAGCCTCCAGATAACTGACAAATCTCATTGAACATCAACAGGTGGAACTGTATGACATCACAGAGACATGACATAGACAAGTAGAGACTGACACAAAGGAAGGACAAGGTAATAGGAAAGCAGAATACAACAGGCCACCAACTACAGTTTTCGTCCGCACTGTTCGGACTTTTTGTTTGTCTTGCGCATCTCTGCCTGACCTAAACATGGCAGCGGCGCATGCGCAAGGAGCCGGAGTGCGCGAGGGGTGGGCAGCGCATGCTGCTTGTTTTCACTACGTTTAACACCAAGCTAGGACGTGCAGGGTTTTTTTGTGTGTTGGAGGGCACGGTGAGGAACCTTTTCTGTCTTCAAGTAATAGGCGCCAGAAACCGAAATGAGCAGGTGTAGATGGCGCAGCGCAGCCTCTTGACTGGAGGAGAGACCGCGGTGAAAAGAAAGCTACATCACAGGAAACATCTTGACGAGGGCGCAGAGCTCACCCTTTCTTCTCTCTGTCCCGGCATGAACCCTTCTCAAAACTTACTGCACTTTTCTATTTCCTGTTCGCGACAATCTCCCTCTGAGCCCGTCCATGATGCCGTCCGTTTTGTAAATATTTCCCCATGAGAGGGCGAGAAGTTAATGAGAAACTGCGCAAAGTTGGACTGGCCTGTAAAGAGAGGGTAAGGTTTCACAATAGGCTGCTGCACACTCTGACAGGCCACGGGGCTGCCATGTAGTCCATTCAGTTAGAGGTGTCATCTTGCAAGCGATTTACTCTGTCCCAGCCGCACCCGTGTTTTGACCTCAGTCTGTCAGGGTACTCACTATATCTGAGCAGTGGCGTATCAATAGCCCCTCGTTGCGCGGGGGCTCACCGCTCCAAGGGGCCCCCTCCGGCACTGTGCACAGAGAGCCTGAGGGCTCTTGACTACGCGAGGGCCCCCTCCATGCAGTTTGCAAGCCCCCCACCCCTCAAGTTTCGTTACTCGACTGTACCCGAGTCTTCAATTTCTCGCCATCACTCCAGGTTTTGGTACACACAGACAGGTGAGCAGTGAAGGGAGTGGTTACACTGTCGCTTCTTACTTAATCCCTATAGTGGCATGAAAGAATGAAACAGATTAGCTATGGCTTGTGATAAAAGGCGGGGCACCAAGGTGACGTGCAAACTCCTAAAATAAAATAATGCAACATGATAAAAGGCGGGACGAAATGTGACGTCCAAACTCCTAAAGAAAATAATACAACATCCCACCTGACAGCGAAACGCTACCTGTCGTGCTAGAACGGTTACCATGGTAACCGTTTACTAAACTGCATCCATAGCTGCAAAGAGAGACATTTCTTATATTGAGCTTTTTCTCGTTTGTACCAGGGTCATAACACAGTTCCTTGGAGTGATGAGAGGGTAGGGGGTCAACCCTTCAGGGGGAACCAGCCCCCCAAGGACCCCCTTTCTGTCCAAGGACAATGAATATCTTTTCTCGTCCCGTTCTTCGCGGTGTGTGAGGGGAGCATTATTTTGGGACACAGCCCTGACCTGTATGAGGGGTGTTAGGTATGTGGATAACTCGGCTCCCCTAGCTTCGTATGCAGGGGCAGCCTCACCAAATTTCAGTGAACTGCGCAAATACAATTGCAGATAGTGGTGCCTCAAGAGTGCTGTGATTCCTAACGGAAAATAAATCTGCCTGCCCACTAGGGGGCAGTAAAAGATGTTCATAATTGATGTGCAGTGGCTCCCTCGGATCCCTTGATTGGTACTACTGCACCTAATTCAGCAAAAATAACTATACACAAAATTCTACTCATCCTAGCACGTGACCTCCAGCTCATACATTACTTACCCAGCAGTGGATTGCTTGTGTAAGTGCCTGTGTCTTGAAGCCTGTCATTGACCCGCCAATTCATGACGGCAACCACCTTTGCCCTGCCACGACCACTCATTCCTTAAAATTACTTTGAATGTTGTTAAGTGCATTTTTGGGTAGATTAAGGACCACATGGTGCCATAGGATCATTTTGGACTGAGGCCTTTCCTAGTTGCAGGTGCCTCCGTATCTTAGCCAGACAGAAATGTGAAGTTCTTTAATTTGCTCGATGATGACGTCTCATCTTTTCTCAGGAGTCCCGGTGCTGATAGATGGGTGACATGCAGAATGATTGCAATCACTCACCAAGATGGTGCTCAGCTCCATTCTGGGGCAGCATACTGCGTACTTGCCTTAAAAAATGGCTGCTAAGAAAGAGCCCAGTGCACGCTATTAGAAATGTAAATTAAAGGCAGAAGACTTATCACTTTGAAATTGCTTTTTGAATATGCTCCACCCCAATGACTCCCTTGTCTCTACCCTCTTGGGTCAAGACATGTTCAAACATATATTTTTACTGCCTTTCTTTACTTTCTTATGAAAAAATCAATCTCACAGCAGGAGGGGAAGCATTGTGCCACATTCAGAGATTAGAGCCCACAGACTGTAAATTTGCAGGTGAATCTATACTTTTTTCACATTGCCAGTTGAGAAGGGGCAGCAATTGCAAATGTGGACGTTGCCTTGCACGCACCTCCAGTCTGTCTGTGAAGTAAAGTGGGGTTTGCACTGAACGGCACATGGTCTTACGTATTTAAAGGCATTGTTTGAATTGTTTCCACACAATATGCACGTTTATTCAAGAAACTGGAATTTTTTCAACTAGTGTGAAATGTGTTTACATCAGACTTTCTCCTTTTGCAAAAGTCGCTCTAGTAATATAATCCCCCCTTCACAGATTTAAAGTATTACATTTTTATTTATCTTCACCTTTTGTCCTCTGCCCTTAAAAGGAAGCTGGTGCCTGCCCAGCGACTTGGGTCTTATCAGATTATTTTACAAGATTTAGGCCTGGCAAGCAAATAGACTAGAAAAGTTCTGTGACTTTAGGAAATTAATGCAACAGAAACTCTAGAAGGTGGAGATATCTTCCTTTATTCAAAAACAAAGCCAGGGATTTGCGAGAGTGCCTTGAGTGCACTTGTCAGAAAACTTAAACATGTTCTTCCAATCGCATGTCACAAACGTTTCTTTCAGCATGGGGAGAAGTCAGGGGAAGGACAGGGATTCAGGGCCAGTCAGTCTTTCCAAACAAACCAATGTTATGTTCGTTGTCTTGAGCTAACATGTCAGGCACTATAACCACACATAGAGTCTGCCCTTCAGGAGTTTTTTTAGCAACATCTTTGGGCAGATAAACATTTCTACAAAAGACACAATTACGCTCTGATGACTTCAAGTTGGGCAAAGGCAAACATTCAGTTACATCCTGTTGGAGATATACATGCCTAACATTTTAAAAGGGCACCATTACATTCTGACACTACATTATGGAGGAGTCGTTGCAACTCTGGGTGGATTTCACACTGGTCTCCCTTGATGATAAAGAATGCACTTGGTAGGAGGGTGAACCTTTGAAACTTGACCCTCTGTTTCTGTTACTCAATAACAAAGGCAATTGACATGTTAGGTTCTGTGTCTTAGTAGGTCCACAATGGTTTTCTAGAATACAAAGTGTTCCTGTGTTGTAGCACTATGAGCCACAGCCAGTTCCCCCCAGAGCTCTGCGGCCCAGCAATCAGTCTTTCCCACTCCCACTGGTGTTACGATACGGAAGAACCCGGGAGCGATCACACGCTGGCATTGCAGTAGACTGGAGCAGATGTTGGTAATGAGTGGTTCTCAAGTCTCTGAAGGCAATGCGGACAGATATCCATGGCAGGGTTGGATATGGACAGAAAATAGGTCGGGGCACCGAAATCAAATTGGCCACCCATGAAAGTTGATTCACTAAAATGCAAAAGTTGATTCAAAACCCAATGACATTAAAGGAAGTGGCATTTCTCACTCCTATGAAATATTGGCACACAACGTTAATCCCAATGACATCATAATAGTTAACATTACAAAAGCCTCGTGTATACATCTAAGAGAAAAATAATTGCCAAATCAGAGAGAGATGCAGTGTTCAGGCGCACTGGTACTAATTGGTCTGAACTATATATAGTATATGAACTCATACGGAAAACAGAGGTGATGGTTCTGTTCAAAAACATATGTTTTTTTCAAGTATTCACAATAGTGGACCATGACAACAAATGTAAAAATCAGAGTTTGTTTCATTTGTTATTTTTTTTTAAGTTGTTTAATTTATTTATATTATCAATAGTGCACAATCTTGAAAACTTATGAATTTTTCTCCAACTCAAAAACAATCTCCCTGGGGGATCTGCAGAATGTAAACAGTGTTGATTAGAACACTGTTTACCTTCTGTGCTTGGTACTGCTTTTGCCACCTTTGAGGCCAGGGGTCACAAACGCAGCGCTAGGGGTCTCAAGGCACAAGCCACAGGTTGCAATGACGTCCATGTTTGCCCTATTGGTCAATCACATAGCTAAACAAGCATTTGCAATGCAATAGGTCTCGCATTTACGCGAGTTTAAGCTATTGGCATTGTAAATGTCAATGCCTTTTATTTACATTTTGAAAACAAAAACATAAATAAAAGTCACTGTCATTTACAATCCCAATAGCTAAAACTTACGTAAATGCGAGACCTATTGCATTGCAAATGCTTGTTTCTTTTCCTGCTGACTCTTGGGCTCGCGCCGGGACACTCTCTGAGTAGCTGTGCGCGCTATAAAACCCGATAACATAACATAACATAACATGTGCTGCTACTTGCCAATTCACATCTTTTTTCCAGCATTTCAATTGCATTGTCCTTGTCCTATTTTCTAGTCCCTACTGCTTCAGTTTGCCCTTCTTTCCTTAATATTGAATTTCCTAATCTGATCTTGTTTCCTTTCTCATTCTGTTCCTTTCTGTGTTTCTATTTTTTTTAGCATAGTTCCTCTACATAGTCTGTGCCTGACTCACGGTTATCATTACTCTCTCTTGACAATTACCCCATCCCTCTTCCTATCCACCATGCATTTTCTAATGATTTTAGTAATGCTAGTTCTTATCCTAGGTATCCTCCCCTTACTGCCACCCCTCCTCTTAATGTTGCCTTCATGGTGCTCACTTTATATCAACACTTAATGGTTGCAACCTAGCCCAGTTGGTCACATCCCCTACTCACAGAGCAGGCCATATGTTAGATCTTATCTGCGCGAACATGCAGGAGCTGACGGTCGAGAAGCCACTGCGTATGGTTTGGACAGACCACTTTATGGTGCCATTTAGGTTTAGATTTAGGGTCAAAGAAGTGGCAAACATAAAATTAACGGAAGTCAAGAGGAACTGGAGCAGGGTCACAACTAACACCCTGGGGACAGTCCTTGATGGATTAAGGCCACAATTATCAGGTGTTAGAAATGGGGGTCTCTAGTTGGCATAGGTAGGTACCTTTGTTCAAATAGGGACCCTTGCTTCTAGTCAGGGTAAAGGGGATACACACTCTAGATAACCCCTGCTCACCCTCTTGGTAGCTTGGCGCGAGCAGACAGGCTTATCCCAAAGGCAATGTGTAAAGTATTTGTACCAACACCCACAGTAACACATTGAAAACACCACAAAAGGACACCACACCAGTTTAGAAAAATAAAATATCTTTATCTAAACTAAACAAGACCAAAACGACAAAAATCCAACATACATAAAATATGACTTTCAAAAGGTTTCAAGAGCTTGTACCATAGAAAACTAAGGACGCGTAACTTTTCACCAAAGTACCTTTAGATGCGTCAAAGTTCCCAAGCCAAACAGCTGCAGCGTCGGAAAACTAAGAGATGCGACACTCTTGAGACCTTGGGGAGGCGATGCGACAGTCCCGCTGCACGCAGAGGAAGGGTTGCGTCGAATCTGGTCTGTACGGGGAGTGATGCGTCGATTCTTCGTGACGGTTCCGGTCCGCAGGTGATGCGTCGGAAGGACGTGCCGCACAGGTACGATGTGTGGAAATCCGGGATGCGTCGGCGATCGATGCGGCGGCGTCGAGCGGCGCTGCGTCGGTCCTCTTCAGCCGCGATCCCTCGATGCGTCGATTCTTGCAGCTGCGACAGACGCTGCAGCGGTTTACGCAGCGGCGCAGCGAGGCGTGGAAATTCTTCTCGTGCCATGGAAATGCATCGGGAAAACAGCCACAAGAAGAGCGATGCGTCGATTTTAGCAGTTCTTCACGTTTCTTCTTTCTTCCAGCTCCCAAACATCAGCAACAACCTCCAGAGGCCCAAAACTGGCACAGGCACCTCTTGGCAGGGTAGAACTCACAGCAGCAGAGTTCAGGGGAGCTGGGGGTGAAGTCTTCGTGTCCCTGAGACTTCAGAACAGGAGGCCAGCTCACTTCAGGCCCTTGGAGATATCCTTCAAGCAGGGGACACAGCACACAGCAAAGTCCTTCTCCTTTCCTTGGCAGAAACAGCAACTGCAGGCCAACCTCAGACACACAGCAAGGGCAGTGCTTCTCCTAAGTCTCTCCAGCTCTTCTCCTTGGCAAAGGTTCCTCTTGAATTCCAGGAATGATCTAAAATTCCGGGGTTTTGAGTCTGATACTTATACCCCAAAATGTCTTTGTTCTCTTTGTGCAAGGGGCTCTGAGCCCAGTTCAAACCAGTTCTGGGGGGCACTCTGCAAGTGCACAACAACATCCATTGTCAGTGTAAGCCTTGGCTCCAGACACACCACAGGGGGGCGGAGCCAGCATTGTGGAAGGCAGGCACAGCCCTATTCAGGTACAGGTGCTACTCCTCCCACCACTCCAAATGCATATCAGGCCTATTCAGCCTAGTGCTGACTCATCCAGACTCCTCGAGCCATTGCACCTCCCCAGCCCCTGTCACTCCAAAGCCAGACAGTCAATCCACAAACAAGCAGAGGCGCACAGGATGGTTGAACAAGAAAATAGCCACTTTCTAAAAGTGGTATTTTCAAACACACAATTTAAAAACCGTCTTTATTAAAAAATGTGTTATTAAATCCTGAGTTCAGGGATACCAAACTCCATTTTTCAATCTTATCCCTATGGGAAGATATGCTTGTAAAATGTTACAAAGCATTCCCCATTCTGTCCTATGGGGCAAGATAGCCTTTCAATAGTGAAAAACAAAATTGGCACTATTTCACTATCAGGACATGTTACACACACCAGTACATGTCCTACCTTTCACGTACACTGAACCCTGCCCAGGGGGGTACCTTGGGCCTACAATAGGGGTGCCCTATATGTAAGAAACAGGAAGGTTAGGGCCTGGCAAGTGGGTGCACTTGCCAAGTCGACATGGCAGTTAACAAACTGCGCACAGGCACCGCGGTGGCAGGCCTGAGACATTTTTTCAGGGATACTCATGTGGGTGGCACAATCAGTGCTGCAGGCTCACTAGTAGCATTTGATTTACCAGCCCTGGCACACTCAGTGCACTTTACTAGGGTCCTACTGGTAAAACAAATATGCCAATCATGGGTAACCAATCACAATAACAATTTACCCAGAGAGCATATGCACTTTAGCACTGATCAGCAGTGGTAAAGTGCCCAGAGTCCTAAAGCCAACAAACACAGGTCAGGAAAAAATAGGAGGAAGAAGCAAAATGTTTGGGGATAAACCTGCAAAAAGGGCCATTTCCAACATCAGGCAATCCGATTGCGACGCCGCCTGCTTCAATGCTTGACTGACATCTGCGCTGGATATGGTTGCTCCACTGAGGTAAGTTACTTAAGCTAGATAAACCCCGTCAGCCCCTTGGTTCTCGGAGGAGATCAAACAGGAGAAAAGTAGCTGCAAAAGGTTGGAACGTGCGTGGAGAAAGTTCTATCTGCCCGATGCTAAAAAAGATTATAAAGAGGCCCGGAAGAAATTCTATAAACTGCTAAGATGTAAGAGGAGGGAATATCTGGCTAGTTGTATTGTAGTTCTGAAAACTCAGTGAAAGAAATCTTTAGGATCGTAATATCCTTCACCAAACCCTTAGCACTAGAGCGTAGTTTTCGCTCCTCCCAGGCTTTATGTTCAAGCCTGTCTGAATTCTTCGAAGACAAGATACAGAATCTGTATTCTTTTTTTACACCAGTGACGAAGGCCATGAGAAGCATGGACCCCCTGGTCCCTCGGATTGGGCCGCACACTTTCACGGCATTCCTCCCTATCACAGCAGAGGTGACTCTGGGCGAACTCAGGTAATGTAAATCGGGTTCTCCGGGAGATCCCTGTCTGGCCCGGTGGTTCAGATCACTGGCCGCTTGGCTCAACCCTGTTCTAAACCAAATCTGGAATGCGTCCTTCAGGAAGGGAATTTTTCCAGCCATTTGTAAACAGGCCTATCTGCTACCACTGCTGAAAAAACCTAATGCTGACCCGGATGTTCTCAGCAACTTTAGACCAATGTCCTTGTTATCTGCACCGTCCAAAGTGTTAGAGAAACTGGCTCAACAACAACTAGCCAACTATGTTGAAGCCAACAAACTCTTACACGATTCTCAATCAGGCTTCCGGTCAGGCTATAGCACAGAGCCAGCACTGGTAGAAGTAGCCGAATCAGTGAGGATGTCAGTGGATGGCGGATCTTCTGCAATGTTAGTGCTGCTGGACCTCTCAGCAGCAATGATACGGTGTCTCATGCAATCCTGCTGGACAGACTAAAACACATCAGAGTGCAGGGGGTGGCTCTTGAGTGGATTCGGTCTTATCTCAAACACCGTGGGCAACAAGTTTTCCTCCGCCCTTTCTTGTCTTTAGTCAAACAACTCAGATGCAGAGTGCCCCAGGGTTCTGCCTTAAACCCACTGCTCTTTAATATCTACCGTGCCCCACTGGTGGCCCTCATTACGAAGTGGGGGGTTAAGGTAGTTTCCTATGCGGACAACACCCAGTTGGTGTTCTCCTTTAAAGAACAATCCTCGGCAGCCTTTGATATATTCAAAGAATGCCTGAAGGGCATTATGTCTTGTGGATTGTTACCTGCCTTGTTATGTTGGCCTAGGCCTGGCTGCCATGCTGCTTTTCTTTGCGCACGTTACACTGAGCCGGGTCTCCCTCGCCCTTTGCTCGTGCCAAGTTCTTTTGCACTGTCTGCATTTTCTGTTGTTCACCTTTTTGGGCTCAGTCTGCACAAACATGTACAAGGTCGCATAACAATGTATTTTGGTTCTTCCTGATATGGCCAGTCTCGCGCACCCAGACATAACATTAGGTGCAATTGCCATGAAGAATTTGGTATGCTTTTAATACTGTGGTTTACTAGCGCTTAACACACACTTGGAGAAATCCCTTTCAGTGAGAAGAGCTATGATGTCCTGCTGATGTAATTCTGCATCTAGAGACTGAGGTATGGGGGTTCGCTAGTCAAAGCCCAGAGGTCTTCTATTATTATAATAAACTATCTTACTGCAAGGGGAGGGTGGTAATGTTATTTATACGTTTATCCACTGAGCTCTGAGATGCTTTCCCCGTTTGTATTCTATGGAATTGTAACCATGCTGCTTATATTAGTCATATGCATTATGCTATTAGTACTGACACGTGTACTGTACATTAGAGCACGTAAGTTGGAATAAACATTTTAACCTATCCAGTGTCTCTTCCTACGCACCTTGTGGACAAGTACGAGTGAGTGACGAAAGAGTGTTCTTGCTTCTGCGAGTCCTGAGATAAAGATACCGTGTTCTGGGTTGTCCAATCATTGGTACTTGGGTGCTAATGGGATGCTAAGCTAGTTGGGTTGGGGTTTTTGGGTGCTACGGTATATGGTGGCAAACCACTGTATTCCGGGGTCCCATTTTCCTGTGCATAGCTCTGTGTATGTGCAGAAACCTTATGACATGGCGCGACCACCGTGGGGCAGCTTAACTGCGAGACGCTTGAGTAGTACTTGTGCTTGTCCACAATCCCCTCGCGTACGCTTCCGGAGGCGTATGTGACGGTGATACCTCCTATATTGAATGTTTTATAGGTTCTTTCAAGCTTGATGTTATTAAAAAGGTTAGTTAATAGACCCATTTTAGTGCTCCCTGTTAGGTTGTCGAATATAACTGTTTAGTCATGGCTGGTGTGGCGATTGCTGCACATAGTCGAGGAGCACTCCGAGACCACTTACGGGTGTATGGAGTGCCTGATACAGGGATCGATTTGGTCTTTGTGGTTCAAGCCGATCCGGCTTACCACTTTGAGGTGTTTTACACTTGGATCACTTTTGAAGCGGTGGAGGCAGATGATAATCTGTTTCATGAATATAAACCCACCGTTATTCCTGCTGCCTATCGACCCTATACCACTCTTGAAGTACCTCTCACGGCTTGGCAGCACCGTGTTTGGTTTAATGGCGCCCTACCACAACCAACTACCGCAGTTCGTTTAGGCCCCTTATCAATTCAGGGGGCCACTTGGCCTGTATTGGCCGGGTATACCCCGCATCCAAATTATCTGGCATTACCGCTTGCGGAACTGCGCACTATGCATACCGAATTGGTACGAGTGCATCGAGCCCTAGTGACATACGTTACAGGTAGCCTACATGGAGCTGCTCCTGTAGTCGCAGGCCAACCAGCTATAGCCGCTGGAGTGACCATAAGTCCTGTCATGGTAAATTCTGTGATGGGCAAACGTCCACAAAATAAGGACGACTATCCTTACTGGCTTGCAGAAAAGTTCGATCAGATAGAAGCAGTGTTTCCCCATACATCCCCAGTAGATAAACATCGCATCCTCACGATAAGTTTGCCAAAAGACATAATCCCCGATTTGACATCATGTGAAAACTGGGGTAAGGTATTCGCAGCAGTTTATTCAAAATGTTTTGGAACTCCTTCCATGACGGTTCTACCCTCTGTAATTAAAAAAGTACAGGATGAACATGGCCCTGAAGCGGCTGTGGAATTAGGGATGAGACTAGTGGGAGTGTTTGATGTAGTAGCTGAGCTGATCCTTGGAAATGTCAAGGGCGATGCTATGAACTTTCAAGTAGCGAATGCTTTGGCTTTGGTCCCAGAGTTGGACAGGCCCCGCGAATTACCGAAAATTATTGCCCGGGCTTATAAAACAATTGGAAGAAATAGCCTGGGCAACAAGCCTTTTGTAAAAATGCAAACTCAATCGCAAACACAAGTTACACAAACAAAAAGTGCATCTGAGAAAGATGATAAACCAGTCTTCACTAAAAAGAGTTGGAGACAGAAAAAACAGGGTAAGCAACAAAAGAAGCCGGGGTCGAGAGGCGCTTCCCCAGTTTCGGTTTCTTCTGAACGTACTTATGATTTACGTGATAGGTCAAGGATTAAATCACCAGAAAGGTTTCAGAGCTCTGATACGCGTTCTCCTCGTTCTTCACAGGCCCAGACGTCGTCACAGGCTGGTGGAGGAGGACGGCAAGATAGAGGAAGGGGCCGAGAGGCTCCCCAGGAGCGAGACCAACCTCGACAACAAGTCAGAGGGAAAGCAGAAGACTTTCATCTTCCTCGACCGCAATTTCAGAAGAAAAAAGTTGCCGCTGTCACAGCGAAATATGCCTCAGACCGTGAGAACGAGACTCCAGAATTGGACGTGGGCAGTGACCCTCCTAGACAGCGCCGCGGAAGTTACCATAGTGCGGGAGGCGCTACGTCCTCATATGGAGGCGACAGCAACTGAAACATTCGTTACTGTAGAGACAGCTGACACGAGAGTGGCACCCCCTGACAGACTTTACAACATAGTCATACAAATTGAAGGTGACATACCGCGTGAAATAAAAGGGATTTTTTGGGAAAATCTAACCTCTTCATATGACATTTTGTTAGCAGAGGTGGATTGGCCACCCCCATTCGTTTTAGCTGCACATAAAGGAGAGGAGGTAATCCTTCCAAGCTTCTCACGGCATGTCCCAAAAGACAAAGCTGAAGCACTTGCAGCTGAGTGGGCTGTGTACCTGGCACCAGCGTTATACCGCAACCATGTGGGATGGGATGAAGAATCACCTCCTCATGCAATACCTTTGCGGTCACTACCGCAGCCACAACCCCAATATCCCATCAAACGGCAGGCAAAAGGCCCCGTCTCCGAAATTCTGACACAGTTGGAATATCAGGGAGTAATTGAACCATGCGTATCACCTATGAACAATCCCCTTTTCGTGGTTTCTAAACCCGATGGATCGTACCGCTTAGTTTTGGATTACCGGCATTTAAATACTCATTGTCGGAACTTTGCGGTGCAAAATACACACAGTTCTGCGCTTGTAGACAGTCTTGTTCGTAAAAAATACAAAACGACACTTGACCTTTCAAACGGTTTCTACACGCACAACCTAGCCCCGGAGAGTGGTCAATGGACCGCATTCACTTCCGGTGGTAAATTATTCCAGTTCCGGCGTTTACCCATGGGCTACAAAAATAGTCCGGGTATATTCGCCGCCCGTGTTGTTTCTTTGTTAAATGACATTGATCAAGACGCATGTTCGTACGTAGATGACATCTATCTGACGGACGACGAATTATTTCAGCATTTGTCCCGTGTGGACCGCATTATTCTTGAATTTGCGGAGCAGGGTTACAAATTTAACTTTGCTAAGTCACACATTGCTGAATTTACCGTTCTGTTCTTGGGCTATGAGCTCAATAACGAAGGTAAGGGCTTAGCCCCCATTTCTTGGAAAAATGTGCACATTTGTGCCCCCCAAATACTCTGAAGAAACTTCAGTCTTTGCTGGGTTTCTTGAATTTCGGGCGTACTTACATTCCCGAATATGCCCAGCGTATCAAGCCTTTGTATGCTTTGATACAACCTACTTATTCAAGGTCTTGCTGGCTGCCTGAGCATACCTCGATTCTGCAGTCTTTGCAGACAGACCTATTGGAGTCTAAATATCTTTTGACTCGTGATAACCACACAAACCTGGTGATTAGAATAATTCCGGGGGCGGTGGGATTCACATACTTAACCTTTAATGAAGGTGATACAGTACCCATCGCATACAAGTCACATCTGTACACTTCCGCTGAATTGCGCTTTACATCTGTCGAAAAAGTTCTAACTGCAGTGCAAATGGCGATTCTAAAAGAACGCGCACTGGCACAGGGTAAGCGAATTCTGGTGGTAACACCCTGTCCTGCCCTAGAGGCAGTAACAAAGGCAAGTGTACCGAACTCAAAAGCAATGCATCCCCGTTGGATACAATGGGCTACATCCTTGACGTCTTCGGACGTCACTTTTGTTTTTGATTCTTCTCTTCAGACTCAGGAGTTTTTGCAGTATGAATTCGTTCATCCTCCTCCTTTGTTTTTACTACCGCTTGAGGATTACAAATGTGTGATCTACACCGATGGTTCGGCGCAACCGGCCACTGGGTCCAAGCACGCTTATTCAGCTGCATGTGCTATTGTTGCGGGTTCCTTTGTAGATGGAAAGTTCAAATCCTCTGCAGTGCATACTCGCACACTTGGAGATAGTACCGCACAATTGGCCGAGCTGCATGCATTGCTACTTGCACTTGAGTTCGCTTCTCAGGATGAGACCACTCTTATTGTATGTGATTCTTTTTACTGTGTACAATCTTACAATGACAATCTGTTTTTCTGGTCGAAAAACGACTACAAGGACGCAAAAGGGAGCACAATTAAGCATAAAATGCTTTGGGTTCGAGTGGCAGAATTGCAACAACGTCTGCCCCTCACACAGGTGGTTCACACCTTAGGCCATCAGCGGGTGGGCGCACACGCTATTGGTAACGATCTGGCAGATGAAGCTGCCCGTTCAGCAGTAGTCACGTGTTCAGTAGCAGCGGTTACCAGGTCCATGTCTAAAATAGACCCTGTTATATTAGCAGCTATTGCTGCAACCAAGGAAGGTAATAATTACCCTACAGGTTTCCCTTCCAAGTATTCTTACACATTAAGTCCCGATCAGGTTCCTTATGTAACTATACCTGACGTTGGAGATCGGCTGATCCCCAACGCGGACCGCAGGAGTGCCTTGATATCAGCTGCACACGAAGGCATGGCTTCTGCTCATGCAGGTGTGTCAGCTACGGTTTCCATCTTGCAGCAGCGTTATTGGTGGCGTGGGTTATATAAAGACACTCGTGCTTTTGTGCTTTCTTGCGACGTTTGTCAACAGATTAAGCCTTCCACAGTAACACGTCCACCACAAACACCGCTCTGCATTGCTAACAGACCCTTTGGGTGTGTTTACTTGGATCACTGCGGTCCATTCTCATCAGACACTGCCTATAAATACATCTTAGTGGCAGTGGACTCGTGCACACGGTTTCTCTGGGTCTGGCCACAACGGAGTGCTGACGCCCGAAATGTAATCAGGGATTTGCGTGTCTTTGTGGGAATTTTCGCATGCGGCACCTTCCATTCGGACCAAGGTCCAGCGTTTGCCTCTAGGGCTTACAAGGATGCAATGGCTTCGCTTGGGGTGCGGGTGAAATTTTCGTCTCCGTATAGGCCTGAGGGCAACTCTATCGTTGAACGAATGAACCGTGACTTAAAGCAATCCTTAACAGCTAGGGTTATAGGTACTGGCAGGAACTGGCTGGCCCATTTGTATACCGTTCAGCGTGCACTTAATAATCTCCCTAGAAGACCTCTGGGTGGGCGGACCCCATACGAAATGCTCTTTGGCATAAGAATGTTTGTGCCTGACCTTGAGGGTCCAGACATCGCGGCGCAATCCGCCAAGTTTGATGTAGATAACCATTCTGCTATGTTACAGGACTTACAAGAAGCCCGAGACAAACTTGCAACTACACATTTGCCTTCAGCCACAGATCCTGCGTTGCAGATTCCGGTAGCCGGCTGGCTTCCAAAGGTTGGAGAACTGGTTCGAGAAAAGGTTGAAAACAAAAAAGAATTCGGCCCCTCTTTTCGTGCACCGGTTCCAGTTCTGGGCTTGAAGGGAACACGTACAGTCATTTTACCACCGCTTCCTGGTCGCAAGGAGAACAGATACATCTCAGTGGAAAATGTCAAGCTACAGCGCCTGGCCGATCCTGAATAGTGTCACACCAGCGGTCTCTTGTCCTGCCATTTATCGGACATATGTTCGTGGCCCATCTACACGAACGGTCGCTGATGCTGTAATTGAGATGGTTGATTTGCCTGAAACTACAATTGATCCCCAACTCTCCACCAATATCGACGAGGACGAGTATACTTATCCTGCATCTGAATCGGTGGCACATCAACCAACAACGCCACTTGGCCCGACTCGTTATTCCTTTGATTCGGATTCCACATCTTCAAAAGTCCCATCCAAGTTCAGTCTTTTTGTATCCTGGTTTAGAGACAATTTTTTGATTCCACCCTGGACATACCTCTGGTTGGTACTTTTCTTGATTTTTTTGTTCATGTCCATTGGCTTTGTCACAGTGTTTTTTCTACTAATTAATGGTCACTATTTACCTGAACGCTCTGCTGTAGACTATGTTTCTGGAACTTTGGCTCCTCATTCCTCGTCTCACATCATGAAGCGTGACCACACATTTGTGAACATTTCAGCTTTCCCAGTTGCTGATGGCATCGTATGGGATGCAGTGAACTATCAAATCCATGGTCCGACGGAAATTATTAATGTACCTAATGTCCTTCGTGTTTCAATGGGTGATGTAGTACAAAATAATATTCATTCTGATGATTGGGATGTGCATGCCGTTGAAGCATTGTTTGCCGATTTAAAATATTATGCATCTTTTAATGCTGAAGATTTATATATGAATTCTGCGAATTATGCCGATTTGTATTGTTACCAACATTGGGGTAATCATTTTCTCCATAAGCCAAGTGCCCTGCGTAGTTCTGTTAACTACACCCAATGGGAACATTGTCCAAACCCCTTGCCAGGTAGCTCACAAACTCTTCGAAATAAGTTTACCTATTTTACTGATTTTAATCGGTCAAACCCCGCATCCTATTATTTTAGATTAAATACCACGTCAACTCAGAAAATTATGTTAACACACACCAAATTGCTTTATTCGGGTTCCTTTTTAAGTGCCCTAGCAGTGGGTGGTTATGAGTACTGGGAGGATACAATAGATTTGAAATCCATTTGGGGCTCCAAGCCATGGCAGGTACAGGGAACCGAGGCGTTGCATCGTGCTTGCATCATCCCTACCCAAATTATGTTCCTAAATGCTTCCATCTATCAAACTACGTGTTGGGGCTTAGCTACCACTAAACAATTAAACTCGCCCTCAATTCCATCCCTTTCGAGTTTTCCCAATGATAGCTCACGTTTTAACCTGTCCCTGACGACCCTACAGGCTCTATTACAGAATACTTCATTTAATGTTTCCAAACTGGATCAGTCACCCTGGTTGGTATGGCCTATATCATCTAATGCATGTCAAATGCGTTTTCACGACTCAGGAACTAGATACACACAGGATAGGCCTGATCCGAGATTTACTGCTTCCCGTACTGTCACTACATATTCTGTTGGTAAATTATGCAAACAATGGCTGCAACATTCGTCCCTTGATTCTGTTAAACAACATTTGTCCCTCCTTTCAGGCAATATTGATCTGTCCGACTTTGTTTTGGGACCTCGTGGTCCCCGACCTAAAAGATTCATTTATGAGACATATAATGAACTCTGGAAGCTATCACAAATGGAAGCTGCTTCCCGTCTTCGGGAAATAGATCAAGCAAATTTGGAAAAGGTGCTTGCTGTTGTTGACAATAGTATTAATACCCTGTCTTCTCGCATTTATACTTTAGAGAATATTGTGTCCTCTGTTGTTGATATTGTACAAGATGATGTTTCTGTGTTATATCATGGTCAGAATCAATTGCGTTCAGTTATGCAGTTTGCATGGACTTTACAAACGCTCAAGTTAGGTAAAGTTCCTTGGCATTTTTTGAACACCTCTGCCTTGTTTCTACCTTTTAACTTAACTGACAAACAGCAATTTATGTCCATGAAAGATGCAACTTACACTCTATTACATATCGAAAAGATGGATCCTTTGCCGTTCTCTGTTGCAGAACTTGATTCTGCTGTGTGGCTAGTTCATGGGGTTATCGCTTTACCTTTTTCCTTGTTTGAATTTAACTTGTGCATGAAACATTATCCTGTGGGCCGTTACCGGCCATTGGGCAGTGCTTTCCTGCATGAACTCTGGTCCTTGCCTTTCATGTATAAATGCCTTCGGGACGGCAAGGAAGTCTTTCTCACGGGGGAGTACTGCGACTCGACTATGGGTCATTCGCTTATTTGTAAACACATTAAATTGCATGGCTCATGTAGCGTTTCCTCTCCTAATCTTGCTTGTGTGCTGAAAGGTATTCCTGCTCCTGTTATTTCACCTACTTTCACTCTCCTTTCCAATGGTAGTTATTTACTTTTAAATAACGAAAACTGTTGTGGCCTGCAGGCTGGCATTCCTTACATTGTAACAGTTTCGCACAGGGTTGTCTGCTGCAAAAATGTGCTTTTTCCTCCCCCTCATGGCAAGGTTGATATCTCTATTTGGCCTTCCATCCCTACCATGGAAGCAGATTTCAATAGACTGAGCAGAATAAAGGCACTATTATTAAACGAGGAAGTTATGCTCACGTCCGCCCGGGAGACATTCATTCTCCAGGTGGCGAGTACCCACAGTGAAATACAGGCCCTTTTGAACACTAATCTCCCCCAACATTTTGGGGAGTTAATTCATCGTATTTTTAACGCATCTAACACAGAGGGTCTGGTACACTTTTTTAAAGTCGTGGGGTCTGGTTTGGTGTCCTCCTTCCAAACTATTTTTGGTGTCATCCCGGCGTTTATTCATTCTATTTTTTCCAGTGTCTTTGGCGGTTTCCCATTGATCCTCGCTTTAGCGGCTGGTGTCTTGCTCTTAATTTGCTTTCTGCGCAATGGCTGCTCCCCGATGGGACCTGCTCGATCCAGAACGCCTCCAGCTGCTCCGTGAGCGCCTTTTGGCCGGTTTTGGTGTCTTGCCATTGGCGACACTGAGTGTGTCATATACTCTTTCATTTCGCTTTGCGTATTTCACTTGCGTGCAACCTGTGATGACTTGTGTCCGCTGTCCTTTCACCTGGACTCTGGATTATTGCCTCTCCAATTCGTCATTGTCTGTTCCGGATTTTGTTCAGTTGATGGGTCCCTTAGAGGCCCATGAGCAGGACTGTTCCGTTGCTGGCTGTATGGCGCGTGCGGCTGCACTGGGGATTTTGGCGCAATGGGATATCTGGGCGGCTGCCCAGGATCTCCTACAACGAAGCTGTTTCAATTATCACGCAAGCTGTCCCGCATTGCTTCTGGATGCTCCCTTTGTTGAGGAGCATTCCTGCTCTTTGATCTCATGGATTGGATGGCATCTATGTTTTTTGACAATTCCAATGATGAACTCTTGGAGGGTATGGCTTTTCTCTGCACTTACACTTTCATGGATTGACCTGCCCTTCGCCGTTTGGGCGCTCCCTGTGCTCCAACGGCTGTGTTTTTCCTCTGATGGGCCTCTGTCCTGGCCGCTGGACTGACCAGGGGAGGGTGTCTTGTGGATTGTTACCTGCCTTGTTATGTTGGCCTAGGCCTGGCTGCCATGCTGCTTTTCTTTGCGCACGTTACACTGAGCCGGGTCTCCCTCGCCCTTTGCTCGTGCCAAGTTCTTTTGCACTGTCTGCATTTTCTGTTGTTCACCTTTTTGGGCTCAGTCTGCACAAACATGTACAAGGTCGCATAACAATGTATTTTGGTTCTTCCTGATATGGCCAGTCTCGCGCACCCAGACATAACATTAGGTGCAATTGCCATGAAGAATTTGGTATGCTTTTAATACTGTGGTTTACTAGCGCTTAACACACACTTGGAGAAATCCCTTTCAGTGAGAAGAACTATGATGTCCTGCTGATGTAATTCTGCATCTAGAGACTGAGGTATGGGGGTTCGCTAGTCAAAGCCCAGAGGTCTTCTATTATTATAATAAACTATCTTACTGCAAGGGGAGGGTGGTAATGTTATTTATACGTTTATCCACTGAGCTCTGAGATGCTTTCCCCGTTTGTATTCTATGGAATTGTAACCATGCTGCTTATATTAGTCATATGCATTATGCTATTAGTACTGACACGTGTACTGTACATTAGAGCACGTAAGTTGGAATAAACATTTTAACCTATCCAGTGTCTCTTCCTACGCACCTTGTGGACAAGTACGAGTGAGTGACGAAAGAGTGTTCTTGCTTCTGCGAGTCCTGAGATAAAGATACCGTGTTCTGGGTTGTCCAATCATTGGTACTTGGGTGCTAATGGGATGCTAAGCTAGTTGGGTTGGGGTTTTTGGGTGCTACGGTATATGGTGGCAAACCACTGTATTCCGGGGTCCCATTTTCCTGTGCATAGCTCTGTGTATGTGCAGAAACCTTATGACAATTATTGGCTGGATGAACGAAAATTGCTTGAATCTTAACGCCGATAAGACGGAGGTCTTATTTTCAAACAAGCATCTCCTCCCCCGTCTGGCCTTTGGTGGCCTAGGGAGCTGGGCATCCTGTCCACTCCTAAGGACTCAGTTAAAAATCTTGGAGTTAGGTGGGAGAAGGACCTTGCCCTCACCGCACAAGTCAGGCAAATTTCCGGGGCCTGTTTTGGGAAAATGAGATCTATCAGGAAATGTTTAGGCTTCCTGCCAGAAGAGAGCCACAGGATCATGGTCCATGCATTAGTTACCTCCCAGTTTGACTACGCTAACTGTCTCTACCTGGGATTACTGGGCTACCTGACCCACAGGCTACAGCCAGTTCAGAATGCGGGGGCAAGGCTCATCCTCAGGGTTCCTCTTCGCCAGCACATTTCCCCCCACCTTAGACAGCTCCACTGGCTCCCCGTGGCCAGGAGGATTGAGTTTAAGGCTCTCATCCTTGCTTTTCGAGCCCTCCATGGCAAGGGCCCCTGCTACCTCAGGTCAAGGCTCAGCCTATACCGCAAGGAGTGGATGTTAAGATCCAATCTGCAGCGTCTCCTGAATGTCCCTCGCTTTGCTAAAATGAGACAGGGGGGCAGGTCCTTCACAGCCAGGACTGCCAGACTTTGGAATACCTTGCCTTATCACGTACGCATGCTAGATATGGAGCACGAGTTCAGAAAGGCGTTAAAAACCTGGCTCTTTAGGCAGGTGGAGTAGCTTCTAGACTCACACAGTCTCTCTAGTCCGTTTTACTAGTGCCGGGACACCTCTTCTGAGGTAGCGGTGCACTCTATAAATGGTCATTGATTGATTGATTGATTGAATGCTAAACATATGACTCCGAGCCATTTTTTCCCCACATTAACAGCCCCGGGCAATGAACCTCACAGTAGTAGTAGCAAGATGTGAGAAAAGGTTTCTGATGCTTCAGCCTAATGAGCCAAATTTTCGGTGGAAAATGTGCTTTCACGCGAATATGTCTCCTTTCTCAGCACTGCTTTAACTTCCTATTATCCATAATTCCTCCTGGTGACCTCTCCTGTTGCCCCTACATGACCACCAAGGCTGAAATTGAAACTAAGTCTGATGGTGATGGACAGACATTGAAATAAAACATTAAGCTCATACTAACTAGATGTATGTACACAGCAGTGTAAATATACAAAAAAAATACGTAATCGTCCTTGCCCAAATAATTTTATTTTGATTAACTAAAAACTAAAGTTCAAGGGTTCTTTTGCATTTCTTTTTAGCTCAAAGCTATGAAACAAGAGGACACTGTCACAGACATTTCCTCATGGTGGTTTATGTGGAGCCTGCTCAGGCTGAATCGAGGCACATTTTTGATCAGCCTAGAATTCAGCATATCTCCCTAAACGTCGATTCAAGTCAAGAAAGCTTTATTCGATTGTGAGCAAACAATCATAAAAGCACAATAGCAGCATTTCATAAATGTTAAAATTCATATAAAATTCATTTAAACAAATTGATTAAAATACATTGTAAAAAGTAAAACATTGTTACACTTCACAGACTTTCCTGACATTTAAGTTAGCAACGTTTAAAAAAGAGACAATTGTTTCCTTAGACACAAAACTTTTTTCAAAAAAGTTGCCATCCTAAAAACAATATGTACATTGTCTAGTTGTTGTAATGCCAGAAGGGCCGGTTGGCATTGGCGAAGCCCGAGCCATTTTAGCACTGGGGCTATGCACATTCTCCTGGCATTAGAATAAAATTTACAAAAAAGAATAACATGAATCAAGGTCTGCTTAGAGGTTTTATCACAAGGGCACAGCTGTAGGGCTTGGGACCAGTCATTCGCTTTGGGCAGAGTAACTAATCTATAAAAAATTCCCACGCGGAAGCGAGTTAAAAGGAACCTGTCAAAATCACTCAGGTCTAAGGTGAGGTAGGGTTGGATATTAAAAGTAATTAAAATCAACTGGTTATGGAGAATTGTAGGTCTTATGATTTCAGTTGATAGTCTGGTGGTGTCTAGTAGGGACAAACCCTTTGCTTTTAATTCCTTCCTAGTTATTTCCCTGATGATACTGGGATTAGTAAAGTACTGTGGGTAATCAAGATCTTGAAAAAACCTTCGAACATAGTTTATCCATGGGATCTTCAGAGCCCCATCCATACCATACCATACCAAGACATTTATAAAGCGCACGGCTACCACCAACGGCGGTGTCCCGGCGCTACACAGAGACAAAGGAAAATAAAGAGAGGAAAGGCAGACTAAGGGAGATCAAAAAGCCAGGTTTTCAGAGCACTCCTAAAAGTGGTTTCAGATTCTGCTTTGCGCAAGTAGAGCGGCATCGCATTCCAAAGAGCGGCAGTTCTGACTGCAAAGGCGCGCCCTCCCATCCTGGCTTTGCAGTAGGAAGGAGAGCAAAGAAAAACTGAGAGTTCGAGCGCAGAGTCCTATTTTGGTGGTATTTCCAAGTCTGAGCCTCAGATAGTCAGGTCCACTTTCTCTGGTAGCTCTAAAAGCGAGTAATAAAGCCTTAAATTCGATTCTTCTCTTCACTGGAAGCCAGTGAAGACTGCGCAAGTGGTGGGAAATGTGATGCCGAAGAGGCACGTTTCTAAGAAACCTAGCAGCAGCATTTTGAACTGTCTGGAGCTTTTTAATCAGATAGGCAGGGAGGCCAAGATACAAGCTATTGGCATAGTCCAGCTGGGATGTAACCAAGGCATGGACTATGGTGGCCCGACAGTTCATCGGTAATAAATACAGGAATCTACGCAAGCTTTTGAGCTTCCAGAAGCATGCTCTGGAAACTCGGCCAATCTGGGCTTTCACCGACAAGTCCGAGTCAAATCTAAATCCCAAATTTCTAACAGATAGAACTGGGGTGGGAGGGGGATTCAACTGCAATGGCCACCATAAATCAGCCGGAGGAGGTGATGGTTGGTTAAAAAACATCACCTCAGTTTTCTCGGTATTCAATTTAAGACAGTTATCTGTCATCCATGAAACAATTTTATTTAGACATAGCCTAAAGCTGTCAAATGCGGCCATCTTGGAATCTTTAAATGAAAACACCAGCTGCGTATCATCAGCGTATGAAATTGTACGCACGCCACACTGCTCAACTAGTGCAGCCAGAGGGGCCAGATAGATATTAAATAGGGTCGGGCTTAACGCAGAACCCTGAGGTACTCCACAGCCCATGGCGCAAGAGGAAGAGACATAAGGGCGGAGGAAGACCTGCTGAGATCGCCCCTCCAGAAAGGATTGGAACCAATTTAGAATGGTACCCGAGATACCCAGCTGTGTCAGACGGTCTAAAAGAATCGAATGAGAGACCGTATCAAAGGCTGCAGATAAATCTAACAGCACAAGCATGGCACAGCTACCGTGGTCTAATGATTCTCGGATGGTTTCCGCCACTTCCAACAGGGCCGCCTCTGTACTGTAACCCTTCCTAAAACCTGATTGGGAGTCGTGAAGGAGATTGTTAGACTCCAGGTGATTAGAGAGTTGTCTTTGGACCTCCTTCTCCAAAATTTTAGCAGGGGCCGGCAGAAGCGAAATGGGCCTGAAATTCTTAAGTATACTAGGGTCTGCATCTTCCTTTTTAAGAATTGGCAAGACCAGGGCCTCTTTCCATACTGAGGGGAAGCATCCCAACCTTAGAGAGGTGTTCCAAATAGCATTTAACTGAGGGTTAAAAAGAGGGGCCAGTAAGTTAAAAAATCTAGCTGGGCAGGGATCCAGGGGCGAGCCTGATTTAATTCTAACAAGGTCTTTCAAGGATAAAGACGGGCAGAAAGGCTGAAATTCAGTCCAAAGACAGGGAGAAACAAGGGCCGAGAGTGTAATTGGCCTTTCTCCTGGTCCCTTAAATGTGGAATATATAGACTGAATCTTTTCCTTGAAAAAAGTGGATAAATCCCTACATAAAACAGCTGAAGGCACAATCTTACTCAAAGTGGCCTCAGGTCTCATAAAATCTTGAACAATCTTAAAAATTTCCTTAGAAGAATTGTCCGAGTCTTTAATTTGTTTGGCCAAATGATTCTTAATTGACAAGCGTTTAAGAGCATGGAATTTTTTTTGTGCAGCTTTATAGATGCTTTTCGCATCCGAATTATACGACTTCCGCCAAATACGCTCCAGCTTTTTGCATATGCTTTTTTCAGCCTGAAGCTCTGACGAGAACCAAGGAGCAGAAGGTTTTTTTCTAGCCGATTTTGACAATTTCATGGGAGCAACGGCGTCCAGAGAAGAAGCAACCCATTCATTAAATGAGGTTGCATCTAAGCTGGGATTGCCTGTGAGCTGAAGAGGGATATCATGCAAGACCGGGCCCATGGTCTCAATAGATACTTTCCTCCAGTTTCTCTTCTTTTCACACTCTGGTCTCGTCCGGTGTGTCCCACCGTGCCTGGACAAACTAAAAGGGACTAACCAGTGGTCTGACCACGTCAAAGGCAGAGGGACCTCTACTCTAATGGTAGGGTCGTTAGGAAAAATAAGGTCTAACATATGACCAGCACAGTGTGTGGCAGACATAACCTGCTGAATCAAGTTTAGTCCACCCAGCATCTCAGTCACTTGGAGCGCCAAAGCACAATCCTGTCTGTCCATATGGACATTGAAATCGCCCAAAACCGTAAAATTGGCATATCTTAGTGAGAGATCCGCCACAATGTCCCCTAATTTTAAAAGGTTGGCAACTACGGAACTCGGGGGTCGGTAAACCAGCATGCCCGCAAAGGTATGTCCTAAAGAGGATTGAATAGAAAAGGACATAGCCTCAATAGTGCCATCCAGTTTCAGAACGTCCAGAACGATATCTCTGTTTAATTTTGTCTCTTCCTTTGTCCAGAGTCTGTGCCATAACAGCACGGGCTCAAGTTTTATTAGGTCTGAAACAAAGGAGAGGCCCAGCTCCGCGTGACAAATGTTCGCGGAAGTACCGTTCGGAACAGATAAAATATATTTTAAGAAAGAATTTTCTATTCTTTGAATGGGAAGCAAATCAACTGGTATCCAGACCCCAGTCCCGTAAATTGCCGCTGAGGCACATTTAGCTTTATAGATTTTAATAAGCGCCTCAGGTGGTCTTTTACCAAGTTTAATTGCAAAAGCTCTAAGGGCAGATGTAGTACGCAATAATGCCAATTTTTTTGCCGACACTGCCTGTGACCAGGAGTCATTGTAGGCAAAAAGAATGCCCAAGTATGAAAATTTCTTAGTGACCCCGATCTTTTGTCCTGACACAAATATATCTTTAGGTTTTTTAATGCCAGAACCGCAGCGCATAATAAAAGTCTTAGAGGAATTAATTCTTAGGCCTAGCTCATTCATAAACCTGGAAAAGCTATCCAATACCTTCTGCAGTCCTATATTGGTTCGGGACATCAGTACCGCATCATCTGCGTAAAGGAGGGCTGGGATAGGTCGTCCCGCCACTTGGGGGAAATCGTGATTATCATTTAAAAGGGCCTCTCCCAGACCATTTATATACAGGTTAAAAAGAAATGGAGCAAGGACGCAGCCTTGCCTGACTCCGCTTTTGATTGGAAAGGGAGCCGAACGTTCACCCAGCAGGCCGTAACGCACACGTGCTTTGGCATCACTATAAAAACGTTTAAGAAAATAAATAACCTGTGGATCAACCCCCATCACTTTTAAAGTTGACCAAAGTTTGTTGTGAATCACGCAATCAAAAGCGGCTGTGAGGTCAACAAAAGCTAAAAATAAATTCCCCACCTTAGCCCTAGTGTATTTACCAACTAAAAGAGACAGGTTCAAACCCTGCTCAACGGTTCCTACACCGGCTCGAAAGCCATATTGCAGGTCCGACAGAACAGAGTTCTCTTCCGCCCATGCCTGGAGGCGTTCCAGAATTATACTGCCTGCTACTTTTGTTATAGCATCGAGTAGCGAGATGGGCCTATAGCATGACGGATCCTGTCTATCCCCCTTTTTAAAAATGGGGACAATAGTTGATTCTACCCAAGTGGGTGGAAAGTCGGCTTCGCAGCTAGCATTTAGAACTTGTGTCAAGAGAGGTCCCCACAAAACAGTGTCAGATTTAAATAAGTCTATTGGTACCCCATCGGGACCTGGTGCCTTGCCGCCCTTGCTGACAGACAGGGCCCGCACTACTTCATCCAGAGTAAACATTAGTGCATTAGCTTGAGAGAGGAGGTTCTGATTGCAAACATCCTGGGCGGAACAGTCCATCAAAACAAGGTTTCCCGTACCCTGATATACCTGAGTGAAGTGTTTAATCCATTGCTCCTCAGTTATTGCTATTTCAAGTGATGGACTGTCCTCTCTAGACAAGAAAGGGGACCTAACAGCTTTCCAGAAAGCCGCGCTATCATTAAGCACTGACGCAGTAAGTAATGCATCCCACAACTCCTTCTTAATAGTGACTTTCCTATCCCTAATTGCTAGTTTGTATACATCTCTAGCCGCCTTTACCGCAGTGTTGTTTCTTGGGGTTCTATGTTAAACCTTTTTTAAATTGGAATAGGCTTGAGTGCACCTAGAATCAAACCATCCTTTATTAGGGCCCTTGGTATTTCTGCGTATGGTTAAAGACTCTCTAACGGCATTCGAGATAGCCTGAAATGAAGCTAATATAATTTCTGAGGTGGCTATATCACTCAGGCATATCTCTATCGCTGGTTTAGTTTTACCCACTATTGATTTGACCAGCGCATCTTGATCCACCATAGACCAACGCAAGGAATACCCGTTGGTGCTCTTTATGGCTAGGTTACCTGGCAAGGGATTGTTCTTTTTCGATCTTGAGATTATGTTGGGCGGAAGTGAGAACACTAGACACAGAGGGAAATGATCACTAAGGGAATTTTCAGACACATAAAAAGAATGGAGAGTGTGTGCGTGGCTGTTGGAGACTAGAACATAATCAATAGTAGAGCAGAGACCCCTACCATTGAATGTGCAAGGCATGGGAGCAGGGGTTGGGCAAATTTCATTAGCAAATCCCAGATCAAGGGTGAAGATAAACTCGTTGAATTGTTCACCCAAAACAGAATGTCGAAAATGGGATACGCATGGCCCTTCATCATTTAACGCTTCACATAGTTTATTCCCAGCATTCGCACATAAGGTACAATTAAAAGCTCCGGCCAAAATTAGCATTAAATCTTTACTTCTGTCTACATTGTTTAGCGATTTTAACATGTTATGAATCACAACTCTCACATTATCAGAGGAAATATTATTGTATAAATTAATAACTACGATCGAATGCGTAGAATCTAGATCCAGTTTAACTAGTTGATAATACTTATCATGTGCATACAGTGTTATCTTTTTAGAATTTATAGTGCTCGATATGAATATACAAAGGCCGCCCTTAGCCCTACCACTCAAACTGCTGACTGCTGGCGTATGATAAGTCCTAAAGCCGTTCAGATGAATCGCCTCCTTAGTCCAGGTCTCCTGAAAGCACAGGATCTCAAACTGGCTTCATTTTGAATCTACCCTATCTTTTTTAATGTATGCTTGCTTCGTTTCACTTGCCTATCTTTCAATTGGTTTACCTATACTCTCTGGTATGTGTTTGGTGTGATAGGGCCCCATTTCTTTGAAAGCATCAGTGACATAGAGTTATGTATTGGAAAAATGTACCCTCTTGTGTACATTATAAGCATATTCCAAATTACTAAGACGTTCTGTGACCATAGCGAAGAATGAGACCAAAGCCTAGTTACCTTTATAAGGTCATGGAATTCTGTGGTGTCTTTAAACATCCTTTTTACTTACCACACCAAGTAGTTTAGTTCCTTTTATTGCAGCATTATTATTCCTCCCATTCTTGGTTTCTTCGTCTTTCCTATGAAAGAGATAGTGTGGTTGCAGATATGAAGGATAAATACGAAATCTGTTGTGCAAAGTTAAACACACCAATATGGAGCTGGTAATTTGTTGCCAAAACATATAAGCAGTTTCATGTAAGCGACTTTTAAAAATGGCTTTAGTTCAGAATGTGTGCTAACAAGCAAAGAGATTCTGACTTTCATGTAATGAGCTCAAAGCCACACACAAAAATAAAGCAACTGCCCTAAATATAGGGGCGAGGATGTCGCCTTATGGCCAGAGCTGCTGACTTTGGTGCCGGGGAGCCAGGTTCGAGCCTCGGCTTAGGCACAGCATCTTGTGATTCTGGGCAAATTACTTAATCTCTCCATGCCTACCAAAAAATGAATCTGTCCTTCTGTAACGTAACTGATGCTCATGTAAAGCGCCCCAATACCTTCGGGTCGAGTTCGCGCTATATAAATCTGCAACAAACAAAAAAATGTCTCCTTACTGCTCATGATTTTTCATTTCAGGGAAACATGGTTTACAAGAAATGAAGGCTAGTTCTCCTTTTCATTGTTTAAACAACAGCTGTAATTCTGCTCAGTGGCCTGCATGCCTCTCAGCTGTCTGCTGTCTCTGGCAGCAGGCATTGTAATGTCACAACTGTAATACGCTTTAACAGTTGAGTATCCACTTCATTTTCTTATTGGAGGAAGCTAGCAGTATTACAACTAGACTAATAAAAAAATTAGAGAAACGTTTTTCTACATAATATATGGAAAATTAGTTCCATAATTCCAATATTTATTTTGGAATCTGAAGCCAAAACAAGGCATGCATTTTCAGCTGATACAAAAATCAGCAAGCGTTTTAGGCAAATGGAGTTTGGAGAAACAAAGAAAAAATGCGTGGAAACAAGGGAGTCCAGTGAAAAGGAGACAATTAGTGAGCACTAAACAATGCTCATGCATAGCTGTGCCGTGCTCTGATACCAGGAACAAAGAGGGGGCCGCTATTGAGAATACAATGGCCCCGAGTTGTAGGAACTTAAATGGCAGACTTCTGTGTGTGTTTTCGCAGCTGTTGTTGAAATGGCTGACTTCCTTTAGCAATGACATGTTGTGCGATGTTCGATTCAGAGAGGAGCAACATGAAAAAACTGTGGAGCTTGGGCAGAGGCGTTTTAATACCGGCACACAAAGCCTTCACACATCTGTAGTCCCCAGAGCTTGAACAGAAGAAATAAAGAAGCGGCTGCCAGTAATCCTAAAAACACATTTCTGAAGGGCGACAGGGCTAACGGGGTGGGGGCTGGAGGGGGAGGATGAAGGGGAATTACGGGGCTATAAAGCCCGAACTGCATGATTATTAACTGGAAACCTCAAAGCATGAGCAATTTCATTCATGACTTTGAAAATGTAAATGTTGTCCTGCATTGCGAGGGCAGAACTTGCCAAATCTCCCCTCTCGGACATGTACAGGAGATGCATTACAAAGAATGCGATAGCTTTGAAGTGAATATTTCCCATACGCTTGCAGCTGCTCTGAAATTCTCCAAGGAAAACATTTCTGTCCTTATGGATAGCCCTTGAATCCGAAGCAACTAAATGGCTCTGAAAACTCCCTTCTTTCTTTTTCTGAATATCTCCCTAAATTGGTCTTCCGCAAACCAATGCAAGTTTTACATGCTTATGAAAATTTATAGAAGGCGGAGAGATTAATCACCTGCTAAAAATAAGGCAAAGAAAATGCTGCTGTCTTTCAGCGGAAGGAAGAACTGCGGTAAATCAAGTGCAATATTTTTAAAGGACATATTCAAACCGCGGTGGTTTAACAGGATGCATTTTCAGAGAAAGTGGTAATAATAGGCATTTGGTTGTTTCTCCCCTTTATATTGTGGTAAAAGGTAGACAGCATGTGCATTTTAAAGGAAATATGAATAAATACAAGCAAGTAAGTCACTTGGAAAAAACAGTAGTAGTGGCAACCTCGCACGTTCAACATGCAATTGAAATCCTTCTACAAGATTTGAAAGAAGGGTATACATGCTAACATTATGTAAACTTCTTTAATGCCACGCACCACAGTGCAAGAATTAAGGGCCTTATGTTTAAAGCTATTTTGCAGTTGCAAAGGCTCAGATTTGCGACTGCAAAATAGCTTTTGGGTATGTTCAAATCCCAAATTATGATTCCATAACTTCTCGAATCTAAAAATAGGTTTGTGACATTTCGAATCGCAAATTGAAAGGGGCTTTGTAGGGCGCCACTTCCAATTTGCTATTTCTTATGGTTTGTGTCAATCACAATTTTTGTTGCAAATTTTTGATAGGCTACAGATGTCTCAAAGGAGGTGATACCCGACGTGCAAACAGGAAGGGGTCCCCTATGGACCCCTTTTCCTTTGTCAATGTTGTAACAATAATTTTTATAGGTATAGGCAGTGGTCCCGGCACCACTGCTTACTCGTAAAACAAGGTTTTGAAAGTTTTTTAGTATTTTTTAAACGCAACCTGTTTTCCTTTAAGGGGAACAGGCGGTTTAAAAATAAATAAATTACTTTATTTAAAAAAATCACAGACCTTTTGGTCTATTGAGCCCAGCAGGCCACCATCCCTGTGATGGCAACAATTTATAGTGGGTCGCAATTTACGACCTACCTCATGCATATTAATGAGGTAGGTCAAATTGCAACCCCCTATAAATCGGAATTTTGTGAACCAACATGTTTGAACATATGTCATTTCTCCAAAAACCAATACATTCTGTAAATGTTTGTGTGCAAATTGCAACCACTTTTACCAAATGCATTGTACGAACATAAGGCCCTCAATTACAATAAATGGAATTAACTGATGACATCACCTCAAATTGTGAAACTAATTAGCTGCCAGCATCATTGGCTTATTTCTTTGTAGTTCAACTAATAAGGCAAAGACAATTTAAAGTCGCAATGGCATTCAGCTGAACATATCTCTTAAATTGACAGATTTGGTCAGAAGTAAAGTTGACTCTGAGGGAACTGAAGTTATGTGCTGTTTGGAAAAATAAGACCTGCTTCAGAAGTGAATGGTAATGCAAACCTGCCAGAAAAGTCAGATGTACTATCCACACCTCTGCTGTAAGGTGCCCTGATTTTCAAAACAAAAACCAGGGGAGTCGAGAGACATTGAAAGGATACATGTAGAAAGCAACTGAGGATCCAGAAAAAGGACTTCAATGACATAATTTGCTGACAGAGTAAAGCAAAACCACAGCCGCCAAAGCTAAAAGAAAGGCTAAGTATGAGAAAGATTGGGACAGCTAGTGAATCAGGTGTGATATATTATGCTCAATTTTTGCATGTTTTAATGCTCTTAGGTTGTCCAAAGTTAGGCTTGATTATGCAATACATTCCTAAATTTTTAGCCATTCTTATACATGCATTTCTTCTCTGATATGAATGCAGAACTACATACAGCAACATACATGGCAAAGACTAGCCCCTGTATGACTTACTAATGCCTGATTTAGGGAAAATTAAGATCCCTGAAGTTTAGACCACCTCAAGGAAGAGATACAAAATTCTAAGCTGCTCCACATAAGAGTAGCTCGTTGTGACCTGTTTTTGAATTGGCAAATGCGTGTTTCTTTTAAAATGTGTGAAGAGGAATATTTCGGTTGGATACAGAGGTACATATTTTGGGTGAAGGCAGAAGTTTGCTTCTTAACAATTAAGAGTGAAGCAGATCAATAATTTGAGTAGTTGGGCGTGAGAAATTGGGTTGTTGGTTGAGTGGGGTGTTAACCCTGCTCAAGCAACAGTCACAGTCCCAGTCAGGGTAACCTGTGCATAACCCTCTGGTAGCTTGACACAAAAGCAATCAGGCTTTACCTAAAGGCACTGTGTAAAGTATTTATGCAGCACACAAACAGTAATATAGGGAAAATACAACGCGAGAAACCCCCCCACCAATTTAGAAAAAATAGAGTACATTTTAATAAATTATTTTACAGCAAAACTACAAAAATCCAATTAGTAGAACCGAAACTATGAATTTTTCAAGTTTAAGATAAAAAAATAGTGCCTAAAATATCAATGCGCCAAGCATGGACATCTAGTCGTGAGAGACCAGGTCAAAGTTAAAAAAATATGGTCAACCAAGATGGAGCGTGAGTCGGATACAAAAAGTGGATTGGACCAGGTCGGTGCTTACTTCGGACTTAGAAGAAATTGTGACAAAAAGTCTTTGAGAAGGTAGAAGTTCAGCTGGGCAAGGCAAGGCTGCAGGTGGTGTCCGAGGAGGAGGCGTCATCGTCGGGGAGCCACTGGACGAAGTTGCCCTGAGGAGCTCTAAGTTTGGACTTAGTCTCTTTTTTGAAGCTGAAAATCTCCAGTAGGACAAGACTAGAGGCTGTAGCCGACAAGAGTTCCATGAGGCTGAGTACCCCTCTGGGAAAGAACAGCTGAACAGGATTTGCTGCTGCAGAGAGGAATGTACTGGGAACTGCCATGAAGTCAAGCCAACTGGTGATGCACCTTGGGAGGATAGATGAGCACGTTGGTCCTGGTCTCCCCTTGATTCTCCAAGCAGTTTTTAGCCCAAAAATTCAAAGTCCCAAGTTTTAGATTTTGGCTATCAAGGCACCTTTAACACCACCACCAAGGGTCCAAGACTGGTGGTGGTGGTACAGGTATGGGTTCAAAATGGTTGGCGCCTTTTCTGTCCAGCCAACTAGCTCTTGAAGTCACTCAGGTAGTCCTATGTTCAAACAGTGGAATAGAGCTCAAGCAGCAAGACAGGTCTCTGAGGTTTCAATGCAGGCTTCAGGCAACGAGTACACAGCAAGTCACAGCAGCAGGCAGTCCTTTGAGAACCTTTCCGCAGGTCCAGAAAGTCAACTGAAGAGTGGGTCTGAGGATCCTATTTTTATAAAGCGATACCAAAGGGGATGATGGACGGAGCGTTAAAGCAAATCAAACACTCACCCCCAGTCAACTGATCTGGGTTTAATCCATCATCATTCTTTAGCTCACTCCACCACCCCAGTTCAGACATGGCCATATACAAATCAGTCTGACCCTGTGCCTCATGGGAACAGTCCAGCCCGAACTGCCAAACCATGTCTTCCCTGGACCGGAAACAAGCATCCTGGGACCGGTTTCGGGTTCAAAACCCTCATCAGCCAGGCTATCTTGAATCCAGTGGCAAAGTGAGCAAGGGACCCACGTCTGGGCATTCCCTGCCAACTTAGGGCGAACAAAGCGATACCAAAGGGGATGATGGACGGAGCATTAGAGCAAATCAAACACTCACCCCCAGTCAAATGATCTGGGTTTAATCCAACATCATTCTTTAGCTCACTCCACCACCCCAGTTCAGACATGGCCATATGCAAATCAGTCTGACCCTGTGCCTCATGGGAACAGTCCAGCCCGAACTGCCAAACCATGTCTTCCCTGGACCGGAAACAAGCATCCTGGGACCGGTTTCGGGTTCAAAACCCTCATCAGCCAGGCTATCTTGAATCCAGTGGCAAAGTGAGCTAAAAAATGATGATGGATTAAACCCAGATCAGTTGACTGGGGGTGAGTGTTTGATTAGCTCAAACGCTCCGTCCATCATCCCCTTTGGTATCGCTTTGTTCGCCCTAAGTTGGCAGGGTATGCCCAGACGTGGGTCCCTTGCTCACTTTGCCACTGGATTCAAGCTAGCCTGGCTGATGACGGCTGAATAGCCAGAAACCGGTCCCATGATGCTTGTTTCCGGTCCAGGGAAGACATGGCTTGGCAGTTCGGGCTGGACTGTTCCCATGAGGCACAGGGTCAGACTGATTTGCATATGGCCATGTCTGAACTGGGGTGGTGGAGTGAGCTAAAGAATGATGATGGATTAAACCCAGATCAGTTGACTGGTGGTGAGTGTTTGATTAGCTCAAACGCTCCATCCATCATCCCCTTTGGTATCGCTTTGTTCGCCCTAAGTTGGCAGGGTATGCCCAGACATGTGTCCCTTGCTCACTTTGCCACTGGATTCCAGCAAGCCTGGCTGATGACGGCTGAATAGCCAGAAACCGGTCCCAGGATGCTTGTTTCCGGTCCAGGGAAGACATGGCTTGGCAGTTCGGGCAGGACTGTTCCCATAAGGCACAGGGTCAGACTGATTTGCATATGGCCAGGTCTGAACTGGGGTGGTGGAGTGAGCTAAAGAATGATGATGGATTAAACCCAGATCAGTTGACTGGGGGTGAGTGATTGATTAGCTCAAACACTCCATCCATCATCCCCTTTGGTATCGCTTTGTTCGCCCTAAGTTGGCAGGGTATGCCCAGACGTGGGTCCCTTGCTCATTTTGCCACTGGATTCAAGCTAGCCTTGCTGATGACGTCTGAATAGCCAGAAACCGGTCACATGATGCTTGTTTCCGGTCCAGGGAAGACATGGCTTGGCAGTTCTGGCTGGACTGTTCCCATGAGGCACAGGGTCAGACTGATTTGCATATGGCCAGGTCTGAACTGGGGTGGTGGAGTGAGCTAAAGAATGATGATGGATTAGACCCAGATCAGTTCACTGGGGGTGAGTGTTTGATTAGCTCAAACGCTCCGTCCATCATCCCCTTTGGTATCGCTTTGTTCGCCCTAAGTTGGCAGGGTATGCCCAGACGTGGGTCCCTTGCTCACTTTGCCAAGGGATTCAAGCTAGCCTGGCTGATGACGGCTGAATAGCCAGAAACCTGTCCCAGGATGCTTGTTTCCGGTCCAGGGAAGACATGGCTTGGCAGTTCGGGCTGGACTGTTCCCATGAGGCACAGGGTCAGACTGATTTGCATATGGCCATGTCTGAACTGGGGTGGTGGAGTGAGCTAAAGAATGATGATGGATTAAACCCAGATCAGTTGACTGGGGGTGAGTGTTTGATTAGCTCAAACGCTCCGTCCTTCATCCCCTTTGGTATCGCTTTGTTCGCCCTAAGTTGGCAGGGTATGCCCAGACGTGGGTCCCTTGCTCACTTTGCCACTGGATTCAAGCTAGCCTGGCTGATGACGGCTGAATAGCCAGAAACCGGTCCCAGGATGCTTGTTTCCGGTCCAGGGAAGAGATGGCTTGGCAGTTCGGGCTGGACTGTTCCCATGAGACACAGGGTCAGACTGATTTGCATATGGCCATGTCTGAACTGGGGTGGTGGAGTGAGCTAAAGAATGATGATGGATTAAACCCAGATCAGTTGACTGGGGGTGAGTGTTTGATTAGCTCAAACGCTCCGTCCATCATCCCCTTTGGTATCGCTTTGTTCGCCCTAAGTTGGCAGGGTATGCCCAGACGTGGGTCCCTTGCTCACTTTGCCACTGGATTCAAGCTAGCCTGGCTGATGACGGCTGAATAGCCAGAAACCGGTCCCAGGATGCTTGTTTCCGGTCCAGGGAAGACATGGCTTGGCAGTTCGGGCTGGACTGTTCCCATGAGGCACAGGGTCAGACTGATTTGCATATGGCCATGTCTGAACTGGGGTGGTGGAGTGAGCTAAAGAATGATGATGGATTAAACCCAGATCAGTTGACTGGGGGTGAGTGTTTGATTAGCTCAAACGCTCCGTCCATCATCCCCTTTGGTATAGCTTTGTTCGCCCTAAGTTGGCAGGGTATGCCCAGACGTGGGTCCCTTGCTCACTTTGCCACTGGATTCAAGCTAGCCTGGCTGATGACGGCTGAATAGCCAGAAACCGGTCCCAGAATGCTTGATTCTGGTCCAGGGAAGACATGGTTTGGCAATTCGGGCTGGACTGTTCCCATGAGGCACAGGGTCAGACTGATTTGCATATGGCCATGTCTGAACTGGGGTGGTGGAGTGAGCTAAAGAATGATGATGGATTAAACCTAAATCAGTTGACTGGAGGTGAGTGTTTGATTAGCTCAAACGCTCCGTCCATCATCCCCTTTGGTATCGTTTTGTTCGCCCTAAGTTGGCAGGGTATGCCCAGACGTGGGTCCCTTGCTCACTTTGCCACTGGATTCAAGCTAGCCTGGCTGATGACGGCTGAATAGCCAGAAACCGGTCCCAGGATGCTTGTTTCCGGTCCAGGGAAGACATGGCTTGGCAGTTCGGGCTGGACTGTTCCCATGAGGCACAGGGTCAGACTGATTTGCATATGGCCATGTCTGAACTGGGGTGGTGGAGTGAGCTAAAGAATGATGATGGATTAAACCCAGATCAGTTGACTGGGGGTGAGTGTTTGATTAGCTCAAACGCTCCGTCCATCATCCCCTTTGGTATCGCTTTGTTCGCCTCTAAGTTGGCAGGGTATGCCCAGACGTGGGTCCCTTGCTCACTTTGCCACTGGATTCAAGCTAGCCTGGCTGATGATGGCTGAATAGCCAGAAACCGGTCCCAGGATGCTTGTTTCCGGTCCAGGGAAGACATGGCTTGGCAGTTTGGGCTGGACTGTTCCCATGAGGCACAGGGTCAGACTGATTTGCATTTGGCCATGTCTGAACTGGGGTGGTGGAGTGAGCTAAAGAATGATGATGGATTAAACCCAGATCAGTTGACTGGGGGTGAGTGTTTGATTAGCTCAAATGCTCCGTCCATCATCCCCTTTGGTATCGCTTTGTTCGCCCTAAGTTCGCAGGGTATGCCCAGACGTGGGTCCCTTGCTCACTTTGCCACTGGATTCAAGCTAGCCTGGCTGATGACGGCTGAATAGCCAGAAACCGGTCCCAGGATGCTTGTTTCCGGTCCAGGGAAGACATGGCTTGGCAGTTTGGGCTGGACTGTTCCCATGAGGCACAGGGTCAGACTGATTTGCATATGGCCATGTCTGAACTGGGGTGGTGGAGTGAGCTAAAGAATGATGATGGATTAAACCCAGATCAGTTGACTGGGGGTGAGTGTTTGATTAGCTCAAACGCTCCGTCCATCATCCCCTTTGGTATCGCTTTGTTCGCCCTAAGTTGGCAGGGTATGCCCAGACGTGGGTCCCTTGCTCATTTTGCCACTGGATTCAAGCTAGCCTTGCTGATGACGGCTGAATAGCCAGAAACCGGTCCCATGATGCTTGTTTCCGGTCCAGGGAAGACATGGCTTGGCAGTTCGGGCTGGACTGTTCCCATGAGGCACAGGGTCAGACTGATTTGCATATGGCCATCTCTGAACTGGAGTGGTGGAGTGAGCTAAAGAATGATGATGGATTAAACCCAGATCAGTTGACTGGGGGTGAGAGTTTGATTAGCTCAAGCGCTCCGTCCATCATCCCCTTTGGTATCGCCCTATTTTTATACGTGGCACTTTCTTTGAAATGGAAGAAGTTTCAAGATAATTCCCTTTGAAGTGCTTGACGTTTCCTGCTTCCCCTGCACTAGTTGCCTTCATGAACAATGTAGGAATGACCAGTCCATTGTGTGAAGGCAGGGCACAGCCTATTGAGTTGCAAGTGGGGCTGTGCCCTGCTCCGCCCCACCATCCTGCCATTGATGGCCCATCCAGGCACATCTAATCCCTCTATTGTGTGGCTGTGTGGGAGGAATAAACAAAGTCTAACTGCCAACTACACCCAGCCATGTGACCAATGAAAAGGCTGCAGGCACCAAATAGCTTGGGCAGGAAAATGCCACCTTTCTAAAAGTATAACAAAAGAACAAGGAACCCTAGAAGTCAGCGGGGACCAAGGGTGGAGTTGTGTTTTACAGAACAAGGGTCCCACACAATTAGAATGCAGACATAAAATTTCACAATTTCATAATAAAAATTGGAATAAACAAATGTTTAAGTTACGAGATAGGTATTTAATGCTAGTGTCAATGATGCAAGACAGTATTAACACGTGAGAAATAAGGGTGAGCAACCGTGACAAGGCAGAGGGAAATCGGCCGATTTCCTTACCCCAGGCAAGTGACTTAAAATTGTGACTTTTCAGTATGCGTAAATATAAATAAACAAAAGTCACAGTTGAGGTTACATCTCATACTCCACAAACAATATAGATAGTGGTATAGAGTTGGGAATGTATGTGTCGACGACGTTTCAATCCCGCAGAGAATGTCGGGATCTCATCAGGACTAATAGATAGAGCAAGTGCCTGAGAAGTTGCCTGAGAAGTAAGAGGGAGGGGAGGAAGAAAGAAGGGAAGGAGCAATCAATTAAAATAAAACCATAAAAAGGGAATAGGGAAGGAAGAGAAGAGAGGAGGCAATAAAAAATGAGAAAAAATACAGGAGGGAATAGGGAGGGAGAAAAAGGATTAATAAGGAAAAAATTGCATTCAGTAAATTAATAAGAAGGAATAACAGTGGAATAGATACAGGAAAGTATGAGGGTGAAAGGAAGATAGAAGGTGGTGATGAGCGGGGGGAGGGAGTGTTAATGTTACCAGAATCAGGGAATGAGTGAAGAAGAAAGAAAGAAAAAGGGCCATAAATTCAGAGGCTATGTGGCAGGGAAGAAGGGTGAGAGGGGGAAAAAAGTGTGAAGGAAGGGTAAGAGGGAGAGGGACTAACCAGTAGTGCGGCAAGTATAGGAGCCGCGATGTGGAGAGCCAGAACGAGGTGCTGGCATAGGGGTTCGCCGGAAGCAGACAGGGGACGTAGGTATGAGCGAGATCTGAAATAAATGAAGAGTGAGCCAGGAAATGTGGGAGCCGTATGAGGAAACCCAGAAGAGAACCAAGGGGGAGAAAAGGAGAAGGCTTACCGTCGGGTGCGCAGGTGTCCGACCTGGAAACCGGAGGAAGCACCTCCCGGCCGGGAGGCTAGAGTAAAGAATCGGCGTGCACGTCGGCAGGCCACTAATGGGTATTAATCACCGCGATCCTAAAAACGGGGGTCGGAGCCGTTCGCCTGCTCGATGGCTGCGGGAAAATGGAGCACGGGAAAGTAAGGCGGAGAAGGAGCGAGGGGATATTGAGGACAATGTGGAGCAATATGGGCAGGAGACGGGAGGCTAATGGGCCCGGGCTTACCTGATAAAGAAGGGAACCAGGATGGCTGGACGATCCGGGATGGAACAACCAGGTGCGGTCAATGCCGGCACAAAAGTGAGGCATAGCCAGGTCGCGGAGGACCTACGTAATAAAAGGGCAACGGAGGTGACGTAGTAGGTAGGCAAGGTTAATCTACTAAGCGGGAGGGAGGCGGCCATATTGGAAGGGGGTAGAAGAGTGAAAGGAGCAGCGTACAAGGACCAAGGGTGTCAGGAGTACCGAGGTGAAAAGCCCCAAGTGTAAGGCTCATCGTAGATTAAGCAGCCATAATGGAGGAGGATAGAGAGATGTAGTCGAAAAATAGGGAGACAAGGAAGGGGAAGGTAGGAGGGAGCAAGTGACGTGAAGGGTGTACTACAAGGGGAAACCGAGGAGAGCCAAGGGAGCAGATGAAGAAGGGGGGGGGAAATTGAAGGTGATAACAGCGAGGGAATGCAGGGAAACCAAAGGAGCAGGAATAGAACCAGAGAAGAGGAAGAAGAGTACGAATTACATAAAGAAAAAGTTAGAATAGGGGGAAAAAATTCAGTGCGAAGCACAAGGTGGAGGAGAATAGAAAGTAGGGGAATAAGCGTAGGAAAGCGGTATAGTAGGCGGGAGGGGAGTTACAGATAGCAATACAAGGTAGGAAATAGAAGCACGGGCACAGTTTGCTGCGGAAGATTACAACAAGTTAGACCAGTCTTCCAGGCGATTAAGTCCTGTATGGAGGCTATCCGTACGTATAATCCATTTTAACTCCTCCTTGTTCAGGATGCCTGTAATGTTTGTAATTCTAGGAGGTTGGAGGATCACTGCGATGACTTGCCACCTTATTTGGTCCTCCGTATGATTAAATGCGGCAAAATGTTCAACAAGAGGTGCGTTAGGTGTTGCGCAACGAATCCGACTTCTATGTTGGCAGATCCGGATCCTGACTTTTTGTGTCGTTTGTCCTACATATATTAAGTTACATGGGCAAAAGATGGCATATATAACATTGGCGGTGTTACAATCGGAAAATGCGATAAAGTGACATCAATATTGGCATGCAACAAATTTCTTAGTGTCATTCGTGAGATGGCAAACACTGCAACCTCCGCATTCGAAATGCCCAAGTACAGGTGGCAGACCCCAAATTTGCCTGAGTGTGGTCTTATTGTTACCGCTGGGGAGGGCTGCTCTGACAAGGTGATCATGTATACTTTTGTTTTTCTTAAATGCAAATAAGGGACGTTCCAAATTCAGACTCCTGCATTGAGTGTGGGCCAATGTTTGAGGATACTCTTTCTAACTGAATTTGAGATAGATGAAAATGTAGTCACGCAGACAAGTTTGTCGCTATTATTTCTGTCTTTAGGACTCAAAAGGGTTTCTCTAGGGCAGTACCATGCGCGTTTCATGGCTGTTTTAACTAGTTTACGCGGGTAACCTCTGCTCATCAATTTAGTTGTAAGGACTTTTGCTTCCCTAAAGTAATCTTCCTTGAGGTAAGAATTGTGCCGCAAGCGTAGGAATTGAGAATATGGAAGGGAGTCACGTAGGGCCCTAGGGTGATGGCTATTGTAGGCCAACAGTGTGTTTTTCTCAGTGGGTTTGCGGTATAGGGAGGTGTAGAGTTTCCCTTCTTGTGCAATAATTTTGAGATCAAGGAAGGCAATCTCCTGTTTACTTTTACTAAGGGTAAAGTTTAGGCCATTACAATGGTTGTTCAACCAATCTTTAAAATGTACCAAGTCTGAGTCAGTCCCTTTCCAAATGAGGAAAATATCATCAATGTAGCGTTTCCATTCAAGAATGTTGGCTATGAAAGGGTTACGGGTGACAATATTCTTTGTGTCTCAAGACAATCCATGTAAAGTATGGCAAAATTTGGAGCAAAAACTGCACCCATACTGGTGCCTTTAACCTGTTGGTAGAAATTACCATTAAACAGGAAAAAGTTCCTTGTAAGGCATATCTTCAAAAGGTGAAGTAAAAAGGAGGTAGGAACTGGGGAGGGTTGGGGTCTGGAGTTAAGGAACATCTCAATAACTTCCATACCCTCATCCTGGGGGATGTTGGTGTACAAAGACTCTACGTCAAGAGTACAGAGAAGGCAGTCAAGGGGATCAAAGGGGAGGGTTTCTACCAGGTTAATCATGGCCATGGTGTCTTTGATGTAGCAGAGGGTACCAGGTATGAAGTCTTTGATAAAGTGGTCAATATATCTGCCTAAGGGTTCGAGGATCGAACCACAACCAGATACAATCGGTCGGCCTGGAGGTATGTCGGCATTTTTATGCATTTTGGGCAGGGTATATATAACAGGGGTACGAGGTGATTTGGTATTAAGGTAAAGAAATTCGTTTTTGCTAAGAAAGCCCTGGGTCAGCCCCTTCGTTAGTAATGTCAATAATAAGTTTCTGAATCTCCTTGGTGGGGTCAGAAGGAAGCTTGCGATAGTGGTCTAATCTCGAGAGTTGTCCTAGAATTTCTTGAGTGTAGTTATCAATCTCCTGGAGCACTATTCCGCCACCCTTATCTGCTGGTTTGATAATCAAATTATCAATCTTTTTGAGTTCGTGGAGTGCGTTTAACTTGTTGTAATCTTCCGCAGCAAACTGTGCCCGTGCTTCTATTTCCTACCTTGTATTGCTATCTGTAACTCCCCTCCCGCCTACTATACCGCTTTCCTACGCTTATTCCCCTACTTTCTATTCTCCTCCACCTTGTGCTTCGCACTGAATTTTTTCCCCCTATTCTAACTTTTTCTTTATGTAATTCGTACTCTTCTTCCTCTTCTCTGGTTCTATTCCTGCTCCTTTGGTTTTCCCTGCATTCCCTCGCTGTTATCACCTTCAATTTCCCCCCCCCTTCTTCATCTGCTCCCTTGGCTCTCCTCGGTTTCCCCTTGTAGTACACCCTTCACGTCACTTGCTCCCTCCTACCTTCCCCTTCCTTGTCTCCCTATTTTTCGACTACATCTCTCTATCCTCCTCCATTATGGCTGCTTAATCTACGATGAGCCTTACACTTGGGGCTTTTCACCTCGGTACTCCTGACACCCTTGGTCCTTGTATGCTGCTCCTTTCACTCTTCTACCCCCTTCCAATATGGCCGCCTCCCTCCCGCTTAGTAGATTAACCTTGTCTACCTACTACGTCACCTCCGTTGCCCTTTTATTACGTAGGTCCTCCGCGACCTGGCTATGCCTCACTTTTGTGCCGGCATTGACCGCACCTGGTTGTTCCATCCCGGATCGTCCAGCCGTCCTGGTTCCCTTCTTTATCAGGTAAGCCCGGGCCCATTAGCCTCCCGTCTCCTGCCCATATTGCTCCACATTGTCCTCAATATCCCCTCGCTCCTTTTCCGCCTTACTTTCCCGTGCTCCATTTTCCCGCAGCCATCGAGCAGGCGAACGGCTCCGACCCCCGTTTTTAGGATCGCGGTGATTAATACCCATTAGTGGCCTGCCGACGTGCACGCCGATTCTTTACTCTAGCCTCCCGGCCGGGAGGTGCTTCCCCCGGTTTCCAGGTCGGACACCCGCGCACCCGACGGTAAGCCTTCTCCTTTTCTCCCCCTTGGTTCTCTTCTGTGTTTCCTCATACGGCTCCCACATTTCCTGGCTCACTCTTCATTTATTTCAGATCTTGCTCATACCTACGTCCCCTGTCTGCTTCCGGCGGACCCCTATGCCAGCACCTCGCTCTGGCTTCTCCACATCGCGGCTCCTATACTTGCCGCACTACTGGTTAGTCCCTCTCCCTCTTACCCTTCCTTCACAATTTTTCCCCCTCTCACCCTTCTTCCCTGCCACATAGCCTCTGAATTTATGGCCCTTTTTCTTTCTTTCTTCTTCACTCATTCCCTGATTCTGGTAATATTAACACTCCCTCCCCCCGCTCATCACCACCTTCTATCTTCCTTTCACCCTCATACTTTCCTGTATCTACTCCACTGTTATTCCTTCTTATTAATTTACTGAATGCAATTTTTTTCCTTATTAATCCTTTTTCTCCCTCCCTATTCCCTCCTGTATTTTTTCTCATTTTTTATTGCCTCCTCTCTCTCTCTTCCTTCCCTATTCCCCTTTTTATGGTTTTATTTTAATTGATTGCTCCTTCCCTTCTTTCTTCCTCCCCTCCCTCTTACTTCTCCAGGCAACTTCTCAGGCACTTGCTCTATCTATTAGTCCTGATGAGATCCCGACATTCTCTGCGGGATTGAAACGTCGTCGACACATACATTCCCAACTCTATACCACTATCTATATTGTTTGTGGAGTATGAGATGTAACCTCAACTGTGACTTTTGTTTATTTATATTTACGCATACTGAAAAGTCACAATTTTAAGTCACTTGCCTGGGGTAAGGAAATCGGCCGATTTCCCTCTGCCTTGTCACGGTTGCTCACCCTTATTTCTCACGTGTTAATACTGTCTTGCATCATTGACACTAGCATTAAATACCTATCTCGTAACTTAAACATTTGTTTATTCCAATTTTTATTATGAAATTGTGAAATTTTATGTCTTCATTCTAATTGTGTGGGACCCTTGTTCTGTAAAACACCTTTCTAAAAGTGACATTCTCAAAATCATTCGACTTTACCATTCAAGAGGATTTTTAATTACATTTTCTCAGACCACAAACATGAAATTTTTATCTGTTACCTATCAAATATTATCACTTATTATATGTAAACACGAAACCAGTTATTAACTCCAGTCAAATCCAACAGAGTAGACCTACTATCGAAATATTCCACCAAAAGCGTAGGATTCAAGAACACCATCCACAAACATTGGCCAATGATACAAATGGAGTCTGATTTCAAAGGAATTTTTGATGGGTTTCCCATGTTTGCTTATAAATGCAGTAAGAACATCAATAAGCTTCTAGGAGAAAAGAAAAAGGACCTTAATGGCAAAGTGGAATACAAAGGAACACTTCCCAGTTTGAACTGTAATAATTGCAACAGTATCATAAAAGGCAATTACATCGATCACCCATTGAAAGGTACCAAGATCAAAATACACACAACAGCCAGCTGTGATTCGAAGAATGTAGTGTACCTGTTGAAGTGCCTGTGTGGCTTGGTTTACGTGGGGGGAAATAGAACGCAAAATCAAAGTTAGAATGAATGAGCACAAGAGCAACATAAGAACTAAAAATGCTAAGTCCGTTGTAGCCACCCATTTCATGGTGTACAATCATAGCATTTGCCAACTATGCTATATGATACTGGAAAGCATTGATTTCAAAAATGGGAGAGACAACCGGAAGTATCTTTTGCAACGTGAGACCTATTGGATGAAAAGACTGAGCTCATTGATGCCACATGGTTTGAATGATTGCATTGAATACAGTTGTTTTCTTTAACATATGAAAGCGCTAGGGGCCCTGTGTTATTAGACTGCCATTGTTTCATATTACGGAAAGTTGCATCTTATTTTTTTATAACCTATACAGTTGCAGCTTCATAACTCGTCATTTTTTCCTTCTACACTCACCATATTATGTATGGACACTTGTTATTCATTTAATTAACTGTTTGACATTTATGCTTACAACATGGCAGGTTTACATTGTATACACATGCATGTCCTTCTTTTCTGTCCATGCATGCTCTTAACACTTGAGAAAACACACCCACCATAACTGGAAAAGAAGCAAGACACGAGTTTTTGAACGCACATCTTTCCATAAGTCAGACTATTGTTACATTTTAAATTTTGCATGCTTAATGAAAACGTTTTATAGGCATGGTCTTAGATATGGGTTTGCACGGCGGTTACTGCCGACACTTGTTTGCGCAATGTTTTTGTATTAATCTGGTTCACGACGAACCGGAGATCGTAACTCACTTGAGCATGTCACTAATGTTATCCATCGAGGACATTTACATAGCTGTACTAGTTTTGGTTTACTCTTGGTGGAGTTTATTCATCAACGCTAGCGCAATTGACACATAAAACATTCTAAGTCATCGGTCCTATCAGGGATATTTATAATTGTGCATGTGCCCATTTTACATACACTTGGTGGCATCCAATCATTCCAGTGTCAGCGTCACTGACACATAGCGTAACTACATCATCCACAGTTACTAACACACTGACAGGGTTCATCTCTGTCACAACTACAACAACTTTGTTGACACACCGAATAAATACACTAACATTCGTGCACTAACTGAGCACTGAACATACGGTGATGGACTCTCCAGTGCCTCTGCAGTCGATTCCTCATTTCATTCTACTTCTCCTTTCAGGAACACATCCCCTGATGAAGGGCTAAATCAGCCCGAAAGGCATTGGGATGAACAAAAATATGATTGATACATGTCATGAATGCATTCATGGAAAAATGATTCACATTGGAAAATCCAACATTTGAATGAATAAATGCATATTTGAATGAAGAAATTCAATATGGAATAAACCATAATAATTGAGTACTTTTGGTTATTACAAATCAAGAACAAAGAGATTACCGTCCTCCATTTGGAATTCGGCAGTGCATCAAAGGGATGCTACCCCCTGGGGGAGCGCAATACTTACTCATTTAGACACGCTTCTGATCAGAAAGCACTGCCTTGTTGCACGCCATTAACAGACAGCAATACAACAACAGCAATATATCCTGGTTAGAGATTTCATACAAATACGGAGTGCGTGAGCCAATTTCTATTATTATCAATTTCTTTTATTAACTTTCTAAAATGACATTCTTAAAATTATAACTCAAAATTCGACTTTACCATTCAAGAGGATTTTTAATTACATTTTCTCAGACCACAAACATGAAATGTTTATCTATTACCTATCAAATGTTATCACTTATTAAATGTAATAGGGCAACCCAATGTTATCCTATAGGAGAGGTAGGCCTCACAGTAGTGAAAAACAAATGTAAACGTTTTTCACTACCAGGACATGTAAAAATTAAAAGTACATATCCAACCTTTTAATTACAATGCTCCCTGCTCTCTGGGCTACTTAGAGTCGACCTTAGGCATGACTTGTATACAATAAAAAGGGGAGTTAAAGTCTTGGCAAAGGGGTTATAGTGCCAGGCCAAATTGGCAGTTTGAAACCACATTTAGGCTGCAATGGCAAACCTGGGACAGGCTTTAAGGGGCTACTTAAGTGGGTGGCCCAATAAGTACTGCAGGGCCACTAGTAGCATTTAATTTAAAGGCCCTGGGTATATGGTATACCATTTAACTAATGACTTATAAGCAAATTATATCTGACACTCAGGTGTTAGCCAAGGTTACCATGTTTTAAGGAGTGAGCACGAGCACTTTAGCACTGGTTAGCAGTGGTACAGGGCCACTCAAAACAAATCCAGAAAAATTGGAGGGTAAAGGCAAAAGGTTTGGTGTAAGACTATCCTAAGACTGACAAGTCTAATAGTGGGGCAATGATGGATAGATGCATGTTAACCAATTTCAGATTTCAAAGCACTGTTCACTTATGCATATCTATTTAAACCTGTGTTTAATGTGTCTAATGTTACTATTTGCAGCCGTTCTGGCAACTTACCGCTCTGTATAAATGAAGCTAAAGCAGCACAGCAGCTGTGATTCCCTTCCTTATGCTCATGAGTTGGGTGGAAGGGGTAGTGTAAGTGTTGGTAATTGACTACAATACCACTCTATATCAAAGTTTAAATATATTAACAAAATACATCAGGACATTAGTTTTGTAAGATCTAAGAATAAGGCCTTACAATCACATTTTATTGCAGAGGAACAAGAAAATGGTGTAATGCAGAAAACTGAAAAGAAGCTAGTCATGTTCCACTAGCTTAAAATCCTGTAACTACATACCCTTTGGTCTTTCCACCACTTGTAGCAAATGGGTTCCACTCATATAGGCGCTCTGGATTTTTGACTTTTAACTACCCGGTTTTTGGACTTTTATCATGAGTGAGTATCACCACCCGAGTCTCACTCATGCTGACTTCACAGTAATTGGATTGAGAGTGGTAATAACCAGTGCATGTCTTTTAAGAGAAAGCAGCTGCTGTGTATCTATGGTAAGAGAGTCTGGGCTGGTTATATGTGAACTTAGACATGTGTGTCTGACGCGACTCTTCAAGGATTGATACTGAGCTAGGGTAGGCCTTATAATTTGAGTGTAGACTCATAGTGCAGGTCTATTAGTGCTTACTGAAGTTCTGTGGTACTTATACTGTATTATGCATAGGCAAAATCTGTACTAAGGTACAGTTTCACTCCACTTGGAATTGTAGGTTTCGGCAAGGTATCAATCTAGGGTTGAACATGTACCCTAAGTGTAGATTTACAGTGCCTGACATCATACCTACACCTCTTGTGGCACTTCAAACTTTGTCTTATTTCCCTGGCTCAGCTCATATTCAGATTCCATGCCTTTGTACCCCCTACTGGGCCAGGTTAATTACTCTGATCTCCCGCAGGAAGATTAAAAGCCTCCCAACCAATACAGCAATTAACAGTGCCTGTCTCAAGGAAAGGAAGAGGTGGGGAGAAAATCAGCATCTGTTAATTAGCATGTCAAACTACAAGTGGCTGGTACAGCCTCGGCCGACTGGATCAAAGGAGGAAGGCCAGACCTCTGTAGCCAACAGAGGAGGGGTTCACCTTTGAAGTTTTGGTGTGAAGGGATCAGACAGCTGTGTCATCATGTGGCAGAGGTGAAGCTCTCAGGGAAGCTCTTTCCACAGACAGTTTGAAGTTGCCATATTGGACTGTCCCAGAATGCTGTGCCGGAGGGTTGACACAGGGTTGGAGTGATGATGTGGCATGCTGCAATTGGTCAAGTGTCCCTGGCTTTTAGAACTTTCTACCCCAACTTAAAATCCCCTGAACAAGGGAGAGTGAGTTGGGAAGACACTGAGACCTGAGAGCAATGGAAGGAGGAGCCCCCTGATGCCCCTGCTAGGATGGACTTTGAAACTTTGACTCCAGCTTACTCCAAGGACTGGGAGGGGTCTCTCCATGGCCAGTGGTGCCACCCACCACCTTATGCTCCCTGAGAAGCACTTTTGAAAATGGACCTTTTGGGATCCCTGGATGGTTTCCCCTGGAACCTATGTGGACTGGCCTTTGACTCCACTGATACACAGGTGCCCTGCAAGTAGCCAGGAGGCTGAGGGACCCGGGGAGTACAACAGTTAGGGTGTGCTGATTGTTGATGGCAGAGGGGCTATGCAAGATGTCCCTACAAGCAGGAAATGAGCACCAGGAACCAGGCAGAGGACAGACCTGGCAGAGGAAGCCTTAAAAATCAAGTTTATGAACAAAAAGTAACTTTAGAGGCTATAAGACCTGAAGACATTGCTGCTGGTGGCTGCAGCCCGCCATCAGGAGCAAAATAACTTCATTGATAAAATTGTCTTTAGAGGGCCCAAGAAGCAGCTTGGTCCCCCAGGGTGAAGGGGTGGGTTAGGCAGCGAATGAAGCATGTGGCACTTTGCAGTCAAGCAGGAAGATTCCCCCAGGGAGGGCCAAGCCCCCTGGGGTCCGAGCAACCATCATTGATCTACCATGTCCCCAGATATCCAATTCCACAGGACCAAGTACAGTTATGATTGTCGAAAAAGGGCCCCATCCATAAGGGATAAAGAAAGTCACACTGAGGACTGCTGAACTCCAACATTGCTCCAGTGGAGGCCAAATCACTGGGAGCAATCTGGTGCTCCTCCTCTAACCCCATGCCCGTGCTGGTGGGGCTGGAGAGTGTGCACAAATTAGCACAATACCTGTGCTCCATGTGGACAAGCAGAAGTGGAATGGTTGGCTGCCGTGCCAGTCGCTGCTACAGGGCAGATGCAAGGGAACCGGTTGGAGTCGCAGGGGCCTTAGGGCCCCCCTGGAGCCTTAATGAGGGAGGAATCCTTGTGGGTGCCTGGGTGTAACTGGGGCAACCATTAAACAAAGTAAAAGTAAGGGGCATGAATCTGCTTCACCCAGTTAAGGCATTTCTGAGGCTTTTCATAAAATATGCAAAGATCGGGTGGAGAAGCAACTCATAATCCCACGTGAGGGAATAAAAAAAAACATATTTGCTTCTGAGATGCCCCAGGAAGGACATGGGCACCACCAACATATTTGCGTCTGTGATGCCCCAGGAAGGACATGGGCACCACCACTGATTATTATGGTTTGACTGGGGAGGCTGCAGAGGTGCAGAAGCCCCCACCGCCCCAAGAATGTGTTTAAAAACTCACCCTAAGTTTCCAGTAGCATTACATTCATACCCCTGAGAAAGGTTTGTAATAATTTCAAGCACTACAGGAGCTGTAGTCATTTTTATTGGGCGCTGGAGTGTGTGGACTCTTTGTGGTTGGTCCCATGACTGCAGTAACAGTGTAATTACAGTGAAAGGGAGACCCTGGAACCGTTTTTTAATTTAAATGATTTATAGAAAATGTTGATGTTGACAAAGTACTATTTCTCATTATAATGAATGCTTTTGAATTTTGGTACTGTGCCTACTAATTTTAATGGTGGTACAATGCTGAATGCAACATGTGGCTGCATTTACTGATATGGTGACACCCTGACAAAGTCAGGAGGCCTGCCTTACTTATAATGACACACTTTTATATTGTAAAGTTGCATCTAATGTAGGTGTGGGGTACTGTTTTTATATTGTTCAGGACTCTCTAGGGGTGAAACATGAAATGAGGGTATCACCATCCACCTGAATGTATATATTTAAATGTAATGTTTAATATTTACTACTGTGTGGATAATAAAAGTACTTTTCCTTTTCAAAAGAAGAAGCACTCACTAGACAATGATTTATTGAATCTTCTGTTGCATTCCAGCAAGCTGTGGTTACTATCCCACGCCGCCTCCCCTTTTTAGGCCTTGGACTGCTTTGAGTTGCTACCCTGAGAGATTCTACTGCTACAATGGGTACTTGGTTCTCAGTAAAATAGCAATTGCGGACTTATTACTTGTGCAGAACTCACATCCTTCACATCTAATCACTACGTTTCCTACTGTAATGATATGTGCTTAGGAATGTGATTCAAGTAACAACCTTGAATGCAAATCTAAACCAGAGAGCATATACTCATATAACAGGAGATAGATGTGTTACCAGGGGTGAGGGTTATGGAAAAACATACCAGTTACATAGTTATTATTTATGTTTCAGAGCAGGGATGTGTGGGTTATACTAATATTTCAGATACTTTGAGGCATAGAGATATTCAGGAGGTATAGCATTTGTTATAAAAAGTGTTAGATGAGTCTACAAAGAGATACGCTATTACAGATAAAAATCTCAATTTTAAGTTTGAATTATGGCTAGTAGACTGAAGTGCTAGAAGAGTGACAAGTCAGAGTGATAATATCCAGTGGCTCTGTTTTCTCCCTTGTTGGACTTGGCACTTTCTGCAGGGTGATCCGCAAACTTCCTCTGCTTATTTTTCTGACCTTCTTTTTGTTGGCTTTAGGACTCTTGGAACTTTACCAATGCTAATCAGTGCTAAAGTGCATGTACTAGCTCCTCTAAAACATAGTATGATTGATTTACACCTGTTTGGTATATTTTATGTACTTGTAAGTCCCTTGTAGAGTTGTTTCCCATATACCCAGGGCCCGTAAATTAAATGCTATTAGTGGGCCTGCATGACAAAGGAACAGTCCGTCCCTTACCGTAGGATAGCATAAAACATAACACATAGAAATATAATAAAGTCTATGTCAAAAGTCTCAATGGATTTAAATGTATTTATTCAAACATATAACTCATTAAATTAAGTGGGGAGTGTGAGAAGTTGGTCTGGTATATGCTGTCCACTAATTAAAGTGGGCACCTTGCACCAGTCCAAACGACCCTTATGATGTATGAGGTCAAAGATAACCTTTTGAAAGCTATCCTAGTGGTAGCTGTGGAGAGCAGCCTTCAGGCTTAATCTTGAAGGAATGCAAAGCAGCTTGTTTTACCAGAACCTCACCTTTAGTATCAACTAAATGAAAGGAGAACCACACAGTAGTTATAAAAATATGTATTTATTTATATAACACTCTCTAGTATCCTTTACACGAGGATACAACACAAAGCACACAATACTTTAGCAAAGAAACAGTTGTAAGTAGCACAATACACAGTGGGCTCCAGGGGGAGACCAAACCATTTACTAAAATAGTGGTATAAGAACCACGACTGGAGTCGAGACAGTGTCTAGAACACATAGAATCGCTGGGACTCCAAGGAACCACCCAAGGTGAGTAGAAAGGGACCCCACGGAGGACGGGTGCAGTGTGCTAACACGACCGCGGGCTCCGTACAATTCTATGGGAAAGACGCGGTTCCAAATTTACTGTTTAAGGACCCTTCTCGGTGGACTTCGAGGAAACCCTTTGGAACTTAAGAGGTTGGAGAGCTACCTATCCCAGAGGAGCCGGGTGCATAGGCCTGGAGTGGTGTCGGAAACCGCCGTCGTTCTCAATGGAGGGTTGCAAAGAAGAGCTGCTGCCGGGAAGGAAGAAAGTGTGCGTAGGAATCCAAGGGTGGATTTGTGATGGAAGGAACCTGTTAGAAATGGGATCTCTAGTTGGCAAGGGCTTGCACCTTTGTCCAAGTAGGGACCCTTCTTCCTAGTCAGGGTAAGGGTGTTACACTCGTGAAGTAACCCCTGCTCACCCTCGTGGTAGCTTGGCACGAGCAGTCAGGCTTAATTCAGAGGCAGTGTGTAAAGCATTTGCACATAACCAACAGTAATACAGTGTAAGCACTACAAACGGACACCACACCAGTTTAGAAAAATAACCAATATTTTATATACTCAAGACAAGACCAATTACGACAAAAATCCACAATACTATACTTTACGAATGAATGCTTGATACGGTAACTTCTTCTTTGCAGGAATAGCACAAAAGCAAAGTTCGTACGAGTCGGTAGCTCCGTCCGAGCCTACCGTGATGCTGAAAACCACAGAGTCTAACAGTTCCAGCCGACCGCGTCGATACGGGCCAGCAGAGTCATGAACAGACTCGGTTACAGTACCTTTCTCGTTGTGGCTGGTACGGAGTGTACGAGCCGGTCGGCGTTCGTCGCGGTTGCGTTGCAAGACGGAGCGATGCAAGGTGCGGTGTCCCTCGATGCGGTGCAGGCAGCGGCTCGATGAGCGTCGTGCAGACGGAGTCGGTGAGTCCAAGGCGTGCGATGCAGGGTGAGACGATGCTCGATGCGGTGCTGACAGGTTGCGATGCAGGCGACCAAGCCGGAGTGCGGGAGCTGGCGTCGGACAGAGGTGCGAGTCGGAGCGGTGCGTCGCAGACGTGCGAGCGGTGCCCCAAATGCGGTGCGGTCACGACTCTTGAGCCAGTTGCAGCGACAGCGCCGGTCTGGTCCGGCTGGCACAGTGAAGCGATGCGATGCGAACTGCGGTGCCCACAGGTCACGGTGCAAGCAGCGGCTCGGTGCTGGCGGCGTCGGACGTCGCCCACGGTAAGACCAGGGTTGCGATGCGAAGCGGGGCGATGCGGTCTGCGGTGCAAACAGGTCACCGGTCAGGGATGGATTCGGTTGACGGAGTCGGTTGCAGTTCCCTTCCTCTGTGGCAACTGAAACAGTGTTCCAGAAGCGGTACCCAGAGGCTTGTGAAGTCTTTGCAGTCCCTGAGACTTCTGAACAGGAGGCCAGCTCGGTTCCAGGCCCTTGGAGATACTCAGCACAAGTTTGTAGAAAGTTCAGTCCAGTCCTTTCACTGCCCAAGGCAGAAGCAGCAGCTGCAGGCCAACCCAACAAAGCAACAACACAGCAAAGGGGCAGTACTCCTCCTGGCAGCTCTTCCAGCTCTTCGTCTTGGCAGGTTCCTTGATTCCAGCGAGATCTAAATTCATGGGGTCAGGGCCCCAATATTTATATCCCAAATTCCTTTGTTCTCTGAAGGCAGAGAGGCCTTTGCCTAGTCCAAACCAGTTCTGGAGCACTTTGTTGACAAGTCTCCGTCCCTTCTTTCAGTGAGTAGGCCAGGGACATCAGACGCACCACAGGAGGTGGAGCCAGCATTGTGGAGGGAAGGCACTGTCCTATTCAGGGCCCAGGTGCGACCCCTCCCACCCATCTACATGTAGATCTTGCTATTCAGCCCTGCGCTGACTCACCCTGTCTCCTGGCATCCCCCAGCCCCTGTCACTCACACTCCAGACAAGGAATACACAACCTCGCAGAGGCAGGCTTGGATGGTTAGACAAGAAAATACCCACTTTCTAAAAGTGGTATTTTCAAACACAGAATGTTAAAACCAACTTCACTAAAAGCTGCATTTTATCATTCTGAGTCCAGGCATACTAAACTCGAATTTCTACCATGTTCCCGGGGTCAGTTAGGATTATAAGCTGTAATAATCAAAACTGCCCGTTCTGGCCTAGGGGAACAGGTAGCCTTGCAATAGTGAAAAACGAACTAGGCTGTAATTCACTATCAGGACATGCCGCACACACCCGGGCATGTCCTACCTTTCGCATACACCGCACCCTGCCCACAGGGGTACCTTGGGCCTACCTTAGGGGTGACTAACATGTAGCAAAGGGAAGGTTCGGGGACTTGCAAGTGTGTGCACTTGCCAAGTCGACATGGCAGCCCCAGGCTGCGCACAGGCTCTGCGGTGGCAGGCCCGAGTTACACTTTACGGGCTGTTTGCGTGGGTGGCACAATCCAGTGCTGCAGCCCACCAATAGCATTTGGTCTATAGGCCCTGGCACTCGCAGTGCACTTTACAAGGGACTGACACATAAACCAAATAGGCCAATCATGGAAACACCAATCCATAACGCATTTTATACAGGAGCACTTGCACTTTCCCACTGGACAGCAGTGAGGAAAGTGCGCAGAATCATTACACCAGCAAAAACAGAGTCAAAACCGGGAGGTCAGAAAGCAAAAAGTCAGGGGAAACACGCCAAAAGATGCCAAGTCTAACACATGTCCCCTCCAGCTGAAAATAGGGAGAACTACCCAACCCCATTGGAGTTCTCCTTACTAAGGCGGAAGAACCTGGACAGACCATCTGCGTTGGCGTGTTCTGTACCAGGACGGTGCTCCACCGTAAAGTCCATTCCCTGTAGGGAGATGGACCACCTCAGCAGTTTTGGATTCTCACCCCTCATTTGCATCAACCATCTGAGGGGCCTGTGGTCTGTCTGAACCCGGAAGTGAGTCCCAAACATGTATGGTCTCAACTTCTTCAGTGCCCAGACCACAGCAAATGCTTCCCTTTCTATGGCACTCCACCTCTGTTCCCTGGGAAGTAGTCTCCTGCTAAGGAAGACTACAGGCTGATCCAGGCCCTCTTCGTTCAGTTGTGAGAGCACCGCTCCCACACCATGCTCTGAAGCGTCAGTCTGCACGACAAATTCTTTGGAGAAGTCAGGTGCCTTGAGCACGGGCGCCGTGCACATGGCTGCCTTCAGGGCATCAAAAGCTTTCTGGCAGGACTCAGTCCAGATCACTTTCCTGGGCTGCCTCTTAGAGGTCAGCTCGGTTAAGGGGGCAACGATGGTGCCATAGCCCTTAACAAATCTCCTATAGTAACCGGTGAGACCTAAGAAGGCTCTCACCTCTGTCTGGGTCTTGGGGGGTTCCCAAGCCAGAATGGTGTCAATCTTGGGTTGTAGGGGCACCACCTGGCCGCTTCCTACCTGGTGTCCCAAGTATACCACAGAACCCTGCCCGATCTGGCACTTACTGGCCTTGATCGTGAGGCCTGCACCTTGCAGAGCCCTCAACACTTTCTCAAGGTGCTGTAAATGTTCTTCCCAGCTGGAACTGAACACAGCAATGTCATCCAGGTAGGCGGCACTGAAATCCTCCAGCCCAGCCAACACCTGATTGACCAACCTCTGAAAGGTGGCAGGGGCATTCTTCAACCCAAAGGGCATCACCCGGAATTGGTAATGACCTTCTGGGGTTGAGAACGCTGATCTCTCCTTGGCCCCATCGGTTAAGGCAATCTGCCAGTACCCAGACGTCAAATCAAACGTGCTGAGGAACCGGGCAGCTCCCAACCGATCAATGAGCTCATCAGCTCTGGGGATGGGGTGCGCGTCAGTCCTGGTGACGGCATTGAGCCCACGGTAGTCCACACAAAACCGGAGTTCTGGAGTGGCACCGGGCGCCGCAGCCTTTGGGACCAAGACCACTGGGCTGGCCCAAGGACTGTGGGAGGGCTCAATCACCCCTAATGCCAACATCTTAGAGACCTCCTCCTTAATGCTGGTTCTGACCCGGTCAGTCATCCGGTAAATCTTGTGCTTCACAGGAGGGCTGTCACCAGTGTCCACGTCATGGGTACACCAGTGAGTAACACCGGGGGTCAGAGAGAACAGTGGGGCGAACTGTCCCAACAACTGGTGACAGTCCCCCTGCTGCTCCTGAGTCAGAGTAGGGGAGAGGATCACACCCTCTACTGACCCATCATGCTCCTTGGTAGACAGGAGGTCAGGGAGAGGCTCACTCTCCTCTTCCACCCCATCATCTGTCGCCAAGAGCATACTCACTTCGGACCTCTCGAAGTGGGGCTTGAGGCGGTTCACGTGAAGGACCCTCAAAGGGTTCCTTGGAGCCTGCAAATCCACCAGGTAGGTGACGTCACTTTTGCGCTCCTTTACCTCATATGGCCCAGTCCACTTGTCCTGCAAGGCACAAGGTGCCACTGGGGCCATGACCCACACTTTTTGCTCAGGTTGAAATTCGACCAGAGTGGCATTCTGGTCATACCATCTCTTCATTTCTTCCTGGCTTGCTTCTAGGTTCGCCTGAGCGAGTTTCCTGAAGCGGGCAGTTTGGTTTCTAAAGGCCAGCATGTAGCTAAATACATCCTGGGAAGTTTTCCTGGGAGCCGCCTCCCAGCCTTCCTTTACCAAACTCAGAGGTCCTCTGACAGGGTGGCCATACAGGAGCTCACAGGGGCTGTACCCAAGAGACTTCTGAGGCACCTCCCTGTATGCAAAGAGTAGGCATGGCAAGAGGACGTCCCACTTACGCCTCATGGGTTCTGTTAGACCCTTGATCATGCCTTTCAAGGTCTGGTTGAATCTCTCCACCAGACCGTTTCATTGTGGGTGGTAAGGAGTGGTGAACTTGTAGGTTACACCACACTCCTTCCACAGGGATGTCATATACTTGGATATGAAATTGGTCCCCCTATCAGAAACCACCTCTCTGGGGAATCCCACACGGGAAAAGATCCCCATTAACGCCCGGCCCACCACTGGCGCCGTCGTTGTCCTGAGAGGGATTGCCTCCGGGTACCGGGTGGCATGGTCCACCAAGACCTGGATGTACCTGTTGCCCATGGCTGTCTTGGGATCCAGTGGCCCCACAATATCCATCCCTATCCTTTCAAAGGGTGTTCCAACAACTGGAAAAGGTTGGAGAGGAGCTTTGACCTTCCTCCCACTCTTACCACTTGCCTGGCAAGTTTGGCAAGACCTACAGTGTGCGTCTGACTGCCTTCGCATTTGGGGCCAAAAGAAGTGGGTGACAAGCCTGTCAAAGGTCTTGTCCTGCCCCAAATGTCCTGCCAAAGGCACGTCATGAGCCAGACCCAGTAGGAAGGTCCTGAAGCGCTGGGGTACCACCAGCACACGGGCTGACCCAGGCTCAGCCACCTTAGGCTCACTGTATAGGAGACCACTCTCCCAGTAGATCAGATGTGACCCGGACTGATTACCAGCTGCCTGGTCTGCAGCCTGCCACCGCAGACCCTCCAGAGTAGGGCACTCGTTCTGCTCCCTGCAGAACTCCTCCCTGGTGGGACCCCCTTCTTGCTGCCAATGGGTCAGCTCAGAGATGTCTCCCAGTTCGGCTACCTGCTCCCCTGTAGGCACCGGGGCGTCCCCCTCGAGGTCCGCCTCCTCCCAATCCGTGGGAACTTCGGGGGCCGGTTTCCCGCGCCCCCTGCCCTTTCTCTTGGCAGGGACTTGGGCCACTGTTTCAGGCTCCAAGTCCTCTTGATCACCCTTTCTGGCTGCCATTGACCGAGTAGACACGCATGCCCACTCTGGAAACCCAAGCATCTCCAAGTGAGACCTGAGCTCAACCTCCTTCCATGAGGACTGCTCCAGGTCGTTTCCTAGCAGACAATCTACAGGCATGGTAGGGCTCACAACCACCCTCAAGGGACCTGAGACCCCCCCATTCAAAGGGAACCTGCGCCACCATACATTGGCGCTCTGAGTTGTCTACAGCAACTACTTGGTGGAATGCCCCTGGGACTACTTGCTTCTCAGACACCAGGTGACACCGGACTGAGGTCACACTGGCTCCAGTGTCTCTGAGAGCCTCTACCCTGTTCCCATTGATGGTCACCCAGGTGCTATATTTCTTTGTGTTAGGGGGCACCTGATTTCCTGGGACCATCTCACTGTCCCCTAGTGAGACAAGGGTCATTTCTGCGGGATCCCCACCCTCCTGCGGGCACCCCTCCTCCCCGAGCGCTACACTAGCCAACACTTTGGACTGTCCACCGGTGGGTGGCTGTGTCCCCTTCGGGCACTTGGGGTCCCCTCAAAGTGACCTACCTGGTCACATGCATAACACTTGCGGGGGCCGGTCTCAACAGGCTTCCTGTAGAGACCCCTTTCTTCTTATCACCGGGGGCTGGGAACCTTTACCCTGGGTACTAGTTTGGGGCCCTTTAGAGATCTCCTGTGCTTTACCCTTGTCCCCCCCACCTTTCTGCTGGGGACCCTGCCCACCTTTGGCTGAGTCTCCCCAAACGCTTTCTTGTGGACCCTGGTACTCACCCAGCGGTCCGCTTCCATAGCAAGCTTCCTGGGGTCAGTTAGCTTACTATCAACTAGGTGCTGGCGCAGATCTGCAAAACATAGACTAGACAAGTGCTCCCATGCAATCAAGTTGTAGAGCCCCTGAAAATCTGTTACGCTACTGCCCTTCACCCAACCATCCAGAGACCTGCAGAACGCATCCACACATTCCAACCAAGTGTTGGCATCAGACTTCTTACTGGACCTGAACTGATCCCTGTATTTTTCAGGAGTAAGACCATACTTCGTGAGAAGGGCATCCTTCATGTCAGCATAGATGAGGTGATACCCCTTACCCAAAGCTATCAGAGCATCCCTTGCTTCTTCAGGGAAAAGTGGCCACAATCCTGCTCCCCAATTCTCCTCAGGGACCCCATTCATAACCCTGAAACCACCTTTGTATGTCATCCCCCTTCTTGAACTCCTTGCCTACGTTCTTGGGAATGTGCACAATCCTGTCTGCCTTTCTGGACGAATTGCTGCCACCATCTGAGCCTGACTTACTCCTAAGTTCTAGCTCCTTCAGTTCTCTCTCATGCTCTAAGAGCATCTTCCTCTCCTCTATGGCCAATCTCTTCTCCTCCCGCTCACTCTCTAGCCTGAGCTTCTGCAGCTCAAACTGCCTTGCCTCCCGCCTGTCCTCCAGCTCCTCTGGGGACAGACTGCTGCTGCCTGACCTGGCGGGTTCCCCCCTACCCAAAAGCACATCCACCCTGGACATAGGCTCCTCCACCTCCTCACTGAGATTACCAGGCTGCCTATTGGCATGTCTGGCTGCTACCCAGGCCCTCAGCGCCTTCTGTAGCTCCTCCTTCCTTGTGAGGCCTTTAATTTGGACTTTCAGGTTTTTACAAATCGCTCGTAGCTCCTTTACGGCGTAGGATTCCAACCTATCCTCCTCAAAGATAACTTCCAGGGATGCAACGGATGATGCAATTGATTCAGGCATGACAAACGTAGTGAGTTGAAAACTGGCAAGATCAAAAATAGGCCAAAAGAAAAAGAACCCGTATGTGGTACGTAATGGTCTGCGATATGGTAGTAGTGCACACCAATCACTGTAAGTCAAGTGCAAACACAAGTCCTATCCTCACCGCTGACAACCAATGTTAGAAATGGGATCTCTAGTTGGCAAGGGCTTGCACCTTTGTCCAAGTAGGGACCCTTCTTCCTAGTCAGGGTAAGGGTGTTACACTCATGAAGTAACCCCTGCTCACCCTCGTGGTAGCTTGGCACGAGCAGTCAGGCTTAATTCAGAGGCAGTGTGTAAAGCATTTGCACATAACCAACAGTAATACAGTGTAAGCACTACAAACGGACACCACACCAGTTTAGAAAAATAACCAATATTTTATACACTCAAGACAAGACCAATTACGACAAAAATCCACAATACTATACTTTACGAATGAATGCTTGATACGGTAACTTCTTCTTTGCAGGAATAGCACAAAAGCAAAGTTCGTACGAGTCGGTAGCTCCGTCCGAGCCTTCCGTGATGCTGAAAACCACAGAGTCTAACAGTTCCAGCCGACCGCGTCGATACGGGCCAGCAGAGTCATGAACAGACTCGGTTACAGTACCTTTCTCGTTGTGGCTGGTACGGAGTGTACGAGCCGGTCGGCGTTCGTCGCGGTTGCGGTGCAAGACGGAGCGATGCAAGGTGCGGTGTCCCTCGATGCGGTGCAGGCAGCGGCTCGATGAGCGTCGTGCAGACGGAGTCGGTGAGTCCAAGGCGTGCGATGCAGGGTGAGACGATGCTCGATGCGGTGCTGACAGGTTGCGATGCAGGCGACCAAGCCGGAGTGCGGGAGCTGGCGTCGGACAGCGGTGCGAGTCGGAGCGGTGCGTCGCAGACGTGCGAGCGGTGCCCCAAATGCGGTGCGGTCACGACTCTTGAGCCAGTTGCAGCGACAGCGTCGGTCTGGTCCGGCTGGCACAGTGAAGCGATGCGATGCGAACTGCGGTGCCCACAGGTCACGGTGCAAGCAGCGGCTCGGTGCTGGCGGCGTCGGACGTCGCCCACGGTAAGACCAGGGTTGCGATGCGAAGCGGGGCGATGCGGTCTGCGGTGCAAACAGGTCACCGGTCAGGGATGGATTCGGTTGACGGAGTCGGTTGCAGTTCCCTTCCTCTGTGGCAACTGAAACAGCGTTCCAGAAGCGGTACCCAGAGGCTTGTGAAGTCTTTGCAGTCCCTGAGACTTCTGAACAGGAGGCCAGCTCAGTTCCAGGCCCTTGGAGATACTCAGCACAAGTTTGTAGAAAGTTCAGTCCAGTCCTTTCACTGCCCAAGGCAGAAGCAGCAGCTGCAGGCCAACCCAACAAAGCAACAACACAGCAAAGGGGCAGTACTCCTCCTGGCAGCTCTTCCAGCTCTTCGTCTTGGCAGGTTCCTTGATTCCAGCGAGATCTAAATTCATGGGGTCAGGGCCCCAATATTTATATCCCAAATTCCTTTGTTCTCTGAAGGCAGAGAGGCCTTTGCCTAGTCCAAACCAGTTCTGGAGCACTTTGTTGACAAGTCTCCGTCCCTTCTTTCAGTGAGTAGGCCAGGGACATCAGACGCACCACAGGAGGTGGAGCCAGCATTGTGGAGGGAAGGCACTGTCCTATTCAGGGCCCAGGTGCGACCCCTCCCACCCATCTACATGTAGATCTTGCTATTCAGCCCTGCGCTGACTCACCCTGTCTCCTGGCATCCCCCAGCCCCTGTCACTCACACTCCAGACAAAGAATACACAACCTCGCAGTGGCAGGCTTGGATGGTTAGACAAGAAAATACCCACTTTCTAAAAGTGGTATTTTCAAACACAGAATGTTAAAACCAACTTCACTAAAAGCTGCATTTTATCATTCTGAGTCCAGGCATACTAAACTCGAATTTCTACCATGTTCCCGGGGTCAGTTAGGATTATAAGCTGTAATAATCAAAACTGCCCGTTCTGGCCTAGGGGGAACAGGTAGCCTTGCAATAGTGAAAAACGAACTAGGCTGTAATTCACTATCAGGACATGCCGCACACACCCGGGCATGTCCTACCTTTCGCATACACCGCACCCTGCCCACAGGGGTACCTTGGGCCTACCTTAGGGGTGTCTAACATGTAGCAAAGGGAAGGTTCGGGGACTTGCAAGTGTGTGCACTTGCCAAGTCGACATGGCAGCCCCAGGCTGCGCACAGGCTCTGCGGTGGCAGGCCCGAGTTACACTTTACGGGCTGTTTGCGTGGGTGGCACAATCCAGTGCTGCAGCCCACCAACAGCATTTGGTCTATAGGCCCTGGCACTCGCAGTGCACTTTACAAGGGACTGACACATAAACCAAATAGGCCAATCATGGAAACACCAATCCATAACGCATTTTATACAGGAGCACTTGCACTTTCCCACTGGACAGCAGTGAGGAAAGTGCGCAGAATCATTACACCAGCAAAAACATAGTCAAAACCGGGAGGTCAGAAAGCAAAAAGTCAGGGGAAACACGCCAAAAGATGCCAAGTCTAACAGAACCTGAAAGCAGAGGGGACAGAGTCTGGGTCACTTCAGGGTGACCAGGGGCTCGGTAGACGAATTACCACTGATGTTGGGTGCTTCAGGTGCGAAGAAGGGATACTTGACTCTGCAGCCACGAGGTCCAGGGAATGTCGAGGATGACCAGGAGCCAGATGCGAGCTGTCCCACAAAGGATGTCGAGTGCTGAGGGGTCAGTGTCCGCCTGGAGCATGAACAAGCCTTGGCAACAGCAACCCACGCAGGAAGATCAAGCAGGATACGGTGTGGACCAGCAAGGTCCAGGGGACTCACCAAGCACTGGGGAGTCAGGGCACGTCTGGAGCAACCAGGGAAGCCCAATAGAAATCAAGATGACCCTCAAGAGGACCCACAGGTTGAAGGACCAGGAGTCGCGAGGGGACCTCGAGCAAGATCACAAAGTACCAGGCCACGGAGCACTCGGTGTGAGGAGGCCAGAGTTCTTTGGTGGAAATACTGCTCAGGGTCAGGACTACACAAAGTCTAATGCACAAGCTCAAGAATTGCCAACAAGCATATGCACTTGCAAATGTATGCAGTGCACAGGGGTTCGGGTTATGCAGTCCCCATGAGGGATAATGGCCTCAGACTCGGTGAGAGGGCAGCTCAACCTCAAGGAACTTCAGAACCCACCTCCTGTGTTGCTGGAGTCTTCGGAGTCCACAGGAGCTCAGGATCAGCAGACCGGTCAGTTGCATTGCAGTGCCTGCGAATGCAGGGGAGTGACTCCTTCACCCCAAGGGAGATTCTTCAGTTGTCCTTAGTGCTCCACAGGTCCTGCACGGGGCCTGTATGATGCAAGGGCACATACGATGCTTTAGACGGAGAGGGAGATGAAGTCGGGCCTAGTTGAAGTCCAGCGAAGTCCAGAGTGTCCACACGGTTGAAGGTCAGTGGTTTCTTGTTGCAGAATCTTGTCCACGTAAAATCCAAAGTCTTACAGCCAGGTAAGCTCTTATGTACCCACGGGAGAGGGCTGGACAGATTCAGGGGACCCTCCTAGGGGAGGGTCAGGACAGGGTGGAGGTTTCTCCCATGTCCTTTGTCCAGTTTCGCACCAGAGCAGGAGCCAATGGCTCCCAGAACTGGTTTGAGCCGGACTATGCACAGGGACACCAAATGTGCCCCAGGTGCAGACTTTCAGGCACCTTGGAAGTGTACCCACCATGCCCCAATACACTAAATCCTGTCTGGGAGGTGGTCACACCTCCCTGTGACAGCATACCTATTGTGCTGCCTTCCTCTGCTCAAGCTTGGCTCAGCAGCAGGAGGGCAGAAATGTGTCTCTGGTTGGCAGCATCCATTTTGTGCTGACCGGGTCGAGAAGGCTGGCACCGGAAAGACCAGTGACCCCACAAAGCTCTCTTCAGAAGGGTGAAATCATACCTCCCACACCGGTTACCGGTGTGGAGGTATGATTCCAAGGTGTTTGATACCAAACCCAACATGTTTTGTTTCAGCCGTTTTCGAGATAGCATTTACCGTGAGGTTATAATGCACCTCTACCTATATGTCTGGCTGAGTCACAGACAACCCGGGAGAACGGTCTCCGAAGGCTGCAGAGGGGCTCTGCTCATGCAGGGGCACCCTCTCACGTAAAACCCAGCACCCTGCCTTCAGGATTGTTAAGGCCTGCTATAGGGGTGACTTATAAGTTTTAAGTGTAGTGACCTATAGATATAGTGAACCTATATCTAAAGTAAGTGGTGCAAGCACCAGCTTACACAGGCTGCAATGGCAGACCTGTAGTTCCATTTTGCATGGCCTCTCATGGGTGGCATAATACATGCTTCAGCCCATGGGAGGCCTCTGGGGTACCTATGCCCTGGGTACATGGGTACCATATACTAGGGACTTATAAGGGTACCCCAGTATCCAATCTGGAGTGTACCAAAGTACATGGCATAACATTTTAAGGAGAAAGCAGATAGACTGGGGTCCTGATTAGCAGGATCCCAGTCAGACTAGTCAAAAATCATCAAAACACCAGGCAAAAAGTGGGGGTAACCATGCAGTCAATCCTACCTTCCTACAGGGAGCAACAACAAAAATGAAGGAAGTTCAAGGCTCAGACATTTTGTTGTGACTGTAGAAATAATAAGCTAATTATGTCACATATCATCTAAAGTACCAATGCTCACATCATTTACATAACAATTTAGGCAGTCATGGTACTGTTTGCTGAAGACGTTTCAATCCTTCCATAAAATTTCGGGACCTTCATCAGGACATAACATAATGGATTATGCCTGAGATGAAAATGCCTGAATATAAGGTGACTATCAAGTTGACTTGTAGTGAATGATACTCAGGCTGCCTTTAGGTAAATTACCAGTAATGCCAATCATAAGGAGTAATAAAGAACGGCAACAATCACCGAAGGAAAGAGATGGACGTGAAGCATGCAAGGTCTCAATTGAGGAATCTGGAGGATAAACAGGCAGATATTAGGTTGAGTGTCAACATGCCAAGCATGAAGCGTGTTGATAGATAGCCATGGACGCCGAGAAGTGAGTCTGCAGCACTGCTTGTGCCACCCTCAGGAGTAGCCTTTCAAACCTGTCTCAGGCCTGTCACTGCAGGGCCTGCATGCACACTTTACTGCCACTTTGACTTAGCATTTAAAACTACTGCCAAGCCTTAAACTCACCTTTTATTACACATAGGTCACCCCTAAGGTAGGCCCTAGGTAGCCCTATGGCAGGGTGCTGTGTAAGTAAAAGGTAGGACATGTGCCTTTATGTGTGGCATGTCCTGGTAGTGGCATATAGCCTATTTTGTTTCTCACTGGTTTGAGGCCTATTCCTCTCATAGGCTATCATTGGGAATTCCCTTATCAGATCAGAAAGGAGTAGCGTTGCCATGTTTGGTATGTTTGGAATAGTGGTGAGAAATCTTGCTAACAGGCGTAATTGGATTTTACATTACTATTTTGGAAATGCCACTTTTAGAAAGCAGGCATTTCTCTGTGCTTATGACTCTTTGGGCCAGATGTACGACCATTCCATTTTGCGAGTCGCTAATTGCTATTTTTTGTGACTCACAATTTGTGACTCTCAAAATGGAATGTCCAACAGTGTCTGAGAGACTGTTTGCAATTCCCAAATGGGTCGCAAAGGACCAGCCTTATTAATATTCATGAGGCAGGTCGCAATTTGTGACCCATTGAGAATGGCCGCTTGCTAAAGAAAACAATGGTCCCATACAAGTAAGATAATTACAATATCACAATTTAGTAATCAAAATTGGAATTACAAATGTATCGATGCAAAATAAGGATTTTAATTAACATTTAAGTTCAACACAAAAATAGTATACAAAAAGGTGAGCGAGCAAGATGTGACAGGGTAAAGAGAAATCAGCCGATTTCCTTACCACAGGCAAGTGACTTAAAAAGTGACTTTTCAATCTGTGAAAATGTAGGTAAACAAAAAGTCACAATCAGAGTTACATCTCATACTCCACAATTAGATACAAATTATAGTATAGAGTTGAAGATGTATGTGTCGACGACGTTTCGATCCCAATTGAGGTATAGGGATCTCATCAGGACTAAGCGGTAAAACAAGTGCCTGGGAAGTTGCTGGTCCGGTAGTTCGGAATAGACCTAGGTAACCCAGAATAATAGGAGACAGCGGTAGGGCGAGCAGCCGGAGTCGTGTGAACAATCGATTAGGGGCCTCCGCCGAAATCAAGTTAGAGTTAAAAGAAGGTAAAGACGTTCCCGTCCGGGAACGATGGCGTGTGAGGCCAATGGAGCCGTAGCATATAAGGGCCTAAATAGGCAACGTGTCAGGAGAGGGGGGGCAGCAAGCCGGGTGCTCCGTGCAAAAACCCCCGCGATAGAAAAACGAGCAATGCGTGGACTCGGCAAGTATCGAAGGAGAATGGCCGGCACTCACAGGGATGGTGGCCTGCTGGGGTCAGCACACCACCATGTCTGAGACTGTTTTTTCAATAAAGCTGTTTTTTTTTTTTAAATGAAGCCCGTATTCCTTAGAGGAAAACGGGATGCGTTTCAAAAAGAAAAATGAAACGTTTCAGTTTCATTTTTAAGGAGCAGGCAGTAGTCCCACATTTGCAAAGAGGAAGGGGTCCCTTGGCGACCCCTTCCTATTTGCGATTGGTCTACCACCAACTTTCCATTGGCGGTAAAATGCAAATGTTTTGCGACCACATTTCGGTCGCAAAACATTTGCACATGGCACTGTGAGTCGCTATTAGCAAGGGACCCCCTTTGCACGCCCCTTCCTAAAAGCGAGTCGCAAACCCTATTTTGCGAGTCGGTAATCGGTTACTGACTCGCACAATAGGGTTTGTACATTCCAGAGACCTATTTAGCAGTCGCAAACATGCTGATTTGTCATTTGCGACCACTAAAAACAGTCGTACATGTGGCCCAATGTGCTTTGCAGCCTGGCTCCAATCCACATCTGGGCCTGGGTGACAGCTACACTTTCTGCATACTTTCCAGACAGCCATCAAAAAGGAAGGGTTGGGTGTGACAATGTTACATCTGCATTCATCTGCATACTGACGGTCTTCCTGGGCTGGGAGAGGGCGTTCCCACTTTACAATTGTATAGGCTATGTCCTGCCTGCACACAAAGTACTGATTTGCCCCCTACTGATATCTGGAGCCATGGCTGGATTGAAAGGGGATTATTGCACACTTCTAAAGGTTCTTTTGAAGTTCCCCCTCAAACAAAGACAATTTTGAGTATAAGTACAGGGGCTCTGATTCCATGATTTTATACACTTGTAACCAGCCGCTGCTGGCTCTACATCTGCACATTGCCAAAAGGAACTGCTGTGCTGCCAGGAGGGACTGCCACTTTGCTAACTGCTTTGCTGGCCTTCAGCTTGGTGAGTGATGTGCTGCAGGAGGAACGCTACTCTACTACCTGCCTTGTGTTGCCGGCCTGCTGCCTGCTACCTACTGCTGTGCTAAGACCCCAAGTGTTCTCCAAGGGCTTGTTGGCTTGCCTCCTGTTCTTTTATGAGGTCTCATGGTGTTAAACAAAGACCTTGTCTTACGCCACATCGGCATCTCTGGGACCCGCCGCGCTAACTGGGCGCCGCAGGCTCAGCACATTGCGAGACTCACAGAAAAGGCTTCCTGATCTCTGTCTCCTCATAGGCTGTTTTGCGCTCCATACCTGTGGGTGCATTTCGAAGACACCAGCGTGTGTTCTTATCCTTCAGTTGAGTGCAGGTGCTTAGGGGACTAGCGCTCCTGCACAGAAAGATACCGGCATGTGTACTCTCAGCCTGCTGACCGCCTGCTGATCACGTCTCTACCGAAGAGAGGTGCGATGATCAGCGCGGAGAAGAATCCTTGCTCTTCCCCACTTGCCAATTTGTGACTTCAACACCACAATAGTAGGAACCCACAAGTGCAGCTCCTCCAGTGAGGAGAGGCACGGCGAACGGCCCGGAAAGGACCCCGTGCCAATTGGAGCCACCATTGAGTTTTTGGTAACTTCTGCGGCCGCCCCACGATAACCCTCCCAGCATGGCCCTCCAGCAACTCTAGCAGCCACTCCCAGTACATCGCGGCATAGCTGCGAGCAGCATTTTTTGCAGCCTGTAGGCTGTTTGCCATAACCCCATCAGCCCATGTGAAGACCAGTGCTGGATTAACTATGATGGGCGCTTCCCATAGTCTCTATGGTGCTCCCAGGAGTCTACTGAAGCCTCTCTCAGGGCCCCGATCACGACGGAGCACATCCAGCATTCATGAACTGAACTGCTCATTCAGGTATTCCGTTCTTGGGGGAATTAGAGCATTTACAGCAGGATTATCAACAATTCCTGACCGCAAGTGTCCATCTAACTCATAAAACTGCGAGACTCAGTGTGCCTTTGGTAATTACAGTTGCATATGATTTGAAAAACAATGCTCTGATCTTTATCTTTCAAAGAGTGATAACTCTCAAATTACTGATTGGATCTGTATCAATCAATCAATCAATCATGTCACTTATAAAGCGCACTACATACCCGCGAGGGTCTCAAGGCGCTGGGGAAGAGGGGGTGGTGCTGCTACTGATCGAAGAGCCAGGTCTTGAGGAGTCTTCTGAAGGCCAGTAGGTCTTGGGTCTGTCGGAGGTTGGTGGGGAGGGTGTTCCAGGTCTTGGCGGCGAGGTGGGAGAAGGATCTGCCGCCGGCGGTCGTTTTCCAGATGCGGGGGACTGTGGTGAGGGCGAGGCTGGTCGAGCGGAGCTGGCGGGTGGGGGTGTAGAAGCTGAGTCGTCTGTTGAGTTAGGCTGGTCCGGAGTTGTGGAGTGCTTTGTGTGCGTGGGTGAGGAGCTTGAAGGTTATCCTCTAGTTGACAGGGAGCCAGTGCAGGTCTCTCAGGTGGGGTGTGATGTGGCTGCGTCGGGGGATGTCGAGGATAAGACGTGCAGAGGCGTTCTGGATGCGTTGCAGCCGTCTCAGGAGCTTAGCCGTCGTTCCTGCGTAGAGGGCGTTTCCGTAGTCCAGCCTGCTGGTGACGAGGGCCTGGGTGACTGTTTTTCTTGTTTCGGTGGGGATCCACTTGAAGATCCTGCGGAGCATTCGGAGGATGTTGAAGCAGGATGAGGAAACGGCGTTGACCTGCTTAGTCATGGAGAGGGTGGGGTCGAGGATGACCCCTAGGTTGCGTACGTGGTCGGTGGGTGGCGGGGCTGTTCCCAGTGATGTTGGCCACCAGGAGTCGTCCCAGGCTGAAGGGTTGGAACCAAGGATGAGGACCTCCGTCTTGTCCGAGTTCAGCTTCAGGCGGCTGGTCCCCATCCATTCGTTTGGGGCATACTTTTCCTACATAAAGTCGATATATTTTTATAAATCTGCGTGGAGTAATTTTGTGGTGTATTCCTTGTGTTTCTGTGTGTGTGTTGCGCAAACGCTTTACACATTGCCTCTGATGATAAGCCTGACTGCTCGGCACCAAGCTACCAAAGGGTGAGCACAGGTTATCTTTGGTGTGTAACTTACTTGCCCTGACTAGAGCAGTGGGTTTTGCCTGGTTTAGGTGCATACCCTAGCCAAGCCAGAAACCCCATTTCTAACGTCCCTTATTCCATTTCCCTTTCCCTGGGTCTACTGGTAACCAGTATATTCCTATTGTATATGGCTGACCATGGCTGCAGAGAAGTGCGGAATATCGGTCCCTTTGGATCCAGAAATCAATGAGGTGTATTCTGACAGTAATTATTCCAGCACTAGACAGTATACAGTTGGTCATATTTTCATCAAGCATACTATGTACTAGTGGGACTCAGGGAGATCAAGTGATGTGTCTTGAATCACACAATATTTTACTTTAGTGCCAAATCTGTAATTAGAAGCCAGGACTAAACATTCGAAGTTTGACAGATTAATGGTCAGATCACATATCTTCCTAGATACCTTCCCAGAGGTACTAGTCAAATAAAGAAAACAGGTAAAGTTACATTGATGGCATTTTTCCTCGTGATCTTAGGAGACAAGTTGGAGGTTTATAGAGAAAGACGATTCACTATCACTTTACTACAGCTTCCTGCAAACAGATCATGCTGACTATCAAAAATCTATGAAGTTAAAACCCCTTTCACTGAAAAACTCTGCTCAGCCCCTAGAAGCTGTGTCACAAACAGTGGGCATTTCCCCAATTAGGTTCAAGGAGCAAAAAACAAAAGTAAAGTGAAAAGTACAACAAAAAATTACAAATCTGTTTAGAAAAATCAAGGACTGTTTAATAAACAAAATGTCACAAAAATGCTAAAAATAGGATTAAGGGAAGCAAGGGTATGCATTTTTGATGAAAATGTTAAAAAATCACTCAAGGAACAATAGGGGGATATAGGTAATTTCAGCCCTCTTTACAGGTAGACGGCAGGCAGACTGCCACCTCTTCTTCTCCTTGTGTAGCCTCTCCCGAATTTCAAATTTTATATGAGATCTGATGAGCTGGTGGTGGGGTACCATCTCTATTCAGTGCACTGCCCTGTGAGCAGAGTCTTCCCCCCGGCAGGCCAATCCCTGCAGAATTCCCACCAAAGTCCAACCCCCTTTTTTGCTTAGCCTATCTATCCGACTGTAAACTTTCTCAATTACTTTTATTCAAGATGGCAGATGCAAGGATCGACTCCCAGGACCTCCAACACCTTCCGCTAGCCAGCTTTATGGAAATAAAGCAATCACCACCTCTTACTGAGCAAGCAAAGGTTTTGTTTACTGCTGGGGCCAGAAAAATATATGAGACGTTTATTTTACTTAAGTCCTCTTGTTGCACCTCAATATCAAATTTCAGATGTTACTCTGGTCATTTGTGATGCCATCTGTTCCTGCAACAGTCTCAGCTAAGAGTTCAGTGAGAGCCCCACAACAGTTGTCCTGTCTTTAAAAGTTATTGTTTCGTTTTCTGTCAGCAGATGGCTTCACACCTAATTTGGATGCTAATTATTGCCACGGGATGAAAGGAAAAGCAGACAGGCAAATTGGTTTAATACTACCGTGCTTTCATTCAGCACAAGGTATGAATTTAAAAAGTTCCCTTGCTACTGTAGATATCAAGACTCTATTTTAATCACTGAAATATATTTTTGGTAGATTGTAAAAGGGAGCTTGCAGGCAAGGTTTTATTGTTTCCTGGCTTAAATTATAAACATAGGATTTAACACTCAAATAGTAAAATGCCAATTTACTTATACAATTGCAAATACCATTTGGAAGCTTGCAGACTAGGGATTTACTTTTCATGAATAACTAGGATATCCCACTTTAATCTATTGAGCACACAACCCTGTAGTGTTAGGTGACACACCTTGTGGTACCCAATTTCACCTTATATTTAAAGGGTGAGAGAACATGCAAAATGCCACTGAATGTCAGGGTCACGGCACGTGGAGTCCTAATTCTACCAAAAATCAGTCCATAAAAAGGCAAAACACCAGGGAGACTGGAAAGAAGGTGACATTGCTACAGTGTTCAAACAGCTTCCCACCAGTACTTTGTGCAATACAATGAACCAAATATAATGATTTTCTTAGTTGAATGGTTCGCATATCAAGAGGATGAAGAATTGTAGCAGAAGTGTGCATAATGGAAGTGTGCTAAAGCCACACATTTTATGGCAGCTGTTACACTAACAATATTTCTTTTTCTTAGAAGGAAAGAAAGAGTATGAGATCAGTGATAAACTTGCATGTAGATCACCAAAAATTCAAGATGAGGGATGCTCGCCCTCTCCAGGATGCAAGCTCATCAAGAGATTACTTGGCAACACCAGTATTCCCTTAGATCATGGCTCCTCTCATTCCTTGAGAGGGAAGCAGGGGTGAGGTGAGGTTGAAGAAATGATTACTTCAATCCTTTTTTTACTTTGATCATCTCTAGATGCTTTATGAAGGTCCGGATGACATAGAAGTAAAATTCTAAGCAAATAACCTCTGAATGAGCATTCATTTCAATGGCATATTGTTCCAAGACCCAGAAGTGTTACATAAAGGGGTAGTGATCGATATGCAGCATCGTGATATGCTCTATTTGTACCTTTTAAGTAGGATTTCTAACAAAAACAAGGCAGTGCTTTTTGAGATAGTCTAAATAAAAATGATTTTGATGTGATGTACTTGTACAGAATGACGAGAGGAGGGGATAAGGTTGTTTAGATTGCTACTTGAGAAGCAGGACTAATATCAGCCACCATTCAGGCATTATTCCCATAGCCATTCTGAAATGGAGCCCTTCAGAGACTCAGCCATTCATTGGCAGACTGAAATAGAAAGCCACTCTTGGTGGAATGTAAAACCAGAAATGAAACGAAGCTGGATTGAAACCTGGAAGTGCTGGCTCATGAGCTTACCCAGGCCCTTAGACAAAATGGCAGTAGTAGTTGAAGAAAATAAAGGAGCCTTTTTTAGTTCTTTTGAGATCATGGAGGACTCTGATGGCTTGCCAAGATACTTTGGGCTATGAAATATGGATAATGCATTGGTGACCTGGTGGGTAAACAGGCTGGGAGAGATTAAAACTCATTGCATGACTTCTCTTACACTTCCGCCTCGGCCTTCACATTACAGTTCATCTGTGACTGACACTTTCACTTCTTGCTTAAAGTTCCATCTGCTGATCTCCTTCAGTTGGAAGTGGGAGTTGGAAATGCAGGATCTGTTATCTTGCTAATAAAGCCTGAAACATTCCAGGACACCATTATCAATACAATGCTTTTAAATTTGTAAAACATTTTTGGATATCAGTGAGTAGGGCAAGGGTTTCTGAGTTCGCATAACCAGATCAACTTAAGAGGAATGCATTTTCTAGAAAGTCGATGTGAAAATGTGCATCGGGATGGAAGGCTGGCCATGTCCAGACCTATCTTGCATAGGGAGCAGATCTGTCTGTCTGTTGTGCTTCTTGTATGCGTTGCTTTTGGTCGGAACTCTGGTGCTGTAAACAAACTCCTTGACATGATGCTGGGGTTCCTGGCTTGGTCATCCAGGGTTGCTGTCAGGATCATAACCAAAGACTATAACCCCCTATGTTTGTTACTACTGTTGTGCCAGTTGGTGTCTTTTTCAGGGTTTTGTGGACTGGAGGACTACAAGAAAGCCCCAAAGCAATGTGAGTAAGAATATGTTTAAACAGATTTACTTACTGAATTCTTATCCAGAGGTTCTGCAAATGAAAACATACAGCACAAAAAATATGAACATTTTTGTCACATCCATTTATTTGCATCACAACTGTCAGTGGCAGAAAAGAAAATTACTCAACAAATGATCCTCACAGTATTTTGAAAAATATGAATGATTGAGAAATTATGTCAGCTGGCAGATAGCTCCATAGTCTAGGAGGTGGCAGGGAAAATTGCCAAAATGTAGTTGGAAGACAGGCAGGTTTGGGACATTATTGAATGTCAAGATTTGGTCAGTATTATTTAAGCTTGTTAGTGAAATAAGACAGCAAAAGAGAATGTAGCAATTTAACAACAAAGCATAGATAGTGAAACCGAAAATAAACAGCAGTATTTATTCAAGAAATGTAGCCTGATAATTAAGACCAAATAATGTAGTGAGACGAATTAAGGGCAGTGCAACAAACAGGATACAGGAGTAGTTTAGAGTGTAAGCAGAGCACAGATCTTCAAAAGAAGTTTAACAGATAAAAAAAAAGACAGCACTTGTTTATACTGCAACGTAGAACCCGTCTGGTTTAGTTACAGTTACGACTTATCCGTGAAAAGATAAGAAAAATGAAAGGTGATGGTTAATTATGCATCAGTGACAACAAAGAGTGTGGCAAGATGGAAGAATGCTCAGCAAATGACAACGGTGCAAAAATTAAATATTCTTCAAACTTGATGGAGTTGAGTCAGAAACGAATAGCCATCCGGATTCAATTGGAGCTAGACAAGCTAATACAACTAAGTAATAATAGGAAATAAAACGTATATATAGGTATCATCTTCATAAAATATGTATTATGTCTAAAAGAAGAAATCTGAGATGAAAAAAAGGATTATACAAAGTATTTAACAGTGGTGATCCCATCATTCTGAGATATGGAGCAAAAGGGAGACTCCGTTGAACAAACAGAAAAATAATGACACTGTAGTTAAAAAGAGAACTAATTAATAATACAGTCATAAATTCCAAGAAACAAAGACAAAGAGAAGGTAAAAGAGCATATTTTTCACACTACGAACAACAGCAGACAGATCTGAATTAACTCAAACTGAATGTAATTTGAAGCCACGACTTTTAAATGACGATAGATACAGTACGATATGTCTAGTGTAGCAGAATTTCTCGCCCTGAGTTTTTTTGCCTTTTTCCGACCCTTTTTTGGCTGGCATTAAGAGTCTGTGTACTTTGGCACTTCTATTCAGTGCCCCTGTAAAATTGATATATTTAGCTTTCCATTAAGGCCATTGTAAGTTGGAGCAGAAATTGCTTCAGTGGTATTAAATGTGGGCTGCAGTGTATATTTAGATCGTCCATATATATTGCAAACTTTGGCAATGGAGGGCACCATTGCTTGCTGGCTGAAGTTAAAAGCCCTGCAGGGACACATGGGAAGGAAAAGTGAATTTGCCAAGAAGAAAATATATTTTTCTACAATAATATGTCCCTGCTAAAGTGTACCTTGTAAGCCAACAGACCTGGATGGTTTATACATAAAAAAGTGTCACATTACATATTTGAAATAGTGTGCCTTCATGGTGACTAAATATCTAAAAGCTGTTTTCACAGGTTTACCTATATTTTCCACGAACAGGTATAGGTATAATTTAAATCCCTCATTTGCATCTTCACTTAGGAAAATATTCGCCAAATTAATTAAAGTTGATTCCCACTCAATTTTCAAAATCTAAGTTAATGGCTCAATGAGATTTATAACTGTAGGGGAAAACAACTTTATGCAAAATATACCAAGAGCTAGTTTTGCCACTTATCCCACCTCAGATGCTCAATATACATTTCTGACTTGAGCTAACAGCCTTGTTCTTCACAGTACAATGGCTTAGCTTCTTGGCCCAGGAATGGTCACTTAACATATATTAGCCATTAAAGGGGAGGGGGGGGGAGGGTTCGTGTACAGGATCAGTTGGCAAAACAAAACACATCATTGACACAAACATTTTTGGCTTGGAGATACTAAATGGGGCTGACAGAATCTGCTCCTATCCATTCCAGAGGCCCTCCTAGACTCTCTGGCTTAAGTAGGAAGTCAAGTGGACTCAAAGGAAAAATAGTTCCTGTCACAGTGAGGAGTCTGCATCTAAATAAAATAGGGTAGAGGTTTAGGGAGAGCCAAAATACCCTTCTGATGAAAGAATGGGCCAGCTAATTTAGATTTAGCGCTTCTGTCAATTTTGACACTAAAGAAAATAGGAAGTGCCCCATAGGTAGGTATGGGTAGAGAAAGTTGGAAGGGTAGGGTGGCAAAAATGTATAAACACTGGATAGAATAAGACTGGTTACTTGCCGCCACCTCCTCGGAAGATGTTTTCATTAATATTTCAATAGACCCTGCATTTCTGGACATCTAGCCATTTTGACAATAGAACTGAAATGAGATGTAAGCCCAGTGAGTAGGTTGCACTGGGTATCCACAGTTTGTCACTTCGCATGCACTCACACTTTTTTATACAACCCATTTCATTCATTTTAGTTACACAAATCTTACAGAAAAAGTTAAGAGCATCATATTCAATATGTGTGCATAAATGAACCTAGTGTGTGCACTTCCGAGGTCCAGCAGATAGACCTAGAGCACAAAGTATATATAACCTGTGCTTTTTGATGCTCTCTTGGTGCTCACTACACCTCACTGTCAGCTATTTCCCTCTGTCACAAAGTGTAACGGTCTTAACAATGAGTGACAAATAACCCCCTCTACCCTAATAAACAATATAGAACACTTCCCCTAATACGATCCTCCACAGAGCACTTCCCATGCACCCTGCACCATGTAGAATTTCTCAAGGGTGTCCCAACTCCCCTTACCAGCTGATTCTCATTATATGCTCATTATATTTGATTAAATTGACATGGACTACGCTCAATGCTCAGATTTTGGGTGGAATAAGGTGTACACGAGGCAGAAGTAACACATTTCCAATCAAGAGGGTACAGATTCTATCAAATGTCCTATCTTCTCTGAATCTTGTGTGTTAATTTTTCAATTGCAGTCATGTGCTACAAATTCAGTATTCACAAACCCTCCGTTGGGCTCTCTTTTTCCCCAGTAAAGCATAATTAGGTGTTTAGCAGCACTCAGCAAGTCAAATATTGTTGGTTGCTCATTTCTTATATGAAGTAGTATCATTATGGTGTTCCTAGATATCCCCACACATATGATTGTGTCTATGTGACTAAGCAGCTATTTCTAGAAGGTCTTAATCTCATTACAGTCCCATCATATGTAGATAAAGATGCCCCTACCTGTATTGCATCTCCAACAAGTATCTGGTAGTGTAGGAAACATTTGGTTTAACTCCCAGGGGTTATAAACTATCTCATGAACAGTTTATATTCTACTTCAGAATGTTGAAAACGTCTGAAGCCTTTCTGTAGGTTGTGCCATACCTGTCCCCATTCTACCTCATTAAAAGTCCTTCCCAGCTCCAGTTCCCATTGTGCTTGATAGTTACATTTTTAATGGGGCCATTGAGTAGAAGGTTCTACAGGTTTGCAGTCCTATCCAAGCTCTGGTCCCAGATCGCATTAAAATCCCCTCTTAAAATGACCCAATCCTCCGCCCTTCTCACTCACTCCCTCTCTATGATCCCTATTAACTCTTCCTGTTGGATATTAATTTATGTATAAATTGTTTCACCGTTTGGACACAGATGCATCTACCCTCTAGGTCTCAATAAACATCAAGTGCCTAAATGTCAAGTCTTTCTTACAGAGCATGTCTACCCCATCCTTTTTGGTTTTTCCTGATGTCCATATCTGTGCAAGGTATATAGCCCTTATATTTATGCTATATTGAGCTTTACACAATCGTTGAGTTTCTTGGATGAATATGATGTCTGCGTTTTGCTGTCAGAGGTAGCTCTTGACCATGCATCTTTTATTCGCTGCACTTGTGACTGGCAGGGCTGGGCGGCTGCTCACGTGAGTAGCACAGCTCTTTTTTTATGCAGATTGTGGTTTCATTACTCACAGAACCCACACGCCCAGAGATCTCACCTAGGAATTTGCTTTCATTGTACTCTGTTATCATTTTCGCATTCTTCACCAGTGTTTGTTTCACAATGCACCAGGTGCCATTTTGTGATTGTCCCTGGGTGGTTCCCCTCTGTTTGCTTACCAGGTCTAATTTACTTTGTTTGGGGAGGGGCTTGAGACTGCCTGATCTCCTCTGGTGGGCTTGAGCGAAGCCCACTGCTTTTGTCCTCGCCCGGTTCTTCTCAGCTGTTGTCACCCACTCTGAAGGGAGCTGCAGATGCCGCTCTGATCCAGAAGTCTCTTAATCACTGCAGCACACTATCTGGCTTGATCCTTTCAGGGCTATCCCTTAATATCTACCACTTCTCCAGGGCACCTAGGGGACCTGCAATATCAGATTCAAGCCACCCCTTCCTTACAGCTCCCAGGATGGTTCCTTCCTGATCAGGAGTCATGGCCCAGAGAGTCATGGAGCTCGTCATACTCTGTTGCCTTCTTGGTGGAAGTTCACACATGCACTTTTGATCATAACAATTATCGTTAATTTTTGCCCGCTGTATGGAGTGCCTTTTTGCTGAGATATTGTATGTTTACTTTCTTACTTGACTACCTACTCAAAGAAGAAACACAAAAAAAAAATACAGCTCAGTAAATGCTGCTGAGAGATCCAAAAGAATGGTATCTGTGACATGTCATTTTTGATGTGGTAAACAGTATTCACTGTTCTTTCCTTAACAGAAACTGTGATTCATCTGTTTATGTGATTTTTCACCTTAATTATACACACACCGAACAAACCGTGCCCCGGAGAATGATATATTGGTTTTAGATGTTGTCCTCCTAAGCCGAAAGATTTTACACTGTGGATGACACTTCCATTCACGATTTAAAAATTCTTTTGGCACATATAAAATATTAAGTGCTGAAGTACCATGTCTATGTTTGTCTTAAAAATCAGGTGTACTAGGTGTACATTTTCTCACTTTCTTTAAGGACATGGCTAAACACATTAAAATAGTTTAGCCTTACAGCTTAATACTGTAATTCCCTGGTATGTCCTCCAATACAGTGGTCACATGGAAGACAGCCATTAAAACAGAGGGTGGCTATTGCAGGGAGGTATGTTGACAGGTCCTGACAAAGTATGCAGCGATGTAGAGCCCCACATATAGAACAAGGGTCTAACACAATTCCAGCATTGAAAGGTCATTATATTTGTCCTTGTTGTGGATTACGTTGATCAACAAAGGGCCTGTTGCTGACTGGAGACCTAAAGTCTGTGTAGAAAACCATACTCAGAAAGGTCTGATGTTGTAGAGTCATCATTCTCTAGCCCCATGCCATCGGTCGGAAGGGCCACACTGATAGATGTGCTTCTTGTGCTGGGATTTCTACAATTCACTGCACTCTTGTGTTAATATACAACCAGTTTTGCCAGTGGTGATGTCTTTGAGCTTATGAGTCCATTTTAGCCTGACCAAATCATCCACTCCCTCAACTTAGCTACCTTCCACCTCAAAAAATCCCATTTCTTTCTTTCCCATATTTATCTAGCTCCTTGTTTCTTATTGCTTACACAGGGCCCCTTCTTTACTAGCCATATGCAGTGCACACCCCTCTGCCTTTGTAAAAACAGGCTGGTGTGCAGTGCAATGAATCTGTCAATGACAGGTAGTGATACTGAGGCTAGACATATTCCTCAAATATCAGTATGGTCATTATATTATAATAAATTGCATATGAAATATAATAGTCTCTAAGCTTAAAAAACTTTTTTAAAAGTTACTTTGGGCCAATTTCAAACAAAGGAAAATTTCGGCAAACGGGAAACTACTAAACACTATGGGCCTGATTATGATTTTGGTCGGATCACCACTGACAGGCAGTTGGTGGCAGTCCAACCGCCGACAGCCCTTCAATATGACCGCCGAATTACAATTCCGATGGTCAGACCCACAGCGGTCCCTGACAGGGCAGCGGTCTGAGTCATATCCCTGAATAGCGGCGGTGCCAAGGCAGGCACCGCAGAAGGGATTGCGATGTCCCTTTCTGACAGCCTTTTCATGGCGGGAAGACCGCCATGAAAAGGCTTTTGGAAAGGGATGTGGGGACCCCAAACACCTCCATGCACCATGTGCCATGCACAACATCATGCATTGCACACGATCCATGGATATGCAGGAGGTGCTCAGTACCATGGCGGCTTGTGCAGCAATCCTTTTCCTTGGCAGCAGCAAAAGCCGCCGTGATACAGAGCACCTTTCGATCGCCAGCACGGCGGTCATATCAAAATGCGGTGGCCAGACCACCGCCTGCTTGTCGGCTGGTCTCCTGACCACTGAAATAGCAGGTGGCGGTCTGACTGACCGCTATCATAATAAGGCCCTATGTGCACTTTACATGAATTTAATAACTTAATCACCAGGGTAACAGAATTATTTCACAGAGCCAAAAAAAATGTCGGATGTCAATACGCATCAGATGTCAATGTGCGTTAAGATACAACACAAGAGCACATTGGATTTAAATCTTTACCTTATGCACAATCTCATTCAACCCTGTTGGCGTTAGCTAGGTTGATCGTCTGATCTAATTTAGAGCACAGGACAACTGATACAGTGTTTTCTTTTTGCCCCTGTGGCTTCTATAATAGCATAGAGTTTGCCTTTTACTGGTAATTTATTATTTTGTGTGTTTGCACTTACTGAGTGCTGACAGGACCTCACCTGCCAAGGTCTAGGTGAACAACTTACTTCAGCTTTGTTGTTTGATTGCAGAGTTGGCATTTGTGCTAGCTCCTAGAATGAGTGTTATACCAAATGAGACTTCAATGAGGTGGTTAAAATGGTGTTTAATGTTATCATTATTCTCATTGATACTTTGTTGTCAAAATTAATCATTTCCATATCTTTTTTTCAGAGTAATTCTGATGTTCCCTTTGACGATTATTTTTTTTATAATCAGTCATCATCCTGTGCCTTCAGGGCCAGTTCTCGCTACCAAGTTATTCAACTTCACATTTGAAATGATGAAAGATTTTCTGCTAGGGTCATTCATCCTCATACGTCAGTAAGTATATGTCACAAATTATATAATGAGGTGCCATCATTTGGAGACATCCTCCATCTAGGGAGCCCTCCTGGTGGCATTTTTAAACAGGATATCATTTCATTTTCCCAAACTCAATTATGCAAAGACATGATTGCCACAGATCAGCTTCCCCTGCCCTCTGGTTTAATAATGGCTGCTCATTTTGTTCTCACTCATTATCACTGGCAGCCTCTATGGAATCACTGGGTTTTCCTCTTGATTACTCCCTGATTTGCCCTGCATCATCCCTCTCTCCTTCTCAAGCAAAATAAATTATCTCCTACCAGCTCCCATATTCGGTGTCAGCACTAAAGGAATAGCTTGTTTTCAAATTGAACGTGATAATAAATTCTGTTTGGATTACCCGCCTCTTTTCTTTCATTGTTGAAGATGGTTCTTAAACTCTGCAGCCTTTGTCTTTTCATGCTCGTAGACCTTTCATCATATACATCTCTTTTTGTATAGTGTGCACCAGCTTTGCTACACTTTTAGATTATGTTTCAGTTACATGGTCTAGCCTTCAGCCCTCTTCCTGGGACGCCTGCGCTACTAGAGAAATCCAGTCTATCTCTCTAGAAAACTTCAGACCTGTATCAGCTTAAGCCCTTCTTGAAGTAAGTAGATTCTCAGAAAGGATGTTCCTAGATTGAGGGAGGCAGAGATTTCTGCTCTTGCTTACTCTAGCACAACCTCTAATATCTGGAATAAGATTCCATCAGGATTCAAACTGCCCTTCGCTCTTGGCTTTTAGGACATATTCAATGCCTTCTTGAAGTGTCTATTATTATTGAAATTTGTGTTTATGTCCTTTCCCGTATTTCCTTTTGAGGTTTCACATGTATGACGCTTGTACCATTCATGGTAAATGTGCTGTAATCCACTTCAAGTTGCATTAGCTGGGGGCGTGGCTTGACGCCCACGGAAGATGGCGGACACTCTGTGAGCTCCGGCGAACCAGCACCGGGAAAGACCGATATGTGCGCGTTCTGCGACCCGTGAGTTGTCTGAAGTGCGGCTTCTGCCTCAAAGAACACCCGAGGATACCCTGGCTGTGCAAGCGGCATGCCACCATCGAGCTTTGAAGGTATTTTTACGTCCGCGCTTTCACCTCAGACGCGGCCGCCATTTTGCGGTATGCTCGTCGGAGTCACCCGCTCCATTACGCTGCAGAGGTGCGCGCGTTTTGCCTGCCAATACTTTTGAGCTCCACTCAACATGTTCTGCTCTGGTTTCTCCATTTACATGGCTGGGTCCTGTTTTACTTGGAAAAGCTGTTCATAATAATGCACTGCGTATTTATCTCTAAAACGACCGTCGTTCTCCTTCAACGTTGGTTACTCTTGAGGTGTTGAGGCTACGTTTGCAATTTAACTTGATATCCTTCTTCCCTCATCATTATTTTGTGCGCAGAGGATCACTACTTTCAATAACAAGTGATATTTTTATTCCTCAATAATAGATGTTCCTCTTGTTCTACCAGCTCACTCGTTCTTTAATACGCTGGTTTCCTTTTGATATTTGGCCCTCCTCTGCAACTGATTTTTGTGCTATCATTTTACTTACATTTCTCTCAGGTTCCTCTTGCTCATTTTATGGGGAGGCTGCGGAGGCTTTCTTCCTCTACCTCATCTCCGTCTAACAGACTTATCAAGAACTCTACAATCTTCACAAAGTTTGCCATGATGGAGTCTGCCTCTGCCTCTTCACCAAAGCCTGGCGCACCTCCACAGATGCAGTTGATGGTACCTGTCCTAACAAACTCAGTCAAAGCTAACTCTAAACGACTCAAAAAAGACCCTCCCTCCCCTGAAAAATCACCACCACCTGCTTCATTAGACTTGCTCTTGGAGGAAATACGAGCCTTAAAACCCTTTATGGAAGAGACAAATTCAAAACTTCAATTTTTGACCGATAGATGGTCCCAATTGGATGAGAGACGTATTGCGGTGGAGCAGAGTGTTTCTTCTTATAACGAGACTGAAACTAAAGTACATGCTCTCCAATCACAAGTGACTCTTCTACAGAGGCATGTCGAGGATTTAGAAAATAGAAATCGAAGGAACAACCTACGCATTTATGGCCTGCCAGAAAACACGGAAGGTTCAGACCCTCTCTCCTTCTTCAAGTCTTTTCTGCCTAAAGTGTTGGGTTTACCTGTGGAAACTGTTTTAAATATACAACGTGCACATAGATTGGGTCGTCCACATGCTGATACTTCTGCCCGTCCACAAGGTGTCATTTTGTATTTCTTGGAATACACAGACCTTCTTAAAGTTTTATCAGCTTCTAAAAAGTCGCCACGCATCACATGGTTGGGACAAACGTTGTTTTTCTCACAGGACTATGCTAAGAGTACTGCTGACCGACGTAGAGAGTTTCTACTGATGAGACCGGCTCTTCGTGATCTCGGAGCTAGATATGGCCTTTTTCATCCTTGCCTCTTTAAGGTCACCTATAGGAACAAGACAACCACCTACGAGGATCCTGTTAAACTGAAAAGTTTTCTCAATTTCTGTAAAGCTGATGCAATGGATACTTCTAATGCCTCTGCCTCTCACTTTGGCTGATTATAAGGATTTGTTTAATGTTGTTGCTTTCTCTATTTCTCGTACCTTGGAATAGCATGTTTTTTCTTTTTTCTACTTTGTTCCAGCTATATTTGTTTTTGTTGTTCTGACTATATTGTGACCCTTTTTGTTGTCAATTTTGAAGTTTAATGATATTTCTTTCCCTTATAGGTATCCTCGTAGTGTGTTCATCCTGTTGTTTCGCACTACGTAATATCCGGTCCTACCTGTGCCTCCCCCCATGAGATCTGGATGTGCCGCCCTTCCATGTGGTTTCACCCCCCCCTCCCATTTTTGGTCGTTTGTAGGTATGCGTCTTTTCCTTTATGTTTTTCTCCTTCTTTTATCTCATGGTATCCTCCTCTCATTCTCCATCCCTCCTTTATTTACTTCGTATCTCACTTTTCTATCTGTTATCTTACGAATCCTCCATTATTGTCATTCTCTTTTCCTCTCTCTTCTATTATTCTCCAAGCTAAAGATATATGTCTTTCCTTCTCTGTCCTCTTATTTCTCTCATTTGTTGATGCTGTATATTTACTTGTATTTTCTTCCCTTTTTTCGTCCTCTTCCTTCCATCCTCACCCTTCTTCTTACCTTTCCCCCTCCTCTCTTTCCAACTCTTCACTACTGATGTTTCTCTTCATTTCTCGACCTTTTATTGTATCTGACTTAAATCGATTTGTTCTCTCTATAGTTGATCCCTTTCTTACTTACATGATTTCCCCTTCATGTATTATTATGTTCTTTTACATTTACATGCTGTTGTGGTCTACCTTGTATCAAGTTTATTATCATATCTGGTCTAATTTAACTTGTTCTCTTAATGGTTATTAGATGTCATTAAATATTGTTACTTGGAATGTCCGAGGTTTACACTCACCGATCAAAAGACAACGCGTATTATCACATTTGTCTAAATTGAAGGCTGATATAGCCATGATTCAAGAATCACATCTCACGGAATCCGAATCCTTAAAGTTGAGAAGAGACTGGGTTGGGGATGTTTTCTTTCTCCAGGTGACGGTAAGCGTAATGGTGTTGTTACTTTGTGCCACAAATCTCTCCATGTTAAGCTTATTTCTCAAGAAAAGGATGATGTAGGTCGCTGGTTACTTACGGACCTATTGATTGGGAAGGTTCCACTCACTTTGTTTAATATTTATGCACCAACCACAGGTGATCACCTTTTTTGGTCCCAGCTTGCAGAAAAACTGATGCAATTCCCTCATGATAACCTGATTTTAGCCGGAGACTGTAATCAAATTATTGATCCCTTCATAGACCGTAACTCCTCGTCTTCTTTTATACCCTCTAAAGCTCATAAATCATTCCTACACTCCTTTCAACAGAGACATTTAATTGACGCATGGAGACTGTGCAATCCCACCTTGAGAGAATACACCACTTTCTTCTCTCCAGTCCATCATACACAATCACGCATTGACCATATTTTTATCTCTCATGACCTTTCTCAGTCCATAAGATCTGCAGACATTGGCTCTATCTTAATTTCTGATCATGCCCCGGTATCACTTTCTCTAGACATACTTCACAAATCTTCTGCCCCTAGACGCTGGCGTTTTAATAATTCCTTGTTGCTTGATCCTGTTTTTACGTCCTCCTTCACCTCTTTTTTTTAATGAATATTTTAGCCTCAATGAATCAGATACCCTCCCTTTTCACGTCATCTGGGATGCTTTTAAAGCTGCTGCACAGGACTTTATCATCAATTACGTTTCCAAGAAACGTCATATTGCCCGAAAAACCGCCACAGCTCTTTTTGCTAAGTTAAAAAATATGGAACATTCTTACTACACTACTAAATCAAAGGATTGTTTAACAGATCTAATAGCTGCCAAACTTCAATTTAATAAGGAATCTACTGAAAATGCTTCTTTGTATTTACTTAAATCCAGTTCAAAGTTTTATGGCGGCCAAAACAAGTCAGGCAAATTATTGGCAAATTATCTCAAAGTAAAAAATTTTTTTTATCATTGATTCAATCCTTGATGATCAACAGTTACCCAAATTTAAAGACTCAGAAATTTTGCAAGAATTCCATACGTTCTACAACTCTTTGTATACACCCGAATCTACTCCTACAGATGAGTCCATTATGGACTATCTCTCTTCTATTGCTAAACCTTCTGATATCCCTTCAGATTTTGACTCATTAGAACTTGATGTTTCTGTAACAGAACTACGCACTGCCTTGCACGTTCTTAAAAAAGATAAAGCCCCAGGTCCAGATGGTCTCACTGTTGAATTCTTTTCCCATTTTTCCCAACTCCTTCTTTCCAAATTGCATAAGCTTTTGACTTCTTTTTTACTAACAGGAACTTCTTCAGGTTCCTTTCTAGAAGCCCTAATTTGCCTTATTCCCAAAGACAATAAGGACCCACGCTTTTGTAAAAACTACAGACCGATTTCATTAGTGAATATTGATTACAACATTTTCTCCAAATCCTTGGCCCTACGACTAGAATCTTTGCTTCAAGATCTTTTAGGCAAAGAACAATCAGGTTTTGTGAAAGGTCGTTATCTCACTGACAACACGTGCCTATTTTTTTATATACTCTCCAAATCCTCTCATTCTTCCGCATCTCTGGCGGCTATAGCTTTAGATGCGGAAAAAGCTTTTGACAGAGTTTATTGGCCTTAGTTTTTTCAACACTTAAGTGGTTTGGTTTTGGTCCCAAAATTAATAAGTTAATTTCTCTTTTATATTCAAATCCTAGAGCAGCTATATTTGCTAATGGCCTTACTTCTCTGTATTTCAATTTGGGTAGAGGTGTTAGGCAGAGTTGTCCTCTATCCCCCTTTTTGTTTAACCTAGCTTTGGAACCCTTTCTATCTAGACTTTGTCAAAACTCCGAATTCCAAGGTTTCAAACATTGAAACACGCATATTAAACTGGCAGCTTATGCTGATGACATTCTGCTGTTCCTCTCCAATCCTCTTTCTTCTCTACCCGCTTTTCTCTCTGAAACAGAGACTTATTCTTCTGTATCTGGTTATAAACTTAATAATGACAAATGCGAAATCTTGCCTCTAACTAAATTCACTTTTAAAGATGATTTTAAAATAACTAATTTCAATTGGAATACTAACCATATAAAATACTTAGGCAAATATTTCTCTACTTCAATCAACTCATCAATTTCCATAAATTTGGATAAATGTTGCTTAAAGATCTCTTCACTCATTGACAGATGGCATCCCTTATACCTATCCTGGTGGGGGAGGTTGGATACAATAAAAATGATGTTATCCCCGATTGTCCTTTTTACTGTGTCTAACATTCCAGCTGCCATACCCCAAAAGTTCTTCAACAAAATCATTTCTTTATTATCATCCTTTCTCTGGAATAAGAGAAGAGCACGTATGTCAATAGCAAAACTTATTTGTTCTAAAACAGAAGCTGGTTTTAATTTTCCTGATTTTCCAACCTACCATAAAGCTTTTAACTTGCGTCAATCATCCCATTGGCTTGCCGTTTCCTCATCAGACTTTCCTCTTTGGGTGACACTTGAGAAATCATATATCGCACCTTTTTCCTTTCAGGAATATCTGTCCTTCACCCGAAAACCTCAAAGACTATCTACTCCCATTGTTAAATATAAGCACAAGTTATTAGATACATTTCTCTTAGATAGTTCTTCCAATATGAAATCACTTTTTCAATCCTCTATCTGGCACAATCATCGGATAACGATTAAAGGCAAACCCATTTATTGGAAGTCATGGAGACAAAAAGGTCTTCTCTGGGTCCACCAGTTATTTCAGAATGATAAAATTTTATCTTTTCACCAAGCTAGAATTATTTTTAACTTTCCTACTTCATTTTTTGATAAATATCATTTGCTACAACAGGCTTTGAATTCAGCTGTTGATCAATCTGATCTAATTTTGGATCAGTCGCACACTACTTCTAACATTTCCCATACATTTCTTAGTTCAGGGCCCAAAGCATCAAAAATTTATACAGATTTACGTAATTTGACCCCCTTTAGACACAAAACTAAAGTGGAATTAGATTGGGAGCGTGACCTAGATGTCAACTGGTCCATTCAACTATGGAACAAAATTTGGCTTAAAATTAGGAAAACATCTAGAGCAGTTAACACCACGCAGACGCTTTTCTTCATTTACAATAGGCTACTCCTTTCCCCCTTCTTTCTCCATAAGATAAACACTGCACTACCCGATACTTGCTGGTCATGTTCATCCACAAACGCAGATTTAAAGCATTTACTTTTTTCCTGTTCATTTGTTCACGCCTTTTGGAAAAATGTCTGAAAAACAAATCACCCAGATCTTTCAATATGCGGTACCTCTCTCTTTTGTTAATGTTTTTTTGGGTTCTCTTTCTGATGCTTGGTCTCAATGTCCTTTACAATTACACGTTTTAGATTTACTTTTGGGGGTAGCATTTCAACAAATTACCAAAAACTGGAAAAATGTATCTGCTCTATCTTTCCAGGCCTGGTGGTATGCTGTATGTCACAATCACAGATTGGATACTGTTTATGTATATCCATTATCCCTGGCTGTACAACGTTTAAATATATGGTCCCCAGTTATGAAGTTTATTGATTGCCATGCTAAATTCTCACATACACGTAAAGTTTCGGAACAAGAGGTTTTGAAACCTCCTTGACATTCTGCTTTTTCTCTACTTTTAACATTGTTTGTATAGATTTAATTGAACTATGTTGTTACATTTCGAGTAAATGACCAGATTTGTTTTATATTTTCATATATCATCTCTCTATTGTTAAGATGACCACTTATTCATGTATATTTATAATTTTCAGAAACATAATATATATGTATTTTCATTGTATTTCCTTTTCTTTTACCCCCTCCCCTTTATTTCAATAAATTTTCTTCTTTTCAAACTAAAAAAGCTGCATTAGCTGAGCCTCCTTCAACCACTGAATTCTTTTGCTCCCAATTGCCAAACCATTGGTTCACAACATTGCCAATCTTATCTTGCATCAGCCCACACTAGAATGTAGTCTCTCTGCTTTTCTATTGGCCATGTGGGTGTGTCATTCCACCCCCACTGCAATGATTAGAGCCTAAAGTATTTTGCATCACAAGTCAATTGGCGAGGCACTGGGGAATTAGTACTCAGAAAAACCTCTGAAAAGTGGATGCTGCAAAAATAAAGAATTACTTTATTTTCCGTAGCAATAATTTTTTAGGTGTTTTTTTTCAACGGTCACTCCCTAGTACTCTAGGTGCAATAGGTGTAATGTTTGCGTGGCCTATACAACCTTCAAACCTTTTGGCTTTGTCAATGCTTGTTTAACCTTTAGTAACCTCCAATCCCTGGCAATGTTTTAATATTTTATGTTGCTTGCACATGTTCCATCACAGATCTAGTTTAGGGCCCAGAACTTTATACATTTTTAAATACAATAGAAAACATAACGTGACTTCACTTGCCTTTTGGAGTCTTTTTTCAAAACAGTGCACAATTAAGATCTTGCACATTTTTTGCTGTCATGAGATGGAGGAATCAAGAAACTAAACATCCTTCATATAATAAATGACGTGAAAAAAAACTAATTACCAACGTACACGTTAATAGCGGCAATCTTCTCAATATTATTCGGCTATGGCACTCTAAGAGCCCCTGCCCTCCAGAGTCCAGCCTGCACAGTGCATTTTCTTCGACCTCCCCAGAGATAATTCTCCGCGGATTTTCCACGTGATGTGAAGTGTTTGCAACCGGCAGACAGATTAAGGTGACATTTTATTTGTATAAACCGTGCTTGCACACTTTTACAATATCATCTGCCTCCCATACAACCACGCAAGACCTTTCCTGTTCTCCCTATGACTGAGGGTCGATAGCAGTGAGGACCCGGCTATTCCTGCTCAGAGAAGTGGAAGCGATTCATTCACTCGACATTCCACTCAAACTTTGATTTTTGCCAGACAGCATCAAAACAAAGTCAACTGAAACTTGCCTTCAGAAAACTTCAAAGCTTTAATAATTCACATAGCTAAATCTTTAGCAGCGTAGGATTAAGTTGTACTGACACAATCTGCCGTGAAATGTTTAATGTTCAGCTAATTATGCTTCTTGTCTTAATACTTTATTAGTCAGCTGGCGCTTTTACTCTTATGTTTAAAAAGTGACTTGCACATTTATGACATAATTGATCATGAGTGTTCCTCATGTAATGCAAATAGAAAGGCTAATAAAGTGAAGAATGTTCTTCTAGAATCATAATTAGCACACACTCACTTGCCTCAAATAGATCCAGTCGTACCGCCTGCTTCTTTAAGTTGGAGTTATATTTATTCCATAAAACATTTATTACATTCTGTCCGGTTTGCTGCCTTCTAAATATTCTGAGGTAGCGAGTGTCTTCTTTTTTCTCATGGGTAAAGAACAGAAATAATTGGAAAATGTTGTCCCTGAAGGTTGAGCTTTCCATCGTGGGGTACTGCGAAAGTAAGGAAAACCTTCTTTTTAGTAAAATTGCTTTTATTGAGGTCAGGTGACCAAACAATTGATTACAATTTACAAACATAATTATAAAACATTAAACCACAGCCTGGGAGAAGTCAATCCTCGTGAAGCCTCCCTCGCTAGCTTAACATGTGTTGTTTTATTGCCTTGGTTAGGCTTTTCATTCCATCAATGGCCAACTGTCCATTGACCTATTGTTCTCAATGTTGTGACCGAGGGTGAGACAGAAGGTAAATCTACTTTCTTGTAGCGCATGGTCTCTGTGAGACCTTTCCTGGTGGCTGAAGAAGGGATGGAGGACTGTGTGCTGTCTCCTCTGGTTGTGTTGCACAGAAACTCTTCTTTTGAGTAAGGGTAGTTTTTATTGGGGGTAGGATGACCAAACAGTTATTTACATTCTACAGATATCATTATAAAAATTTAAATCACAATCTTTAACTTGTTCAGGAAAAGGTCAAGACAAGACTGACCTCTGGTACTAACTTGACTTTGTTTATTTTGTTGTTCCATATAAGGTTTTAATTTTATCTATAGCCTGGCCGTGCATTCTCCTAGAGCAATCTGTTTTGTCTTGTTCCTTATTTTATTTGGAATTGTTCTGACTTCTTAATTCAACTGAGAAAACTTAACCTGTTAACCTCTTCAGAGGTGTTAATTTCTGCTTAAGGCTTGAACCTCTACAAACACCTCTACAGCATCACAATGGCACCCACCGCCTCAATATGGACCATGAGGTGTATCTTGGAACCCAAAAAGGATAAATGCACACTATCATGTCTCTATAAATTCGGATTGTCCTACACAAAGATGGGATGGCTTAAAACTTCCCATCTCCATCACGAGGCAAAACCCCATTATTTTCAGAATGGTCTGCTCAGTTGAGTAAAGCAAGTCATGGTCATCTCAGAAGATCAGTACCAGAACTGGCATGTTCCTTCAATGGGCTTGTTCTGTAAAGCATGGGCAATAACTGCAGCCATCCCATACCCTATATACCTGAACATGTTAATTCTACCTCTTTCATAGGCAGTCGGTATCCTGCCATAATACCTGCCTTCAGTATGTTTTCCTGACCTCTGAACTACAGAGTAACCAAAAATCCATGTTTCCAGTAGTCCTCCCTGTTCCATACACCGGCTTGTCACAACAAAGCAGCTTTTCAAAGCTATTCCACCGTCCATGTGCTCTAAGCTCCCATTGCCTTATCTACTATATCTTTCAGATCTCTACAAAGCCAACAGAATCAGCTCTCGTGTTAATTCCAATCTGTACTGCTTTAGTCGCTGAAAGTATACAAAAGAATTTGGTGCTGAAGCTCAGTTTGGGCAATTCACACAATGTCAATCATTTTCACATCACTTCTAAATCCTGACCCCAGGCCATCCTGTTGCCCATCGTCAAGGATAAATAAGCGCCCTTTGCTGCTGCTTCTGTGGGCCCCAAACAACTACAAGGTATCCAGAAAACACATCTCATTGTTCACCAATGTGCAGAGGGCTACTACCAGTCCCACACCTTCTGATCTGTCTTGCTCTATCACACCCACAAGTGTACTCATTCCATATTAAACTCCACCTCACTTCACATCAACCCTCACAATACGTGCTCCCAAGCAACACGAAAACAGCTGTTACTCACACCCTAGCAAGTTGGGCTATGGGAAAAACCCTCTACGCTGTGATCACCAAGCAACTAACTAGAAGACTACAAACCATCCAGAACTTGGCAGCCAGAACATCATCAACCTCCCAAACAGAACTCACATCACACCATATCTCAGGTCACCCCACTAGCTCTCAGTACACAAACTTGCTCTTGTGAAACTCCTCACACACACATTCAAGGCACTACACAACTTAAGCCACACTTATCTGAACAGCTGCATCTCTTTCCAGCAATCACCCAGACAACTTCACTCCACAGGACTTCTACTCGCACACATCCCATGCAAACACAGAACCAGATCAGGAGGATAGGCATTCACTTACATTGCTCCCAAAGTGTGGAGCGGCCTCCCGCTCCACATCAGAGCCTTCTCCTCTCTTCTTGAACTCCGCAGTAAGCTGAGAACCTGGCTTTTCAATTAACCCACTTAGCATAGGGAGGGCTAGGCACACACAACTGCTCAGTGACAGGATACCCTCACAAGTGATAGTACGCTTTACAAATACACATAACATAACTTGCCAACCAAGAGCTCAGATATCCAAAAAGCTCCAAAGAACAATCCCGTAACATATCCGTTTCCCATTCAATATGACGGATTGTCCCCAAGCACCTAACCAATCTCTTTAAAATAAGCTATGTAATCTGTGTTCTGCCACTCATCCTACTCCCTCTACCCTTTTTGTAGTCTATTACAAACACAGCTCTCTAGTTCTAGAAAGCATACTCCCAAATTGTCAAGGATGCGTTCACTGACAACAATTCCAAGAAAACAATCCTCTGGTTTGTCCTCCATTCTTCCAGTCATTCCTCCACACACCATTCTCCCCCACTGGCATCAGAACACACCACCTTTTGCCAGAAACACACTTCCTCGTCTGTCTACATACATCCTCCACTAGATTCAGTTGGAAACTCCTCCCAAACCTACAAATATTCCTTTGTCTATATTCAATGATAAGGTCTTCTTGCCCAACACATGAACTAGGTCAGTTTCCTACACAATTCACTGCCAGGAGTGGTCAATGTACATGAAAAGTTCAAGTGCCCTAAAAGGTGCTATATCGTCCTCAAAGAAAATGTTCTCGTTGCTGTCACCTCTTTGACCAGAACTTTCAATTTTTCCAGCCGATCTTTGAGCCGCTTCCATCCCATTGCCATGAATCAAGCTCAATGTCCAAGAACACTACAATCATACCCAGGCCTTTAGTCTTCTCACCAGCCAAACGCACACCTAATTCCCCAATCATATCCAAAAACTCATTCTATAGGAAGGCACACTACGATGAGCCATGCCAACAAAGAAAGTGTTATTAAGATAATGTTAGGGTACCTACCTACCAACACAGAGCCAAGAAAGACACTAAGACTTTTAAAATATCACAGGACAATGAGACCTCCAGTGGCATACCTTTTATCATTAGTCTATTAACCTTTTCATCTGCATGGCCAAAAGGCAAAGTTCCAAAGGATGCACTTGTAAAAGCTTGAAAGCCCATACCAGCTCAGTATTCCTGCCCTTTTCAAATACCATATACACTGCCACATGTGAGGACATCTTCAGACAGTCTAAAGATGTACTCATTCAGTCACCAATTTTGAGGGCTAAGAACAATTGTGACTCGGTATTTATTAGCCACCTTCTTGAGAATTATGCTCAGCAGGTGACAAAATCAAATGTTGTATGGACATGCAGTAAAATGGTTCTTCCATGCTACTCTGCTGAAACTCTTTTTCTAATTCTCTCTCTGTGCATCCTCACTTTGTTTGTATTCTCAGGCCATTTATGTGCCCTTAGGGCTGTGGCACAGTCAATGGAAATCTTTGCTCCATATAATTCTCTGCGACATCTAGAAAGTATGACTGCCATTGCTCAATGTGTCCATATTAAGCGGCATTGTGAATTTACAAAAGTCCCCTCTGCCCCCCTTTCAATGCCCCTACTCAGTTGTCCCTGCCCACTTTGGTACCTTGCAAGACTGCATGATTTCCAGTGCACCGCAGGCACTCATGAGGGAACTTTCCCTATATTTTGGTACTTGCTTCCTGTCGAAGAACCAATGTGCTTTTTATTCTTATCCATTGTCTTTGTGTAGGAACCCAGCCCTCTTGTGGTGGTGTGCCCTGGAAAGGGATGTTGAAAGATGGGCAGCGAATGGCTGCTAGCCTTGAGCCTCACAACCAGGGGTCTCGATTTTGCCATAAGATGAAATCATATGGCATTGTCTAACTTAGCTCATTCTAGTTTACCATCCTCCCTCTTCTAGACACGTAACTACTCTTCTTAACAGAACCACATTGTTCCTCAAAAACGTGCGTACTCCTGCCTTACAACATCCATGTATTTCTTAGGGACATATTACTGTAGGGGGCTTTTCGCAAAGAAAGTTGACATGCCACCATCCAGTTCTCAATTAATTTTGTCTGGCACTTTTGGTATGCAGGTAAATTTCTACTCTTCCTTCTTTTAACTCTTTGGTTTTCATCTCCTTATGTAACATTTTAAGTGTGCATTCCCCAGCCCAAATTTTATTTTTTATATGAGCTATAAGGTGGAAACTTGTAGTCTTGGTCTGAACCATAGATGTTGGCATATCTAAACATCTAGACCTACCACTTCCATCACTTTTAACTTTTTGCCAGCCCCTAATTTCTCTATATATCAGGCTGTTTGATAATGCCAATTTCTGTATGTGTCTAGACACCACACACATGCTCCTGAACACTCTATCCATCTCACTGTTCCATTCTCTTTCTCCTCCTGTTATCTATCACCGCATGAACCAAAATTGATGGCCTCTTAACACCACTTCCAACACATGTCTTCTAAGCTTTCTTCCACAGTCAGATAAAATGGTTTTCCTATTACTTCAGTTTGTTCTTCACTTACTGCTCATGTCTCATACTCAATACACACTCTAAGCCCCATGCCATTACAGCTTACTCCATATAGACCATTCAACCTCCATAATTGACCCTTTCAATACCCTGTCTACCCAACCTATCACTCCTCTATGTACTCTCCCACACAACCTTTAACAAATCACACCTACATGCATACTGTACACCTTTAAATCCATGTTAATGCCTCTGGGACTACCACACCTATCACCTTCAAGCTGTCTTAGGCCATTGTGTCACAATTATAGTGCATCATTCTTCTCACTGCTCTATGAACTTCTTGCAGTCCCAGAACAACCTTTAGCTCCATGTGATCTTCCCTTATTGCTTTTCCTTTTTCTCCTTTCTGTTCTGATACTCTTTTTGTGGAAGCCTCCTCTAGACTTTGCCCCTCCATCAGTTACCTTTCCAGCACACAACTTGCGATGGGTACATGGCCTCTAACCCCTTGAATTTATGACATGGGCCTAGTCTGAGGGACTACTGGCACCTCAGCTTTCTCCACACTTGACCTGTCATCAAACTAGAGTAGTTAATTTCTGACCACACGCTCTCGATACTACACCTATCTCAGTACAAGCGGTATCCAAGTTGTACGTCCTTCCTGTATCACAAGACACATTGGGCTCAACTGGTGGCCAACTGCTCTTTGCACATGTTCATGGTGATGAACCACCACCACCACCTCTGTCTAACTATTTCCTCTCTCCCCACACATCACCTTCTTTATAGTTGTTTTTTTATCTCACATGTTCCTTTTGATTCTAACTGCTGCTGTCCTGAACCTAGTTGTCACTTTCTTTCTAGATTTATGCTTTCCTTACTCATAGGCTGGTACATCCAACAAATGCTCCAAGATCTTGTCTTCCACGCGCCAGCTTCCAGGATCAAGTCTTGTGCACCAACAAAGCCACATTTTTTTACTTTACTACTGGCTGACTCTGCTGAACCAACATTCAGCATCCTGACAACCTCCCTCTTTAATTGACGCTTTATTTGGAACCATTATCTCCGTGCCCAAAAAGGACTCACTCTCTAGTCAGCTGATCTGTTCCTTTCCACTTTCCTGTTACTCCTCAAACCCCCAAACAACATTTTCTCACCAGCAGCCACAGAGGTCCTTACTGCTGCCAGGGCCAGACTCCTCTCTTTAAGCAGGAGTGCACGCCTCTGGCTTCTGACAGTCTTTCAGCAGCCTATGTTACCATGATATTCCCCCTGTTCTTTCCTATTCCCTGTCATTGCCTTCCATTTCACTTCCCTTTTTCAAAGCCTCAATATGGGCCAGTGTCCCACTTTTAAATCTATTTTCTTGAAAAGCGAGGTCTCTGAGATATTTCTTGACAACTATAGAAACGAGGAATAAGTGTGTGTCCTCTCAACTCGGGGTGTTTGGACAGGTGACTGGGTTTGCCTGTGCCTCCCTGCCCATCCCACCATTGCCCCAGGATCAAAAAGAGGAGGCATTGCTCATCTCACATGTGCCACAACGTATGTCTAGGTGCATTGTTAATATTTGAGAAAGTCAAAACCTTGCTACAAGAAGCAGCAGATGTATCTCAAACATAAGTACTTTAAATATAAAAGCATTGCACTGTACAGTCGGACTTTACTTATTTATAATTTGGGGTAAGAGATGAAGTTATCTGCATGGAATCTCACACACGTTGGGTAAAGTGACACATCCATGATTAAAATCCAGGTTTGCTGGTGCTTAGATCAGCAACTTAGCCATTAGACATAAACCTTCCTAATAAATGTGTCAACATTGAACCAAATGATGCCAGGATTATGGCGTGTGGCATCTCGGACCATGCGCCATTTGGGAACTAGGTGTGCATGGAAACTGGACCCCTGGTACCTGGGGAAGGAAGAGATTATGGATAATATTAGGAAAAGTACCAAACTGTACTTTCAGGAAAATATGGGAACAGTGCACTCCATGGTTACATTGTGGGAAGCCTCTAAGGTAGTCCTCTGGGCTTAGGCCATGTCACTGATAGCAGGGGAAAGAGGGGGAAAAAGGAAATGGGCTGATAGACTATAGAAAGAAATAATTGACCTAGAGGCTAATGGGGGCTCCCCTTATGCTGGAGCAGCATCACAGGTTTGGGCTTAAGGAAAAGAAATTTAGAAACATGGCAGAGAGGATTTGGCCTGTGACACAGAGGAGAGTATATGGGGTGGGCGATAAGGAAGGATGACTAGTTGCTTGGTAGGGCATGCGGGAAAGGGAGAGGAGCTAGGTTCATAAATTGCAGATAGTGACAGGGGAGATAATCAGAGGTACGGGGGAGATTGTAGCCAAATCTTCGGCTTACTACTATTCCCTCTATAGTAAGTCCACCACTAGGTCAGATAGGGATATCAAGGAGTTCCCGAGAGACCTGAATGTACAGGAGTTTACAGTGGAGGTGCGACGTGAGATGGCAGGGGATGTTAGCATCGGGGAGGCCATCAGAGAGGTTCAGACAGGAAAAGCCCAGGGCCCTATCGGCCTACCAGCAGACGTCTATAGGAAATTGATGAGCGACCTGGCCCCACATCTCTGTAACATGTTTCAGGCTGCTAAGAGGCAGGGTGTCCTTCCCCATGACCTGTGGCTGGCGACTGTTGTAGTGATTCATACAGAGGGTATGCCGCAATCGGACTCTACCTCCTATAGGCCGATCTCGCTCCTAAATGTGAAGTGCAAAATTCTTGCCAAACCTCTTGCCACCCAGTTGCAAAGGGTGATACAGGCGCTTGTGCACCCTGATCAATCAGGCTTTATGCCTACCAGAGGGACATGCCTAAATCTACGTCGATTATATGCTTGCATCAAGGGCACTGAGATGGGGGCTGAGCCACAGCAGTCCTGTCCCTGGAAGCAACCAAGGCTTTTGACACCTTAGAATGGGATTTCCTGTGGGGCATACTGGAATGTATAGAGTTTGGCCCTAATTATATTTGATGGATCAAGCTGCTGTATTGTTACCGTTGGCACAGGATGGAGTCAATGGAGTGTCCTCCAGTCTGTACGTGCTGCACGGGGGCAGTAGGAAGAGGTGCCCACTGTCATCAATGTTTTTCGCCCTGGAGCCCCTAGCGTGCTGGATGTGGGCGCCCTGGTTAGCGGGCTGGACTGGGGAGCGGACTGGGAATCTCCCTTTATGCTGACAATATCCTCCTGTATGTGACTAGTCCTGAATCTCACCTCCCCGGCTCCTACATATATTCCATCTATATGGAACTTATTCGGGCTTCTGGATGAACTTGGGGAAATCCCTCCTCTACCCCTTATGGGCGTGGCCTAGGAGTTGGCACCTCCCGGAGGGACTAGTGGTGGAGGAAGTGGGCTTTAAGTATCTCGGCCATTATGTTACTAGGTGGCCTGATCTCTTTCTCTCTCAGTCTATCTACACTTTGTACTGGACTGATTTAAAGCCGATGGGCAACACTGGCGGAAGCTCCCGTTTTTGCTTATACGCAGGGTGGCTATGTATTAAATGATGACCCTGCCAAAACTACTCTACGTGCTCCAAATTTTGGGTTCTGCCCGAGTTCTTTGGAAATCTTAACCATAAGGTTTGTCAGCTCCAGTGGGGTAGGGGGTCTGCAAGGATAGCACTGCCTAAACTCATGAGGGCATGGTATGATGGGGCATTGCCATTCCTGATGTCGAGAAATATTACTGGGCTCCCCAATTGATACGTATTAATGAGTGGGTTTTTGCCCCTCAGGAGGAGCCCCCAATAAGGGCGGATCATAGAGTATTAGGTCCACAGGGCTATCTGAGAGAACTATATTCCAGGGGAGGCTGCAGGTCGCTGACACCTCTGACGTAGGCTACGGCATCGGTATGGTGGGTGGCTACTAGGTTCCTTGGTTGGCGGGGAAAGCGCACGTCAATGACACCGCTCTGGGATAGTGACATGCTAGAGGAGGTAGGGACGCTTAAAGGGCTCTCTAGCTAGGAATTAGCCTTGCTAGTGCATATGGAACAAAACACGCCATTGGAGGATGCCTCACCTATAGAGGATAGGCTATTAATTGAACCACTGCGTGAGAGTGTGATCTCCCTTACCTATAGTAAGCTGATGCACAATGTTCCTGATCCCTTGGTGAAGTTATGAGAGGCCTGGGAGGTGGATTAGGGAGCTATGGAGGATGAGGAATGGGAGGAAGCAATTCGGTCACACAGGGAGATTGTGATTAGAATGCACTTTCTATTAATGCAGTTGCGCTTATTGCACAGATTCTACTACACGAGGGTACTTCTGTGAAAGGATGGAACGGGATTCCTCCGATCAGGTGTATCAGTGGGTGTAGTTTACAAGGAGGTTTTTTGCACACTCTTTGGGACTGTCCGAGGTTGAGGTATTTCTGGGCTGGGGTTCGGGAGGGACTCAGGCAAGGGGCAGGTCTCGGCTCCGGGCCACGGTCAAAATGGTCCTTTTGAACATATGGGATTTGCAGTGATGAAACGTAATAACACTTTTCGAGGGCAATCAAACCACTGAGTGTAGAACAGTGGCAAATGGATATGGATTGGTGCAGGGCGGTGTAATGCCAGGTCTACGAGAGCAGGGGATGCCCCCAAAAGTGGGAAAACATCTGGCAAATGTGGGAGAATTACAGGGGCCTTCTTGATGACCCATAGGTGACGCAATGAGGGTATGTTTGTTCTTGTACATCTTGGATGTAGTATATCCTTTGTCTGTCAGTAGACGTCTGGAGGATTGGAGGGGCACATCCAGTTAGGTTACCAGGTATAATTACGCGGTATCCAGCATGATACAAAGTGCTGGCATGGGGTTTTGGTTGTGTTTTTTGCTTTTACAAAATAAAAATTGTTTTAAAAAAAAATCTGGGTCCAAATGAAATTTGGTAGGTTGTAGTAGCAGTAGTATCCTAATTTCATATTTCTTCATTAGATTAAACACGTTTTGAACTTCATCCACTAGACACAGACATTAAAAAACTACACAAATTACGTCACTTGCTAATAAGCATATCTTAAATCTTCTATCACTTAATAAAACACTATTTAATTTACATTTCAACTGCAAGTACAACTTTATTCAACACAATCTTAATCTTTACAGCTTCTTTCACGAAGGTTGGAGCCTAATTCCACCTATATAACTCATTTGATTTTAAATGGTAGACAAGTTTAACTCTAGGGATTGATACTCTTAGAAGAAGAAATTGTTTTAATAGGTTTTATCTGTGTGCACTGACAGAACAGCATAAGATTGCATCAGATACTTTTGGCACTTGTTCTGCAGAGGATAGATCGGGGCCTCTGGTGAGCTTTAAAAGTGGTGGGGCATAAATGCCTTCCACGAATTGCTGCAAGCAGGTTTAAGTTAGTGCTTGGTTATGCGGTATTCTCCCCATAGAAATGATCTAAAAAATATAGCTATAAAGCTCATTGTACAGTACAATTTGTGCTTACTTTTTCTAAAATTCATGGGATCTGAAAAGACACTTAAGAAATGTTCGAGATTAACCAGACATAAACTGTGACTAAGTCCTAAGAGTCTCTAAATTATAAGCTCCTATAATAAATTGATGATGTCAAAAGAAAATGGTAAAGGGATGCTCTGTGCCAGTCGAATACGTTCATCAACATCCTATTAGTAGTGATCTGACACCACATGCCCATCAACATCAAATAGCCCCAATGACATCAGAGGTTATAGCATCATAAGACCTTTGTTTACTGGATGACATTCAGTAACATCAAATATCTAAGGGCCTGATTACGATTTTGGTGGAGTTGCTCTCCACCGGTGTGGCTGCCCCAAAGCTGCGCAAAGACCTCCCACTTGATTATGAGTTCAACTCATGCAACTGTTTGCCTTTCCCATGGCGGTGACCTGAAAAAGTGCTCTGCAATGGGAACGGCAAAAATGTTCCAGCATGGCATGGACTGTGAAGTCCACGCCGTGCTGGAATTGGGGGTGCTAGCAGACAGGGGAGCCCAAGTTGTGCCCCCCTGAGTGCATCCCCATGGTGGGGGGGCATGGGGGCCTTGTAGAGTCCCCTTTGTTCCCCCACCACCAGCCTTTTCATGGCGGGCTCACCGCCATGAAAAGACTGGCGGTGGAGGAATGCGTAATATGCTCAGCTGGACTGCGCCAGTCCCGCTCACCATAATACATTGCCACACCACCAACAGGGGACGGCAGATCCCTGGCTCAGGCGGCGGTCCATCGCTGGTACGAAGGTGAAAGTCGTAATACGGCAGATGGTGGACCGCCACCGTGAGTGCGGCGGTCAGAAGACTGCCACACTCATAATCAGGCCCTTAGACTTTAAGGATATCACAGGAGGTAATGTCAATTCTACAATTGGTGCAATCTTAACAAAATAAACAGCAAAATCTTACACATTCGGCCATAAGGCAAACATAGGCATTTTAATGAGGGGCATGTTGGTCAAAGGTATCCCCAGCGAAGTCTTTTAAATGAAAGTTCTTTTAGTATTAATTGCACCACCGAATCCTGCTTATCAATTCTGTGTTGGTTGTTTAGGGACAGGGTGAACATCAAATGGCACATTCCACTGGCATGTGCTAGTAAGAGATTCCATACCAAGCTCTTTTGAAAGAGTCGTACTTGGTAAATTATCAAAGGGGTTGTGCTTTTGAACTCCAGCAGCCCATATTTATTGAGCAGTCTTGTGACGACCTCACGGATGTCTGCATCCTCAAATCTTTTAATGGTTTCCTAACCCATTTTGTGCAGAGTAGAGAAACGTATTGGAGAGTAGGACCTAAAGATTTACAACGTTTTATCATCCGTTATTCAAGGTTTACACGATCATGGGGAAAAAAAACTGTTTCCGAATGGTTTGATACTGCAACGTGGCCTCTGGTGCCTGCGTTTCTCAGGTTGATTGTTGCCCAGCTGGAAGAGGCAAATTATTATGGGCAGTTTACTATAAAAATGTTCTGCTCATTCAACTGAAAGGACATAAGAGCTGTAACAGGCACACGTAAGATAACTCCATTGACCTGGTCACAAGAGAGAACATGATTTCCTGATGCTTGCTGAGAAACAGATGCTTTGAATTCACACTGCAAGAACAGATGTCCAAGATGAATGGACATCAAGAGTGGCCATATGTGTGGGGCACTGTGTGGTCAGCATCGAGAGGGAGAATACAATGCTCTTAGAGTGACTAGCTCTGGAAGATGGTATTTTACTCGGCAAAATGAGCATGAGAACCAATCTGATACTGCCTGACTTGTGAGTGTTTCTTGCAATCCTGTAAAGGAGAGAGACATTACTCAAATATGTAGTTTGCTATACTTGTAGTGAGCTGAGGTTGCTTTGTACTGGGATAGATTTACCACTTTCCAACTGTTTTGGAAATTCACCAATGGGGCAAGATGGGAAGTAGAGCTAGGCAAGGCAACGCAAGACCTGAAACTTTTATTATGGGGTTCTGCTGAAGCTTCTTTCTTTGCAGCAGGAATCTCTGAGTGGACGACCCTGGAAATCTTGCCTGCTGAGGAAGCATACTTCTTGGGGAAGCGTCAACACTTTTTCTTGGTCCTCCATTGGTGGAAAAAATGACTAAGAACCGCATTTCTAGTACTGCTGGAAGAGTTCATCCTACTCAAACCTAATGCCCCCAGGTCCTTTGGGCAGGCTTCTAGGTATCAGGCGTATCCTCAGCCAGGGCTCCTTAGGGGTCTAGTACACAGTAATCACCTGGACCATCTTGGAGTCAGGGAGCCCCTCTGCCTTTACGATCCCGTAATATAAACAGGAGGCAAAACACTTAACATTTCGAGAACAATTCCAGCACCGAAGTGCAGCTGAGGTCATCAAAACATGGATCATCTTTCAACCAGCATCCAGGCAGTCTTCATTTTTCAGGTGTTTCTTCCTAGATCCATGAATGTTCTGAGGAGGCAGTGTTGAGGTGCCAGTCTCATTCTGTGCATTATTCAGTGGTTGGAGCATTCCCTACATCAAATCCTGACAACTTTGTAACAAAATTCCAACCTCCTTTTCAGAATTCCCTTTATTAGTTTACTGCACACCTTCTCAGAGTCCCTTCCTTCAGTTTCAGAATATGTTTTCTCACCTGCTGGGAGCACAGTCAGAAAGTCTAGGATGGCTTTGGGTGTGTATGGTGTCAGTTCCTGTTATTCTCATTTGGAATCTCCACTTCAAAAGGAAGAGCTGTGGAAGCTGGCTTCCATGTTGTGGGCTGTTCCTGCCCCACCCCCATGGATATGCCTTGCTAAGTGACCACTGTTAACACAACTCCAGCCTTTCTTCTCCTGAAAGCTCCAGGAGAATAGTTCTCCAGGAAGAGTTTCGGGGACACCTGTCTACCAAGTTTGAAATCAGTTTGATCTTAGCCAGCGCAAATGATTCTTTTATATAGTTACTTTTTAGTCAAAAGTTATCAAATTTCACCATTGAACTAGATTTTTACTACCAAGTGAAAAAAAACCTAATGAAAGGTCCATCATTTCTCCACAATAAAGATGCTTTTATTCATAGTTAGGCCTGTTCATGGAAAATTTACCCTGACCTACACAGTGAAAAACAGCTTTTTCTGACTGTTCACTGTGGGACATATTTTCCTTAAAATCTGACATGACCTACTTTCATATGTTGGGCATCCAGCCCTGTGGGCTTGCAAGGCACTCCATAGGGTTGACTTAGCTAACAAATACAAGTAGGTTTTCCTAAGGATCACTGGCACAATATTGTGGTAAAAAATATAATTGTCAAAAATATTGTGTCAAAAATAATGTTTACCATAATAATGTGATGCTACACTTATAATGGCTTGTTTCTTTTGCATTTGTCGCCCTAAGTGGGAAGGGTATGCCCAGACGTGGGTCCCGTGCTCACTACACCACTGGATTCAAGCTAGCCTGGCTGATGAAGGGTGATGCCCTGAAACCGGTCCCAGGATGCTTGTTTCCGGTCCAGGGAGGACCTGGCTTGGCAGTTCGGGCTGGACTGTTCCCACAAGGAACAGGGTCAAGACTGATTTGCATATGGCTGGGTCCAAACTGGGGTGGTGTGGTGAGCAAAAGAATGATGGATTTAACCCAGATCCTTGTGACTTGGGGTGAATGTTTGCATTGTCCAGCATTCCGTCCATCAATTGTTTCTTTTGCATTTGTCGCCCTAAGTGGGAAGGGTATGCCCAGACGTGGGTCCCGTGCTCACTACACCACTGGATTCAAGTTAGCCTGGCTGATGAAGGGTGATACCCTGAAACCGGTCCCAGGATGCTTGTTTCCGGTCCAGGGAGGACCTGGCTTGGCAGTTCGGGCTGGACTGTTCCCACAAGGAACAGGGTCAAGACTGATTTGCATATGGCTGGGTCCAAACTGGGGTGGTGTGGTGAGCAAAAGAATGATGGATTTAACCCAGATCCTTGTGACTGGGGGTGAATGTTTGCATTGTCCAGCATTCCGTCCATCAATTGTTTCTTTTGCATTTGTCGCCCTAAGTGGGAAGGGTATGCCCAGACGTGGGTCCCGTGCTCACTACACCACTGGATTCAAGCTAGCCTGGCTGATAAAGGGTGATGCCCTGAAACTGGTCCCAGGATGCTTGTTTCCGGTCCAGGGAGGACCTGGCTTGGCAGTTCGGGCTGGACTGTTCCCACAAGGAACAGGGTCAAGACTGATTTGCATATGACTGGGTCCAAACTGGGGTGGTGTGGTGAGCAAAAGAATGATGGATTTAACCCAGATCCTTGTGACTGGGGGTGAATGTTTGCATTGTCCAGCATTCCGTCCATCAATTGTTTCTTTTGCATTTGTCGCCCTAAGTGGGAAGGGTATGCCCAGACGTGGGTCCCGTGCTCACTACTCCACTGGATTCAAGCTAGCCTGGCTGATGAAGGGTGACGCCCTGAAACCGGTCCCAGGATGCTTGTTTCCGGTCCAGGGAGGACCTGGCTTGGCTGTTCGGGCTGGACTGTTCCCACAAGGAACAGGGTCAAGACTGATTTGCATATGGCTGGGTCCAAACTGGGGTGGTGTGGTGAGCAAAAGAATGATGGATTTAACCCAGATCCTTGTGACTGGGGGTGAATGTTTGCATTGTCCAGCATTCCGTCCATCAATTGTTTCTTTTGCATTTGTCGCCCTAAGTGGGAAGGGTATGCCCAGACGTGGGTCCCGTGCTCACTAAACCACTGGATTCAAGCTAGCCTGGCTGATGAAGGGTGATGCCCTGAAACCGGTCCCAGGATGCTTGTTTCCGGTCCAGGGAGGACCTGGCTTGGCAATTCGGGCTGCACTGTTCCCACAAGGAACAGGGTCAAGACTGATTTGCATATGGCTGGGTCCAAACTGGGGTGGTGTGGTGAGCAAAAGAATGATGGATTTAACCCAGATCCTTGTGACTGGGGGTGAATGTTTGCATTGTCCAGCATTCCGTCCATCAATTGTTTCTTTTGCATTTGTCGCCCTAAGTGGGAAGGGTATGCCCAGACGTGGGTCCCGTGCTCACTACACCACTGGATTCAAGCTAGCCTGGCTGATGAAGGGTGATGCCCTGAAACCGGTCCCAGGATGCTTGTTTCTGGTCCAGGGAGGACCTGGCTTGGCAGTTCGGGCTGGACTGTTCCCACAAGGAACAGGGTCAAGACTGATTTGGATATGGCTGGGTCCAAACTGGGGTGGTGTGGTGAGCAAAAGAATGATGGATTTAACCCAGATCCTTGTGACTGGGGGTGAATGTTTGCATTGTCCAGCATTCCGTCCATCAATTGTTTCTTTTGCATTTGTCGCCCTAAGTGGGAAGGGTATGCCCAGACGTGGGTCCCGTGCTCACTACACCACTGGATTCAAGCTAGCCTGGCTGATGAAGGGTGATGCCCTGAAACCGGTCCCAGGATGCTTGTTTCCGGTCCAGGGAGGACCTGGCTTGGCAGTTCGGGCTGGACTGTTCCCACAAGGAACAGGGTCAAGACTGATTTGCATATGGCTGGGTCCAAACTGGGGTGGTGTGGTGAGCAAAAGAATGATGGATTTAACCTAGATCCTTGTGACTGGGGGTGAATGTTTGCATTGTCCAGCATTCCGTCCATCAACTGTTTCTTTTACACTTATAATGGTAAGCACAAAAATATCAGGAAAAAATATTGTTGACACTAATGTCATCCAAAAATATACACGTGAATTTTTAATATAAGTAGAGTTTAAAGTAGCAAGTGTTAAATAATTTAATATAGAATTTTAACATAATGTAAATAAAATATCTTTCACTGATATTTACTACTATAGATATATATATATATATATATCAATATATACTTCTATAAACACACATATATGTGTGTTTGTATATACATATATATATGTACATATGCATATATATATGACCCAGTAGAAGGCGCAAGCCGAAACGCGTAGGTCATCCTTTTGTTGCACCCTTGCACTTTGCTTGTGAAGGCTTCGTATGGAGAGGCTTACCGTTATATGCAAATAAAGCCCTTTGAAGTCAGTTCCTGTAAGTGCCGTGCTTCATTTCTGCCCTGGAAAGTGTGTGGAAAGCTGAGCCCGAGTGGAGGGCAACCATTTGGAGCATATGTGTAATATATATATATATATATATATATAATCACACAGATAGTGCAACATATTTAAAAATATGTTTTTACATAAAGTTTTTATATTTCTAATTTATTAATATGAAATTATATATCTCTATATGTATTCACATTATTAACTTTAAAATATTATTATAATTAATATAATGAAAATCTAATATTTTTTATAAATTATTTTAGACTATATATATATATATATATATATATATATTCACTGAAAAAACCATAGGTTTCAGACACGTTATAGTTAGAAATTTGCATTTAAAAACCTTTGAAATTCACTGAAAAAACCATAGGTTTTAGGGACAGTTATAGTTAGTTGGACATTTCACTCATACAAAACCATAGAAATTCCCCCGTTATAGTTAGTTCAGCTAACTATAACTCGCGCCCCGCAATGCACTGCTGATGACGTCACATATTACATCACTCATGACATGGTCAGTGCCATCACTGATGACATCACTGATGACATCTCAAATGATATCACTGATGACATCACTGATGACATCATCCATGTGATTATTTCATGCATCTTCTCACACCCTAATATAACTAACTATAACGTGTCTGAAACCTATGGTTTTTTCAGTGAATTTCAAAGGTTTTTTAAATGCTAATTTCTAACTATAACGTGCCTGAAACCTATGGTTTTTTCAGTGAATTTCAAAGGTTTTTTAAATGCTAATTCCTAACTATAACATGTCTGAAACCTATGGTTTTTTTCAGTGAATTTCCAAGGTTTTGTAAATGACAATTTTTTAATGTATTAATTGTTATATTTATTTTTTGATACTGATTTTCTACATTTTTTTAAACTATTTATTTTTTAAATTACATTGTAATTACATTATACATTACATTACAAAATATACTTTCTCAGAATGAATTACTTTAGTTTAAATTCTTTGCAAATAGGCAATAGACTTTTAAGTACAGTAGTTACAGTTGTTGCAATAGGCAACACAATTTCAAACACAATGCAACATTGAGCTCAATGTGAATTTCAAGTTAAATGCAATTAGTTACTTTATGGATTACTTTTCTAACCACAGGACTGGATCCTAGATTCAGTCCTGGGACATCTCCTGTAAACAGTTGAGTAAAAGCGTTTTGGTTACAGTACTGATTTTTAAGGAATATTATTGTATTTTAAAAGTTGACACTTAGAAACTTTTTCACATAGAATCACCAATGTTATCCTACGGCTGGAAATTCACTTAGCAGGTAAGTAGTGTTATCGTTACTTTTTCTTACTCAGTGGTGGATCCTGGATCCAGCACTGGTGCATCTCCTGTAAACAGTTGAAAGAATGCGTTTAAGTCATACAGGCGATTTTTAAGGAATATTTGTAGTTTGTGAAAATCGACACTTTGAAACTTTTCTGCTGAAAACCAGACAATGGATTCCTATGGAAGGAAATACAAGTTACTGGTAAATACGGTTAGAATTACTTTTCAGGGTCAGTGCTGGGCTAAAAGATGCAGCACTGGGTTCTCTCCTGATAACAGGTGAGTAAATCGGAATTCGTAGTTCGGCTGATTTTAGAGGAATATTATAAAGTTCCAAAACTCCACACTTAGAAGAATTTCCAAGTGAAACCAGTCAATGTTAGCCTATGGAAGGAAATTCAAGTTACTGGTAAGTACGGTTAGAATTACTTTTCAGGGTCAGTGCTGGGCTAAAAGATGCAGCACTGGGTTTTCTCCTGATAACAGGTGAGTAAATCGGAATTCGTAGTTCGGCTGATTTTAGAGGAATATTATAAAGTTCCAAAACTGCACACTTAGAAGAATTTCCAAGTGAAACCAGTCAATGTTAGCCTATGGAAGGAAATTCAAGTTCCTGGTAAGTACAGTTAAAATTACTTTTCAGGATCAGTACTGGGCTAAAAGATGCAGCACTGGGTTCTCTCCTGATGACAGGTGAGTAAATCGGAATTCGTAGTTCGGCTGATTTTAGAGGAATATTATAAAGTTCCAAAACTCCACACTTACAAGAATTTCCAAGTGAAACCAGTCAATGTTAGCCTATGGAAGGAAATTCAAGTTACTGGTAAGTACGGTTAGAATTACTTTTCAGGATCAGTACTGGGCTGAAAGATGCAGCACTGAGGTCTCTCCTGATAACAGGTGAGTAAATCGGAATCCGTATTTCGGCTGATTTTAGAGGAATATTATAAAGTTCCAAAACTGCACACTTAGAAGAATTTCCAAGTGAAACCAGTCAATGTTAGCCTATGGAAGGAAATTCAAGTTACTGGTAAGTACGGTTAGAATTACTTTTCAGGATCAGTACTGGGCTGAAAGATGCAGCACTGAGGTCTCTCCTGATAACTGGTGAGTAAATCGGAATCCGTATTTCGGCTGATTTTAGAGTAATATTTGCACAATGGTTAAGGGAGGGGCGGGGCCTGAGGTGACATCTGTGCAAACGCGCCCCGTGGCGTGTTTTAAGTTGGGGATTAAGTCCCCTTGAATCATGAGGGTCCCTGGGGCCAACTAGCCCACCAGGAACCTCCAGTATGCGCCAGGGGGCTGCGTTGCAGAGACGTGTACAGAGGCCACACCCCTTTTTACACCTCTCTGCAACGCAGCTCTGTGGCGCTTTCTGGACGTACCTGTTGGGCTAGTTGGCCCCCAGGGACCCTCAGGATTGAAGGGGATTTAATTCCCCATCTTAAAATGCGCCATGGGGCCTGTTTGCACACATGTCACCTGAAGCCCCGCCCTCTCCCTTCACCACTGTGCAAACGCGCCCCGTGGCGCATTTTAAGTTGGGGGATTAAGTCCCCTTGAATCCTGAGGGTCCCTGGAGTCCAACTAGCCCACCATGTACCTCCAAAAGCGCCACAGAGCTGCGTTGCAGAGAGGTGTAAAAGGGGCGTGGCCTCTGTACACCTCTCTGCAACGCAGCCCCTGGCGCATACTGGAGGTTCCTGGTGGGCTAGTTGGCCCCCAGGGACCCCCAGTATTCAAGGGGAAATCGTTCCCCATCTACAAACGCGCCAAGGGACGCGTTTGCAGACTGCTGCAGGGTGGGGGCGGGGCTGCGTGGACCCCCTTCCCTTGTCCTCTTTTGGCCCCGGGGACCCCATCCCCCGGGGCATGAGGATTTTCATTTTTTTAAAAATGATAATAAAACGGGAAGGGGGGCGCGTGGCCCCCCTTCCCTGGGCCTATATTGACCCCGGGGACCCCATCCCCCGGGGCATGCCCTCTTTTTTTTATTTTTAAATATTTGGAGGGGGGCTGCGTGGCCCCCCTCCTCAGGCCATTTAAGGCCATGGGGACCCCATCCCCCGGGGCCAGCCTTTAATTTTTTTTTTTAAATTTTTTTTTGGGGAGGGGGCCGCGTGGCCCCCCTCCCGGGCCACTACTTGCCCCGGGGACCCCATCCCCTGGGGCTGGCCCTCTCCGTTGGGGACTGTGGGGGGGTCCCCAATCCCCCCACAGTCCCGCTGGCTCCCCGCGTCCCTTGGGAGCCGGCATTGCTTTTCCACATGGGGAGCTGCTAAGATGCAGCTCCCCATGTGGAAAGCTATGTGCTTTGGATATTGGAAGAGAGAGCAGGTTTCCTGCTCTCTCTTCCAATATCCAAAGCAGTTTGCTATGACAGGACGGGAGCCGCAAGGCTCCCGTCCTGTCATAGCAAACTACAGTGTCCCGGGGTAGGCACCCCGGGACACTGCAGGAGCCGGCCCTGGGGGGTGGTGGTCCCCAGGGCCATCAAGGGCTCCAGGAGGGGGCCGCGCGGCCCCCTCCCTTGAATTGCACAGCCCCGGGGAGGTGGTGGTCCCCGGGGCTCTGGGGGTCCGTAACGGACCCCCACATTTATTTTCTATGTGCCCCGGGGAGGTGGTGGTCCCCGGGGCGTGTGGGGGGGCTGGAGCCCCCCCACACGTTATTTAAAATATAAAAACGAAGCCCTGGGGGGTGGCGGTCTCCGGGGCTGCGGGAGGGCCGGAGAGCCCTCCCGCACCATTTTTTTTTATTAAGCCCCGGGGGGGGTGGCGGTCCCCGGGGCTTGGGGGGCCTTAGAGGCCCCCCATATAAACAATAAACCCACCCCCGCATGCCCCCGGGACTTTTCGGCAGGATCCGCGCACCCTGAGCGCATCCTGCCGATTTAAAAAAAAAAATATGCTTTTTTCTGCCCAGGGGGTCCTTGTGGGACCACCTGAGCAGACCTAGGGGGTCAGGGTGTTTTCTACCCTGCCCCCTTTTTGCGCTTTGCGCACTTGTTTCTGTCCCTCGGTTCTACCGAGGGACAAAATGGCTGCCAACACTTCCTGATTTGGAGTGTTGACAGCCAATTAGCATGCAGCTCGTGATCGGGAGGGTGCGCGAATCCGACGCGGCCATAGATATATATGTGATTTTCATTTTGATTTTCTCAGGAACTACTGAACGGATTTACACCATTTAACAAAAAGGGTTCTTTCTGAACCAAGAACTACCTCTTTGCCAAATTTGGTATAATTCCGTTCAGCAGTTTGGGCTGTAGCTGTGTCTAAAGTTTCCTATGGAAAAATGAATGGGGAAAACACGTTTTGGGACCCCCCTTTTTTCTCGGCCCCCGCTTGACAAATCACCCCGAGACTTTCAGGGTAGGAGCGGACCGGAGCGGGCCATAAAGTTTGAAAATTTCGCGAAGATACGTCAACCGGCAAGAGAGTTATTTCAAATAGAATGTCGCGGATTTCCTATGGAAAATAGGTCCTAACTATAACTATCTACTGGCCAGCGCCAGTAGATAATATGATATATATATATATATATATATATATATATATATATATATATATATATATATATATATATATATATATATATATATATATATTCATTCCATCTTTTCCAGTTCGCTCAGCCCGAGCCACTTTCCTTCGGCAAGCCAGCGGCGGGGTAGCGAGCCCCTAAATACAAAACACAGACCTGTTTCCTATGGCTGAGCATGGATTCTTTTCAGTCCATAAATTACAGTACTGCGGCTTCAATTTTCAGTGTGATTTTATTTAAGTGCAGCCTGCACCAACCCAACGCGTTTCGGAGCCTTGATGCTCCTTGATCACGGGTGAGTTAACATGTTACTTCCTGTTCTTAAAAAGAACTTGTCATGTGATAAGTGCTAATCATAGATATAGAAAAAGACTTTTGTCATTGTTTTTTGAAAACCATTCATTTTACACATTTTCAGACGCAACATCCGAGATTCTAAATTGAAAAGAATATTGTTCAACAAAAAATAACATGGTGGGTACGATTCCTTAAACATTAAATGGCAATCACCGATTTGCTAAATTATCGGAATCTTCCCCGACAGCAATTCAACCCAAGTGGGTTTATAGCCAGGTCACCAACTTTATGGCAATGATTTTCAGCCTATATTAAACAATAAAATACATTTGTTTCATCGAGTTACTGCCCTAGTGGGCCATTGTCACTGAAACTGCAACCTTTGCAATTTCACTAATATCATCAACTGATAGTTCACATGGAACAATAACAACAGTAAAAACATGCGAACAATAAACGTCCTACTGTGCATCAGTAGTAAGATATTCTAGCTCTCTTGCGTCTCACAGGTTCTTCTTGTGTACTAAAAAAATATAGACAAAAGACAGTGATTAAAATCAAATATGTAGCTACAAATAACCAATTAAAAACATGTGAACTAAACATCCACAAGAAGAGCGATATTACAGATTTAACTTTATGTCAAAACTAATTAACCCAAATGAACTGCTAGTTCCTCATCTAGGTTATGGCCTGTCGGGTAGAGTGTTATACCTTATAATCAACTTAGATTCCAATCTTCTTAATTCTAGAATTCTGTTGCCACCCCTCTCTCGTATAGGAATACTTTCGAGCACACAGAATTTTAACAAATTGCAATTCTGATTATGGTGATTTTTAAAATGTTTAGCAATGGGGTACTGTTTGTCATCATTGCGAATAGCTCACATATGCTCCAATATTCTGATTTTAGCCTTATGGATGGTGCTTCCGATATAAAATTTATTACACAGACATTTAAGGCATAAATTGCAAATTCCGTGTTATAAGTAAAATGCCTTAGAATTTTATGTGCTGCTAGATTTTCTGATAGTTTAATGGTTTTACAATTATCACTATACTTGCACGCCTTGCATTTTCTGCAAGTGAAAAATCCTTTGATGTCAGATTTATTCTCTTCAGGATTAACCAGACAATGACTCAGCCTGTCTTTTAGAGAGCTGGCTTTTCTAAAAGTGAAAGCTGGATTTTCTCCAATGGGTTCTATCAAATCAGGGTCTGTCTTTAAGATTTCCCAATATTTTTAAGACTACGTCTTACTTCCCAAGATTGATTGTTAAACGATGTGATAAATCTGATTTGCTCTTCCCCCTCTCCATCTGTCTTTTTCTTACAGATCAGCAGTTCATTACGTTTAAGTTTTTCAACCTTCGTACATGCTTGTTTAACCGTTTTGTTAGCATATCCTCTTTCAGCAAATCTAAGCACCATAGTTTCTTTTTCTCTCTGAAATCCTTCTTCAGTACTACAATTTCTTTTTGCCCGTAGGAGTTCTCCAAACGGGATACTCTGAATGAGGTTGGTTGGATGGCAGCTGTCTGCGTGAAGCAGACTGTTGCCCGCTGTTTGTTTACGATACAATTTGCTTGTAAGTTTGTCTCCTACTACTTCAAGTTTTAGATCTTAAAATTCAATGGTAGTTTCATTGATGTTGCTGCTAAAAGACAGATTGAGAGAATTATCATTCAATATGTTGACAAATTCATAAGCTTGATCTTGTGTACCATTCCAGATACAGAAGATATCATCAATGTATCTGACCCAGAGGACGACATGGTTTTCAAAGTGTCCGATGTTACTGACAACTTGCTTCTCCCACTAGCCCAGGTACAACCCGGCAAAGCTGGGGGCGAAGCAAGTTCCCATCGCCCTCCCCTGGGTTTCTTTGTACAATATTTTATTGCAGATGAAAATTTTTTTTGTAAGACAAATATGTATCATGTCCAAAATCATCTCCGTATGGAGTAGATACGACAATGACCTTCCTTTAAGGAAATATCGGCAGGCAACAATCCCCAAATCATGGGGAATGCAGGTGTATAAACTATTTACATCAAGGCACATTAGTAGGTAGCTGTTATTCCAAGTGATCTAATTAATTAGTCTAAAAAAATCACCAGTGTCTCGCACATATGAGGGCAGAGCATGCACAAATGGTTGAAGAAAGTAGTCGACATATTTTGACGTATTTTCCAGCATGCTGCCCCTTGATGAGACAATCAGCCTCCCGGGTGGGTTATACAGATCCTTATGCAATTTTGGCAACAGAGAGAGCGCCGGGATTTTAGGGAATTTACATAACAAAAATTGGTATTCTTCCCAATCTAAGATTCCCTTCTCGCGCCAATCAATAAGATTATCATAATACATTCTGTTTGCATTATCATATTCAATTTTTGTGGTAATCTTATATCTGTCTAAATCGCTCAATTGTTTTTGGCCTTCAATAAGGTACATATCAAGTGGCCATAACACAACGTTCCGTCCCTTATCTGATTTTTTTATTACTATATCCGTTTTCATCTCCAGTTCTTTAATGGCCTCAATGTGGTTCTTTTTAGGTTGCTTCTCATGTATGGTTTTTTTAAACCAATCTTTCGCAATTCTTTAATCATACTTTTTTCAAATATGTCGATGGCTTCATTTGTGATTTGGGGAGTAAATAGCAATTTGGGTTTAAACCCACCTTTGTACCCCATACTCACATTCATATCTTCATTGATTAGATTTAAAAAGGGATCATCAATAAAATCCCCTCCCCTTCCAATTCATGCATAGTGTGTAAAGTTTCAACATCCCCAATAGTCAGGGTTACAGCTTTCTGTTTACTCATTCTCGTTTTTTGCTCACTCCCAGCTATAAGTTTAATGGCATACCATTTTCTCAACTTAAGCTTTCTGGTAAACTGAAACAAATCTATTCGTGTTTCTGTATAATTGAAACTTGACATTGGACAGAAGGATAAGCCTAGACTTAAAACTTCTAATTGATTATCAGTTAAAACATGATTGGAAAGGTTTACTACAGTCTTCGTATCATTCATTTTGCAGCCTTTTGCCCTCTTGTTAACACTCCCACAGGGCTTCCTTGCTTGTCTTTCTTGTTCGTTTTTTGCTTTGTTTCTCCTCTGCCTCCTCGACCACGTCCTCGACCTCTTTGCATAGGTGTACCTCTGTTGGCTTGGGTGTTGAACCTTCCTCTCGCCATGAGGTTGAACTCCTTTAAAATACGGGCTTTTGCCCCTGAGGTGTCCGACTGTACTGACACATCGCTTTCACTGTTGTCACTGTCAAGGTTGTCTACTGCAGTGATTTCTTTTCCTATCTGTTTATCAGCAGTAGTGTCAGTAGAGGTTGAGGGTTGTTCTCGACTGATAGTTTTCTGTACTTCTGTTGTCACATTCCGTAAGTGGTCAAATTTCTTTCCAAAGGTTAAGATCTGTCCTTGGTGATAATCTATTTCATCACGATGAAATTTTCGTAGTTTTTTGGCTTTTATTTCATCTTCAATTTTTCCCAGTCTTATTTCTACTTTAGCCATTTCCGCTTCAAATTCCTCATTAGTATATTGTTTTTTCAGTTGAGTCGTCAATTTGTCAATTTCAATTGACAATTTAGCACAATCCATTTTTGCGTACTTAACCAGACTCCTAAGCATGTTTGTTGAACACTCATGATTAATCGTTGCCCATTCTGCTATCATTTCTAGGTCAGGGTCATTAAAGGTTGGCGTGATAAAAATTCTTAGGCCTCGTGGTACTCTACCACATTTGATATACTTTTGCAAGGTGGTGGCTTCCCACCATTTTGACTGTTCTTTTTTTTAAAGCTTTCCACAAACAGTCCCAGAGTTGTCTTTTTATTTGTGAACCATCTTGGTTATTCCGGTTATCCCCATTAACATTTGACACAGTTGTATGTATAAACATTTTATCTGCTGCCTCTCTTCGTTTCGTTTCTCTTGTTGCCATGGCTGCCATACTGCAAAGAATATCGATTCTTTACTACAAAGAATTTTACAGCATTCTGCTGTAAATTCACGCTTTTAAATAGACTTCTGAATTACTTCCATTCAGTCCGTCTTAAGACCGATAGCTCCCCACTATTTATAAAAATTACGATCGGGACTTTGATAACATGAAAACCTCTCACCTAACAGCTCCGGTGTCCGACGGGGGTCCTCCGACTCCTGCCTGGCACACTTTCTGATGTTGTGCGAGGACACGGTTGCCAATCTGGATATAGTTCTCCCGACACGACGTCTCAATACCGGCGATTTTCAGCCGTTAGTGAGGGCGGGCAGGGGCAATGTAAATCCATTCCATCTTTTCCAGTTCGCTCAGCCCGAGCCACTTCCCTTCGGCGAGCCAGCGGCGGGGTAGCGAGCCCCTAAATACAAAACACAGACCTGTTTCTTATGGCTGAGCTTGGATTCTTTTCAGTCCATAAATTCCAGTACCCCGGCTTCAATTTTCAGCGTGATTTTATTTAAGTGCAGCCTGCACCAACCCAAAGCGTTTCGGAACCTTGATGCTCCTTGATCACGGGTGAGTTAACATGTTACTTCCTGTTCTTAAAAAGAACTTGTCATGTGATAAGTGCTAATCATAGATATAGAAAAAGACTTTTGTCATTGTTTTTTGAAAACCATTCATTTTACACATTTTCAGACGCAACATCCGAGATTCTGCCCTGATAATTTAGCAAATCGGTGATTGCCATTTAATGTTTAAGGAATCGTACCCACCATGTTATATTTTGTTGAACAATATTGTTTTCAATTTAGAATCTCGGATGCTGCGTCTGAAAATGTGTAAAATTAATGGTTTTCAAAAACAATGACAAAAGTCTACGGGCAAAAGAAATTGTAGTACTGAAGAAGGATTTCAGAGAGAAAAAGAAACTATGGTGCTTAGATTTGCTGAAAGAGGATATGCTAACAAAACGGTTAAACAAGCATGTACGAAGGTTGAAAAACTTAAACGTAATGAACTGCTGATCTGTAAGTAAAAGACAGATGGAGAGCAAATCACATTTATCACATCGTTTAACAATCAATCTTGGGAAATAAGACGTAGTCTTAAAAAATATTGGTACATCTTAAAGACAGACCCTGATTTGATAGAACCCATTGGAGAAAATCCAGCTTTCACTTTTAGAAAAGCCAGATCTCTGAAAGACAGGCTGAGTCATTGTTTGGTTAATCCTGAAGAGAATAAATCTGACATCAAAGGATTTTTCACTTGCAGAAAATGCAAGGCGTGCAAGTATAGTGATAATTGTAAAACCATTAAACTATCAGAAAATCTAGCAGCACATAAAATTCTAAGGCATTTTACTTGTTACACGGAATTTGCAATTTATGCCGTAAAATGTCCATGTAATAAATTTTATATCGGAAGCACCATCCATAAGGCTAAAATCAGAATATTGGAGCATATGTGAGCTATTCGCAATGATGACAAACAGTACCCCATTGCTAAACATTTTAAAAATCACCATAATCAGAATTGCAATTTGTTAAAATTCTGTGTGCTCAATAGTATTCCTATACGAGAAAGGGGTGGCAACAGAATTCTAGAATTAAGAAGATTGGAATCTAAGTTGATTATGAGGTATAACACTCTATACCCGACAGGCCATAACCTAGATGAGGAACTAGCAGTTCATTTGGGTTAATTAGTTTTGCAATGAAGTTAAATCTGTAATATCGCTTCTTGTGGATGTTTAGTTCATATGTTTTTAATTGGTTATTTGTAGCTACATATTTGATTTTAATCACTGTCTTTTGTCTGTATTTTTTTAGTACACAAGAAGAACCTGTGAGAAGAACCTGTGAGAAGCAAGAGAGCTAGAATATCTTACTACTGATGCACAGTAGGACGTTTATTGTTCGCATGTACTTACTGTTGTTATTGTTCCATGTGAACTGTCAGTTGATGATATTAGTGAAATTGCAAAGGTTGCAGTTTCAGTGACAATGGCCCACTAGGGCAGTAACTCGATAAAACAAATGTATTTTATTGTTTAATATAGGCTGTAAATCATTGCCATAAAGTTGGTGACCTGGCTATAAACCCACTTGGGTTGAATTGCTGTCGGGGCAGATTCCGATAATTTAGCAAATTGGTGATTGCCATTTAATGTTTAAGGAATCGTACCCACCATGTTATATTTTGTTGAACAATATTGTTTTCAATTTAGAATCTCGGATGTTGCGTCTGAAAATGTGTAAAATGAATGGTTTTCAAAAAACAATGACAAAAGTATTTTTCTATATCTATGATTAGCACTTATCACATGACAAGTTCTTTTTAAGAACAGGAAGTAACATGTTAAATCACATGTGATCAAGGAGCATCAAGGCTCCGAAACGCGTTGGGTTGGTGCAGGCTGCACTTAAATAAAATCACGCTGAAAATTGAAGCCGCGGTACTGTAATTTATGGACTGAAAAGAATCCATGCTCAGCCATAAGAAACAGGTCTGTGTTTATATATATATATATATATATATATATATATATATATATATATATATATATATATATGTATTCCATACGTCACGGAAACGAACCAAAGCAGATCCACAAGCCCACTCGATCAGGTTGGAAAATTTTATTTTCTTGTGACAAAAGTCCGCGTTTCGACCACGTCCGCAGTCTTGATCACCTGACCCCATCCTGGGTCATTCACCATTTTATAAACTTTGTTCGTGGACCCACACACCACGTGATATATCAGTGGACATAGAAAAAATACATATATTTACAATTTTATGAGTGAAAAACACAACAAATTGGATTACATGTATTGCAGTACCAAAAGATGTTACTTTCACATCTACTTAATTTCTTGAAATTACCAATCGGGTGTTGGTGCATATTACTGTGTGCTCTAGTGTCTTGGATTTCATAATTTCACGTTAAGTGAGTGTCAGCGGTGCAATGCTCGTGTGGATCCCAGTATCTAGGGATGTGTGCAGGTGCATAGGTATAGTACCTTACTGCGCGCCCTAGAGCCTAGTCGGTGTTACCTTACGGGACCCCGTGGAGTAGTGCCGGTATAGTACCGTGGCTTCATCTGGATCAAATGAACTGCTATGGGGTAATAAATTCCAATAGTGTAACTAGAGGCTACATTATCAAAGAGTAAGAAGGATACCAAGGTCTTCCATCAACTCTGGGTGCGCATACGTTTATCATGGGTGAGTGAACCCCTTGTTCACCTTTGACGTAGTCTCCCTGTAACAGAAGATACAAAACCGCCTGTTAGTGTGTAGTTTCATCATTCACGTGCGATCTCTCGATAGTCGATAGAAGTTAGCTCATATCCAGGACACATTGGTTAAATCATCTAACACAACATGAGTTATGATCTTAAGAAAGGAGTTTCAACAAAATAACGCAATACATCCATAATGTTGCAATCAAGTGCTCATACATTGATACCTGTGAAATGTTAACAAATACGGAGCTTAAAAGACTGTCAGGGGGAAAGGGAGGGGAAAGGATTGGGAATGGATGGGGGATGGTGGAGCGTGAGGTTAGCTTATACTAATATCAAATGGTTATTGTTCTCTTACAAATGTGAATGCATCTCCTCGTCTAAGTTCAACCCTCCTGGGAACATGCTACCGGCTTGTAGGATAAAGCGTGACTCTAATCTACGGAGGGCCCCTATTCTGTTACCACCTTTTGGGTTCAGGTTCACACAATCAAGGCTGAAGAATTTGGCCTTTGTCCAATCTCCATTGTGCTTGGCTGAAAAGTGCCTGGCTGTATTATAACTGTGGTCATTATTAGTTATTGCCCTCCAGTGTTCCAGAATCCTTTTCTTTACGGGGAATGTTGTGGAGCCGATATACCATAGGTTACATGGGCACACTACAGCATAGACGACAAAATCGGTGTTACAAGTTATCAATTTCGGTATCTTCCATGGGGCTTTAATCTTACCCAGAGTAATTTCTGTTACGTTACTACTGTACCTACAAGCTTTGCAATTGCCGCATTTGCGGAACCTTTTGGCTTGTTTAAGCCAATTGCATTCCTTGGCTTGTAGGTGACTATGCACTAGCATGGCTTTGAGTGAGGTGCCTCTTCTGTAGGAAATGGATGGGTTGGGTCCTATCTTGTTCCTTAGTATGGGGTCCTGTCTCAAGATCCCCCATCTGTTTTTTAAGATTTTACGTAGTTGTTCTGCCTGGCTGCTATACCTCGTGATGAATCTGACTGGTTCTGTGGTCTTATGGTTGCTTTCATCAGTGGTGCTGACCCTGGGCAGCTTCTCGACTCCCTGGAGTCCCTTCACTCTGGCTTCTGCCTGTTTCAGTGCCTTAGTTGGATAACCCCTCTCCTTGAATCTCTCTTTCATAGCCTGTGTTGTTTGCTCAAATGATGTGGCTGTGCTGCAATTTCTCTTTGCCCTAAGAAATTCACTATAGGGTATACCCCATCTAAAGCTTGGTGGGTGACTGCTTGATGCATGCAGGATAGAATTTCCTGCGGTTTTCTTCCTGAAGAGATTGGTGCAGATAGTTCCTTCCTCAATGGACAGTTTTAAATCCAAGAAATCTATAGTTTCCTTGCTATAGTGTCTGGTTAATTTTAAGTTGACATCATTTTCATTGAGTAAATTGATAAACAAATTCAATTCCATTTCACTCCCTTCCCACACAAAAAACACATCATCGATGTATCTTAACCATTTCTTAACGTTATAAATCCATTTCTCAGTTTGGTCGTTCCAGAGCACCTGCTTCTCCCACCAGCCTACCATCAAGTTGGCATAGCGGGGGGCGAAGCAGGTGCCCATAGAAGTCCCCTGCAACTGTTTGTAATGATTTTTTTCAAACATAAATATATTTTCCTTCAAACATGTATCGATCATCTCTAAAAGCATGTGTGTGTGTTCTAATAGATGGATATCACGTGTTTTCAAGAAGAATTTGCATGCCTTGAGTCCGTCATCATGTTTGATACTAGTGTAAAGTGACTCTACGTCCAGACTTACTAGCCACTGGTTGTTATTTATGACTATATCACTGATCTTTTCTAGGAAGTCACTAGTGTCTCTTAGATATGAATTCAGTTTTCTCAGAAAGGGAAATAAAAAGTGGTCAACAAAGGTTGATATTTTTTCTAACAGGTTGTTTTTTGAGGAGATTATAGGTCTACCCGGGGGTTCTTGTGCGTTTTTATGGACTTTGGGCAGGAGGTAGAATGTGGGTGTTGTCGGTGTCTCATTCCTGAGAAACCTCCTCTCGTCCCATGTCAACAGTCCTCCCTGGTGCTAGTCATCTAGTCTACCGTGATACCTGTGTTGTAATTCACTCAGGTATTTTTTATCCACTTTGCAATAGCATTGTGTGTTGTTTAGTTGCTGGTACGCTTCCCTGGTATACATGGTTCTGGTCATAAGGACCACGTTGCCCCCTTTGTCTGATGGTTTTATTATCAGAATATGGTCACTCTGTAGGTTTCTGATGGCTTCCCACTGGGTTCTGGTCATGTTCCTATTGCGCGGTGTTGTGTATATCAGTTTTTTTAGGTCTTGTGCAACTAGGTCGCTAAAAATGTCAATATTGTCCTTGGCTGTCATTGGTACGAATTTAGACTTGGCTCGAAACTCTGTTGTCAGGGTTTCTCATTTGCGTGTTAAATCATGTATGTGGGAGGGGTCGAAGGGATCAGTCACTACGTCCCTGGTGTTCAGTTCTGTCCCATCCCCTAGGTCGGTAATCATCTGTAGCATGGGTATGTCTTTGATTGCTAGTCCCATGTCTGCGCTCGGTGTGCTAGGGTGTCTTGCCCCCCCAGATTCCATACGTTTTTTGTCATGGTGTAATTTGTTCCATGTGAACTGTCAGTTGATGATATTAGTGAAATTGCAAAGGTTGCAGTTTCAGTGACAATGGCCCACTAGGGCATAACTCAATTTCAATTTTCTTTCAAAATTATATACGTCCACTCTTGTTTGTGGAAAGTCAAGGCTGTTGTCTGGACAGAAGGACAGCCCTAACATTTAATCACTCACTTATACAGTCAGTCACGCACCTACTAAATCATCCATCCAGACACTTATACACCCACTCATTCTTCAATACACCTTGGCATATATATAAAACATATTTAAACTTTATAGAAACATACAGTCACTGGATGATGTCATCAGTGATGTCATCAGTGATGTCATTTGAGATGTCATCAGTGATGTCACTGACCATGTCATGAATGATGTAATATGTGACGTCATCAGCAGTGCATTGCGGGGCGCGAGTTATAGTTAGCTGAACTAACTATAACGGCCGAATTTCTCTGGTTTTGTACGAGTGAAATGTCCAACTAACTATAACGTCCCTGAAACCTGTGGTTTTTTTCAGTGAATATATATATATATATTCACTGAAAAAACCATAGGTTTCAGGGACGTTATAGTTAGAAATTAGCATTTAAAAAACTGATGACATCATCCAGTGACTGTGTGTTTCTATAAAGTTTAAATATGTTTTATATATATGCCAAGGTGTATTGAAGAATGAGTGGGTGTATAAGTGTCTGGATGGATGATTTAGTAGGTGCGTGACTGACTGTATAAGTGAGTGATTAAATGTGTCTTACTGAATGCATGGGTTAGTGACCGATACAGACATTCAAATAGTTTAGTTTGTCAGTTGGTGTGTATGCGGTTGCATGGGTTGGTGAGTAGCTAAATGAGGATCTATATGGGTTATTGATTGGTTGTCTGAGTATCTGTATGGGTGCTTGAGTGTCTGTGTGGGTGGGTGGGGGGTGTGACTCTGTGCATAGATGTGTGAGTGGATGATTCACTGGGTGTATGGGTTCAAGAGTGCATCTGTGAAGGGATGTATGGGTGGGTGAGTGTGTGTATGGGTGTGTTGGTGAGTGAATGGATGCCTCAGTGGTACATGTGTGAGTAACTGCATATGTGAAAGGCAGTATATGTGAGAGTTGGAGTGTATACATGACTATATGTGAGAGTGAGTGATTGTGAGAGTGGCTGTATATCAGTGTGTGCTTGTATTAGTTATTGTATAAGAGTGTAAGTATGTGTTAGTATATGTTTGAATAAGTGAGGTGGTGTGTGTATAACTGTATAGGTGAGTAAATGTGAGTGTGATTGATTCTTTGCATGACTGACTAGGTGTGCGAGTAACTCTATGGATGAGTGGCTGTGTGAGTGTCTGTATAAATATGTGAGTGCATATGATAATGCCGTATTGATGGTTGACTGCATGTATGAGTGACTGTTTGGGTGAATGAGTGGATGTGTGTGTAGACCTAGGAATTAGTGAGTGGGTATGTACTAACTGGTATTAGTGTGTCTATGGTTTCAAAAATGGTAGTCTGTATTTTAGAGTGGGTGTATCAAAGGTTATATTAGGATATGAGGAGGTGCATCAGATTATCACGTGGATGATGTCATCAGTGATGTCATCAGTGATGTCATTTGAGATGTCATCAGTGATGTCATCAGTGATGTCACTGACCATGTCATGAATGATGTAATATGTGACGTCATCAGCAGTGCATTGCGGGGGCGTGAGTTATAGTTAGCTAAACTAACTATAACGGCCGAATTTCTCTGGTTTTGTACGAGTGAAATGTCCAACTAACTATAACGTCCCTGAAACCTGTGGTTTTTTTCAGTGAATTTCTAAGGTTTTTTAAATGCTAATTTCTAACTATGCCTACAAAGGTAGGACATGTGAAGAAAGAGGAAGAAAAGCGCAGAAAGAAGCAAGACAAATGCAGAAAGAGGCAACAGAAGTCCAGAAAGACGAAGAAAAGTGCAGGAAGAGGCAAGAGATGCGCAGAAAGAACCAACAGAGGGGCAGAAAGTCCTCCTGTGCCCCCAACTTTTTGCTGACGGGTACTGGTGGTAACTGACTCTGACTAATCAGGCCTAGAGCCAATGCTATGCTAAAAGACACTTAGAATACAGTGAAAACACCTACATACACTAGGGAACACTATGCGTTGGGGTACCCCTGTGATTAGCATGACCTCCTCTGTATTTGCCATGTGTTAGTGCCTGGGTCATTGCATGAGTACATGAGTAGTGACTGGATGATTAGAGTGCTACAAGGAGAGTGCATGGTGATTTTATAAGTGCTTGGCTTTTGGCAGAGTGATTGGATAACTGCATGGTGCTGGCTGGGTGATTGGAGGAGTGCATGGGTAGTGACAGGGCGATGGCTGGACTGCATGGGTACTACCTGGGTAATTGCAGGAGTGAATCAGTACTGTGTTGGTGGTTAGAGGTCTGCAGGGGTAGTACACAGGGGATTGTAGCAGTGCATGTGTTGGTGCCTGGGTCATTGCATAAGTACATGGGTAGTGACTGGATGATTAGAGTACTGCAAGGAGAGTGCATGGTGAATTTATAAGTGCTTGTGTTTTGGCGCAGTGATAAGATTAGGACATGGAACTGGCTGGGTGATTGGAGGAGTGCATGGGTAGTGACAAGGAGATGGCTGGACTGCATCAGTAGTGCTCAGGGGATTGTAGCAGTGCATGTGTTAGTGCCTGGGTCATTGCATGAGTACATGGGTAGTGTCTGGATGATTAGAGTACTGCAAGGAGAGTGCATGGTGAATTTATAAGTGCTTGGGTTTTGGCGCAGTAATTAGATAAGGACATGGAACTGGCTGGGTGATTGGAGGAGTGCATGGGTAGTGACAAGGAGATGGCTGGACTGCATCAGTAGTGCTCAGGGGATTGTAGCAGTGAATGTGTTAGTGCCTGGGTCATTGCATGAGTACATGGGTAGTGACTGGATGATTAGAGTACTGCAAGGAGAGTGCATGGTGAATTTATAAGTGCTTGTGTTTTGGCGCAGTGATTAGATAAGGACATGGAACTGGCTGGGTGATTGGAGGAGTGCATGGGTAGTGACAAGGAGATGGCTGGACTGCATCAGTAGTGCTCAGGGGATTGTAGCAGTGCATGTGTTAGTGCATGGGCCATTGCATAAGTACATGGGTACTGACTGGATGATTAGAGTACTGCAAGGAGAGTGCATGGTGAATTTATAAGTGCTTGGGTTTTGGCGGAGTGATTAGATAAGTACATGGAACTGGCTGGGTGATTGGAGGAGTGCATGGGTAGTGACAAGGAGATGGCTGGACTGCATCAGTAGTGCTCAGGGGATTGTAGCAGTGCATGAGTTAGTGCCTGGGTCATTGCATGAGTACATAGGTAGTGACTGGATGATTAGAGTACTGCAAGGAGAGTACATGGTGAATTTATAAGTGCTTGTGTTTTGGCGCAGTGAATAGATAAGGACATGGAACTGGCTGGGTGATTGGAGGAGTGCATGGGTAGTGACAAGGAGATGGCTGGACTGCATCAGTAGTGCTCAGGGGATTGTAGCAGTGCATGTGTTAGTGCCTGGGTCATTGCATAAGTACATGGGTACTGACTGGATGATTAGAGTACTGCAAGGAGAGTGCATGGTGAATTTATAAGTGCTTGGGTTTTGGCGGAGTGATTGGATAAGTACATGGAACTGACTGGGTGATTGGAGGAGTGCATGGGTAGTGACAAGGAGATGGCTGGACTGCATCAGTAGTGCTCAGGGGATTGTAGCAGTGCATGTGTTAGTGCCTGGGTCATTGCATGAGTACATGGGTAGTGACTGGATGATTAGAGTACTGCAAGGAGAGTGCATGGTGAATTTATAAGTGCTTGTGTTTTGGCGTAGTAATTAAATAAGGACATGGAACTGGCTGGGTGATTGGAGGAGTGCATGGGTAGTGACAAGGAGATGGCTGGACTGCATCGGTAGTGCTCAGGGGATTGTAGCAGTGAATGTGTTAGTGCCTGGGTCATTGCATGAGTACATGGGTAGTGACTGGATGATTAGAGTACTGCAAGGAGAGTGCATGGTGAATTTATAAGTGCTTGTGTTTTGGCGCAGTGATTAGATAAGGACATGGAACTGGCTGGGTGATTGGAGGAGTGCATGGGTAGTGACAAGGAGATGGCTGGACTGCATCAGTAGTGCTCAGGGGATTGTAGCACTGCATGTGTTAGTGCCTGGGTCATTGCATGAGTACATGGGTAGTGACTGGATGATTAGAGTACTGCAAGGAGAGTGCATGGTGAATTTATAAGTGCTTGTGTTTTGGCACAGTGATTAGATAAGGACATGGAACTGGCTGGGTGATTGGAGGAGTGCATGGGTAGTGACAAGGAGATGGCTGGACTGCATCAGTAGTGCTCAGGGGATTGTAGCAGTGCATGCGTTAGTGCCTGGGTCATTGCATAAGTACATGGGTAGTGACTGGATGATTAGAGTACTGCAAGGAGAGTGCATGGTGAATTTATAAGTGCTTGTGTTTTGGCGCAGTGATTAGATAAGGACATGGAACTGGCTGGGTGATTGGAGGAGTGCATGGGTAGTGACAAGGAGGTGGCTGGACTGCATCAGTAGTGCTCAGGGGATTGTAGCAGTGCATGTGTTAGTGCCTGGGTCATTGCTTTCCCCCCATTCGGCTCGTTAGGTTAATCTCGAGCCTCAGTTTTCGCCCTTTTTTTTTCTTCTAAGTTTAACACTGAGTGCGGTGTCCTTTATGCGCGCTGTTCCTGAAGTGGACGTCGCGAAAAGATAAATAAATAAAAAAGTGAGCGCGGTGTCCCTAGCGGGCGCCGCGCACATTAAAGAAATAAAGAAAAGTGAAAACATACAATTTAAAGGGTCTAGCGTTTTGTTTCTAACTTTAACACTGAGTGCGGTGTCCTTTATGCGGGCGCTACCCCCGACAATTAGTCATCCACATGTACCTAATCACCCCGGATTAGCAGATGTATAACACACCATTATATAATGTCACAGGGGTTCCGGGAACGATACTAAACACATACTGCACGAAGTCTCAATTGAGGCATTACACAACACTGGTACAAATAGCAATGATGTACATACAGAGGATAGTGAGGTTTAGTGGGAGGGTGTATTCGGGCTATACAGAAGCAACGTTTTATCTATGGGCTCCGGCAAGAGGTGAGACCAAAGCACGTTTTGCCTTCCAGAGTGTGCCTCGCAAGAAAATGTATTTCTGACTTATCCGCTGTCTGAGTGAGCCTGTGTCCCTCAAACACACAAAATGCTCTTAAACTGCCAAATACATCAGGTAAAGTTCCTTGACGCACAACTGCAATCACTGTTCTTATGTTCAGTTGTTTACTGGCACGTCGCCATAAGCCGGTGAGAGTTCAAGGAAACCGATCTCTGTTCCCAGCCAATATCTTAGGTTGTAAAAACAAAACAAATAAAATGCATCCAAGTTGAAATACTGGCCGTGGGAGAGAAAGAAAGAATGGATATGTAAGAGGATGAAACATAAAATAAGGAAGACGTGTGAAAAACAAGTAGGGGGAAGCGAGAAGAAGCATTTGCACTTTGCAGACTGCGTCTCACTTTTTTATGATCTTAAGCAGGAGTAACCCACTAAGCACATCTATTAAACACTACTTCAGAATGACGTAAATGAAACAAACACCCCGCGTGTCCCTGGACTGTTTGCTGTGACACCAGGAGGAAGCTCCATCTAACCGAAGTGTGGTTCTGGGGCAAACCAATTCACCCCCTCCCCTCCCCCTGCCCCCCTTAGCTACAGAGTCCCCTAAAAAGTCAACATCGGGACAGGAGTCCTCAGGAAGTCTTACTCCTAAATGGTATATAAACACAAGCATTTGCAATGCAGTAGGTCTCGCATTTACGCGAGTTTAACCGGTTAACTGCTTAGAACGTTCCGCGCCAGTGCGGAACGTTCTATTAAGCGGGCGGGGCCGCGTCGGCCAACGGACGTGCGCAGCACTACCGAGGTAGTGCTCGCGACGGCCGTTGGCCGACAGAAGCACTTAACGGGTTAAGCTATTGGCATTGTAAATGACAATGCCTTCTATTTATGTTTTTAAAACAAAAACAAAAATAAAAGGCATTGTTATTTGCAATGTCAATAGCTCAAACTCGCGCGAAAGCGAGACCTATTGCATTGCAAATGCTTGTTTAAATGGGAGTCGCATGTCTTTTTTTTTCAATATCCTATTTCTTTAAAGCTCGTTCTTCAAAAATGCGAGCCTTTCTTTGCTTCGGTACAGCGGCTCCACCACTTTCAGGAGGCAGATAATGCTTTGGGGCGATATTGCCTGTTAGGGTAACATGAGGGGGCGTTGGGGCTGTCAGCGGAAGGGGGGTTCGCGTTTGAGTCAATATCACCCCTAATGACTCCTTCTTACTAAATTCTAGCTCTCTGACCACCAGGGGTTGGTGCGGCAGTAATAGGAAGGTGCCCCACCTTAGCCGGGTGTCACCCGCATTTCCGTGCATAGCGCAGACTGCGAGCTAGGCCCGGCATGCCTGGATAAGCTGTTTTTCATCCCCCGAGGGGCAATTCTAGAGCCTGCATTGAGGACGGGCAGTTCTGCCAGCCGACAGTGCTATCCCCTGGGAGAAGCGATCACTGTGGTCCTTTGGCCATGACTTCCGGTGGCAGAATACCTCAGTAACGCAAGCCCTTGTGTATACTGTATGCTGTTTAAGTTAGGCACGGTGGGCGCCGCTGCACTGCAGTTCTCCACAGCTGTCATATTGACCCGGAGAATTGTACCATATTTTACCGAAGAATGCAACAGGGTCCGGGTTCAGATGCCCAGCCGGCATTCAATGCGGGTCCCCAACTGCCGTTGTGCCCCCCTCCTCCCCAGTGCGGGGCACAGTGGGGGCTGGAGGTTGAAAGGCGGGGAGTTAGATGGTTGGCTGTGCACATAACGGAGGATGGTGTCTCTTACCTCCGGTTGCTGTTGTGGCATGTACCGGGGGCCATCAGTCCAACACCGATGGTTTGCTGGATGCGGCCTCGGACTGCAGGCCACAGACCACCTGTGGTGCAGGTATAGAAGGGGCACGAGTGAGGCCTAATCACCATACCTGCTGCCTAGGGAGCCGTGATCAAAGACAAATTAAATAGCGCAAAGAGTTAGGACAGAACACGAGCAATACCGTGGGTCCGACACCCAGGATCCCTCTGTTTGGATGTAAAAGATAGATTTTACGTATGCAAAGGATAGGAGAAGGAAAGGTAAGCCCTTGCCTGCCCCATGTAAGGTGGGCGCCAGGGAGCTCATTGAGGCAGGGAAAGGAGGCCTGGGGGCAGGTACCATACTGACCATTAATATGAGAGAGCTGAGGCCAGGCACTTCCAGGGCATCGATGGTATGGGTGTTGGGGCGCATGTGTTTCTCAATGAAATGAACACTCAACGCACATTCTGTCATAGCTGGAATCACTGCAAGGGAACTCTACATTTGAACCTGCTCTAAGCAACACCGCACCAGGAGCATTTGAGTCCTAAGCTGGGTGGAAGGCTGGAAGTGGAGCCTGACCTCAAGATGGCGTCCAGGCGGTGGTCTCGCTCACGATAGGGGAACAATTAAATACACTGGCTACTAGTCTGGGGGACAGACATAGAAAGCCATAGATCTGAATCATCTCATCCATAAGTGCAAGGTGAAAAGGCTGATGCACATCGCACTGCCACAAACAAAGTGATACCACACGCCTGACCCTAAGATGGCCGCCTCAGGCTGAACTTGGCAAGAGCACCATTGACTCGGCTCACGCCTGACAGCCACTACTCAGCATCAGCCTACACGAAGGGGCCGCAAAGCGGAGGGGGGGCTGCCCACCCAAGAGAGGAAGGCCTACAACACAGCCCTTTGCCACCAAAAAAAGCGGCATAAATGGTGTGGTGCCCAAGTGTGGAACTCCTGAGGGCGCAATAGCTCGGAGGCCTGACCTGGACACACGGACTACTTCTGGCTCGGGCGCTTCCAGCCTGAAGACGCGGTGGGGCTCCCCCACGTACTGACCTTGATCCTAGATCTAGAGACTTGAGGCCTGAAGGCAAGAACGATGGGTTGTCCCACAATCTACAGACTTAGGCTAGCGGGAGGACGAAGCAGAGGGTGTTTCCCAATTACACCGGGATCGATGCCTTCGATTGAACTATGATGATGCCCTATGGGCGAAAAACCGAATCTGTTTGTAATTACCGCTGAACCCGAGTACCATTGGCCGTTACCCGGTGGAGCTGTCCTATGCAGCTATAGAGGAGTCTGGCCATGGTTCACCCCCTCGGCCGTCACCTACCCAGCCGGACATCTGACATTGTTTTTAACGGTGCTTCACGGTCTTGCCTATCTTTCCCTTTGACTGCTTGTTTCCCCTGAAGTCCCTTCCCCCCTCTGGTCTGCCTGACGCTATCTGCATTCCTTTTCCCCTGTTTACCTTTCCCCCTCTACCTTACATTCCACATAAGACGTTTCTGTCTTTGCTATGTAACTCGAAAATAACCTATGTTATCGTGTAATCCCATGTTTTTCTACTGTCTGTTCTCACCGCGGAGTCCGAACAACCTTAGCCGATGCCCGGTGGAGCTGTCCTATGCAGCTATAGAGGAGTCTGCCTAGGGTTCACCCCCTCGGCCGTCACCTACCCAGCCGGACATCGGACATTGTTCTTAACGGGGCTTCACGGTCTTGTCTATCTTTCACTTTGACTGCTTGGTTCCCCTGAAGTCCCTTCCCCCCTCTGGTCTGCCTGACACTATCTGCATTCCTTTTTCCCCTGTTTATCTTTCCCCCTCTACCTTCCATTCCACATAAGACTTTTTGTCTTTGCTACGTAATGCAAAAATAACTTATGTTATTGTGTAATAGCATGTTTTTTGACTGTCTGTTCTCACCTCGGAGTCCGAACAACCTTGGCTGATGCCCGGAGGAGCTGTCCTATGCAGCTATAGAGGAGTTTGGCCCTGGTTCACCCCCTCGGCCATCACCTACCCAGCCGGACATCTGACATTGTTTTCCTCGCCTCCCCATTATGTGTCCTTCCCTCTATCTTTCTCTTATGTCTATACTTGGAATCTGTAACTGAAGTAATTATGTAATCTTTAACTTGCTGATCCTCATGTAAAGCACTCTGATACCTACGGGTCTAGCCAGCGCTATATAAAACTTTGCAAATAAATAAATAAATAAACCCTGTTCGAGTTAGTTGATGAATCGGCATTAACTTCCATGAACAAGTGATCAAACGCAAAATGAAGCAGGGAGCGTGCAATCTAAGGGCTTTCGCTCACCAGCAGAAGGATTAAGTGGTAGAATCACGGTGTACCCGTTGGGGGGGGAGGTCTTTTGACCGCTCCAGTGTGATGTTCATTAAAAGCTGTTCACCGCACTATGCGGAATGTAAATGATTTTATTGATACTTGAATCTAAGGGTGCAAGCACCACACGGATTCATAAAACATTTAACAGTGCATTCCAAGGATCATATAGGCAGCGAGTTATATAATTGCCGATGTCTGAGTTGGCACAGAGCACCTCCTTCCAGGGCAGAAGAGGTAGCGAAGCCTGCTCTGAGACTGGGTAACCAAGGGTGAGTCCTGGCGTCGTCGGTACACATGTGATCTCTGGCAGGCCTTAAGTTCCCATGGAAATAAATAAATGAAATAAATTCAGCAAAATAATCGCCAATGCCTCCAAAGGCTATCCTTTCGAGACATTACATGGGAAGAACAGAGTGGCAGCAACCAGATGCTGAAAGAAGCCTTGCTAAAGTCAAGCCATGAGCCAGATACTGTGCTGTGACTACTCAGCCCATGATCCTGTACATGCTGGATCAGCGAACGTGGTGCAGTTCCGCAGATGGTCATGCTTTTCACCCAGGCAGTACAGGCCACGTTGGTTTAATGGCTGGTGAACTGCGAGGTTAGGGCGCGCTCATTGAGAGGCCTTTATCCCGCCCCAGTCCAACTGTGACAAACAGCGCCACGAAGCATCCAGCTTCTCTGCAGCGCCACGACGTGCACTGAGCACACGGTTGCTCCCGGGGGATCGTAATTGGTGTTGAGGGTACTGATATGCACATACTACATATACTGGGTGCATGGGACAGAGAGGGGGCACACAATACAGCGGCATACTATTGGCCATGCCCTTGGGCGCAGGAATTATACTTTCAGTTGGTATGCAGGAGACGGGTGGAACCGTGTTACCAGTGCCACCGCAATACCGTGAGGGCCACACAAGGGACAGGCCGGCGTAAAACATGCTTCAGAGACAACGAGGGGCCTCAGTGTCATCCGGGGTATGTCCCAATTGGAATGGAGCAGGCAAAAAAAATCAGTACGTTTTACTTGTAACTCCACTGCAGTAGCAGATGGGGAAGATCCTTGTATGAGTCGAGTTTCTCAACAGGTTACAGATCGAGGTAGCACACCAGCTTTCAAAGGCAGGGGAAGAATCTTGCCTCATTTTGTACACCAACCATCGAATCTCTTTGCTAGAATGGGAACGTTTGTTTTTCATGAGCAGAAATGGGTGGTATTTAGTCAGGGGTGTCACAAATGGTATTTATGTTCCAGCTGCCAGGGAAAGTAATTAGCTGCTTTAAAAATAGCCAAGGCGAACAACCCTGCTGAAGGGCAATATAAGTATCTGAAATTAAAAGTTAAGCATTCTTAACTAGATGAAGAGCATCAATGAGGGTTATCTGGTATTGGATGCATATGATTCTCTTCCCTAGTTTGCTTTCCTGCTGACATCCACAAGGTGGCAGTATATCTCCATGCTATGACTAGATGCGGGTTAGGATTACGTGCAGCATTTTATTTACCCTCTATAACGTTTTAGTTAAATATTTATATATTCATTTGGCTTGACATTTCTAAATGTTCCAAAAACTAAAACCCGGCTCCTGTGGCTTGCTCCTAACTGGCTATTTTCAGTTGCTGGAAAGCAGAGTCTTGTTTACAGTGGAAGAAGGTGCCCGGGCTTAATAGTATTATTGTTCGTACTTGCCCATTCCTTGTTTATTTTCTGCACACTTTTGTATTCAGTACTTGCCACGATATGTCAGAAATATGTGAAACCATCTCCTCCCACGTATTTTAATTAAGGCATTTAAGGAGGCAGATTGCAGTCGGCGTTTAGCAGACGAATACATTATCGGCCGTAACGTGCGACTCAGTGATAGCGTTCTGCAGTGATACCACCGAACAGATGCGGCGTCCCCGGATCCACTTTCCCACGGAACCCACCGAGCTGGCACCGACCCTGCTCCAGCCGGAGGCCTCCCCGCCCCACGGAGAGCACCATGCCTGCAGAATGAATGGGCTCCCGCAGCCGCTCCCAGACCGTTAGACACCCACCGTCCTTCCTATGGCTGAGAGTCCGCAGCGTCCGTCACATGCCCGGAATGATCCACGAGGTCAGAGCCGCCCGGCCCTCCACGGGCAACGGTGAATAGCTTCGCGGAGCGCCCTCGGTCTCCTGCAGGCGTGTGGGGCTGGCCGGAGCTCCCAGAGATGGCCGCTGCTCCTCTGCGGATCTGAGTGAGGTGTACGAGCTGAGGAGGAGGTTGAGACTGCACGGAGGAGCAGCTGCAGCCTCAGCCCTGAGGAGCAAGTGAGAGAGAAGGCAGCACCTCAAAACGAGCCCTGAAAAGAGAGTGAGAGAAATGGCAGCACCCTCAAAACTAGCCCTGAGAAGAGAATGAGAGAGAAGGCAGCACCCTCAAAACCAGCCCTGAGAAAAGAGTGAGAGAGAAGGCAGCACCCTCAAAACCAGCCCTGGGAAGAGAGAGAGAGAAGGCAGCACCCTCAAAACCATCCATTCACTGCACCTCATTAAAAAGCATTGCACCAAGATGGCTGCCAACACATCCTGGTTTGAAGTGTTGGCAGCCAATTAGAGCCAAGCTCGTGCTGGGGATTAGGCTCCGCCCACATATATAAAGATGTTTTTCCTTTAATATCTCAAAAACTACTGAACGGATTTACACCATTTAAAAAAAGGGCTCTTTCTGAACCAAGGACTACCTTTTTGCCAAATTTGGTGTAATTCCGTTCAGCAGTTCGGGCTGTAGCCGTGTCTAAAGTTTCCTATGGGAAATTGATTTTCCGACCTCTATTTTTTGGATTTCGCAGAAACTACTGAACGGATTTACACCATTTCACAAAAAGGACTCTTTCTGAACCAAGGGCTACCTTCTTGCAAAATTTGGTGTAATTCCGTTCAGCAGTTTGGGCTGTAGCCGTGTCTAAAGTTTCCTATAGAAAATAACATGGAGAAAACACGTTTTGGGACCCGCCTTTTTTCTTGGCCCCCGCTTGGCGAATCACCCCGAAACTTTCAAAACAGGAGCTGACCGGAGCGCCCCACTAGTTTTGAAAATTTCGCGATGATTCGTCAAACGACGCCAAAGCTATTGGGAAAACAAAAAATGCTTTTCCTATGGAAAATAGGTCCTAACTATAACTACCTACTGGCGACTGCCAGTAGGTTTTTTATATATATATATATATATATATATATATATATATATATATATATATATATATATATATATATATATATATATATATATCCAAGCCAAACTGCCTTTTCCCCACCGGTTCTTCGTCGGTATAAGCAGACACGGACCACGAGATAAGTGCAGTTTCTTTATTTCATTTAGTGTCGGCCATTACGCGTTTCGGTCCAGCTGGACCTTGATCACATGACAACGCTTGTATTTACTCCCCACCCATTTAAAGTGACTTGTGCATTACGTCATTGGTGCAATGGAGGTAGGCATAGAAAACATACTTTTTTGTTTTTTCCTTTTTGAATTAGCATGCCTAAATGCATTCAGTAAAAAACACATGGACCACACTGATTAAAAACGGATAGTTGACCTTATCTTTCCCATACATAGTTAAACATTTATGGCTTCTTACTGACAGTCTGTAATTTATAAATCTTCATGAAAATATAAAAAAACAGTATTAAAATTAATAAAATACCATTTATAATAAATACATACATTTCATGACAATAATTTTGAATAAATATATAAATATATTCCTTTAAAATATAAGAGAGGAATTAGACCTAATTTTTACAGAAATCGGTTTTAATTCAAAGCGTTTCAAAAACCTTTTTATATTTGCATAAATGCAGCCATATAACCGTATTTGATGATAGTCTGGGTCCATTTATTATGAATGTTTGCCCTATTCTGGGCTCCCCCAGTTCTTACCTACCAAAGCCTCCAATTAGTTTCATTAAAATGCTTGTGTTACCAAAAATATATAAAAAAAACCCCGTCACCTACTTGACCACTACTTTTAAAAACATGTTTTTTATTTTTCCTCATTTTTCTGATAAAAGTGCTTTGAGTGGTAATCCTTAAAAAACCATTATGTCCATGGTTTAGGTTGGTTGGGCGGCCAATATTTTACTATAAGAGAGTTCAGTTTTTAAATTTGCTTCCTGTTTCATTTGTGTTTAACATCCTGGATCTGTTAACCTATTAACACCAAGAAAGGTTAAATTCATTGGACAAATTCTGGTACTATTTTCAAATGGAATTGAAGCAGGACTGATTTTATTACCATTAGTATTTATTAATTCCTCTCATCATTTCAGGGTACTTTATAGGCAAGTATAAAGGTCCTCCGTTGTATTGAGACCTCCCGGGGCTTTGCTATCGAGATTCAATATGTATCTAGTTTCCATCTTTCTTAGGTGTCCTTCCCTGTCTCCACCTCTTCTATTGATTGGAATGGAATCAATCAGATAATATGAGAGGTTCTTTAGATTACTTTGATGCACCTCCCTAAAATGTCTCGCAACTGGATAAGACTGGTCGTAGTTATTTATTGCTCTTATGTGTTGCAATATTCTCTTATGGGTGGGCAGCTTGGTGCTGCCCACATATTTGAGGTTGCATGAGCATTCCAACACATAAATAGCATATTCAGTTTTGCAATTCAGTGGTTTATCAATATTGAATTCTCTATCGCTGAATGCTGACTTATAAGTTTTCTTGCTTACGCCGTATTGGCAGACTTTACAGTTTTTACATTTAACAAATCCATTTTGAAGCCACCATTTCCTTTGTTCTTTGACTTCCGGACTACTACTGACCAGGCTCTTATGCATAGATGGCGCTCTTTTATATGTTACCCTTAAATATGGTGATAAAGTATCCCCTATTACCGGGTCACTTCTGACTATTTGCCAGTTTCGTTGCATTATTTTTTTGATCTCTCTTTGTTGGGCATTGTACGTTAAAATTAATCTGACTTCCGGTGTCTGAGGTTACATATCCACTTCATCCCTCTTACCCGTTTGCAATAACTGGGCTCTATCTTTCTTATTAGCCTTGGTTATGGCTGCCTCTACGGTTCTCCTACTGTATCCCCGTGCCAAAAATCGTTTCTTGCTTTCTAGTTGTGCCGTCAGTAAATCAGCGGGGTTGCTGCACATCCTTTTTATTCTTATCATTTCCCCATAGGGGATACTTTCAATTAGGTGTTTGGGGTGGAAGCTAGTAAAGTGCAACACCGAATTTCCTGCTGTTTCTTTTCTGAAAATTCTAGTTTCCAGGTTATTGTCTTTTATGTACAGTTCAACATCTAGAAAGTGAATATTGGTCTCACTGACTGAGGAAGTAAATTTTAAATTGATGGTATTAGTATTTATAGCTGTAACAAATTTATTTGCTTCCTCCACTGTTCCTTCCCATACAAAAAACAAATCATCTATGAAGCGATAAAATACCTTTACATTTTTTTTATTTTTTTTATATATATATGTTAATTCCCATAGGAAACTTTAGACATGGCTACAGCCCGAACTGCTGAACGGAATTACACCAAATTTGGCAAAAAGGTAGTGCTTGGTTCAGAAAGCGCCCTTTTTTTTAAATGGTGTAAATCCGTTCAGTAGTTGCGGAGAAAATAAAAAAATAGAGGTCAAAAAATCAATTCACCATAGGAAACTTTAGACACGGTTACAGCCAAAACTGCTGAACGGAATTACACCAAATTTGGCAAAAATGTATTAAATGGTGTAAATCCGTTCAGTAGTTCGTGAGAAATTCAAAAAATAAAAGTTTCGATATCTATGGCCGATACTGAGGGTCCCTGGGGGCCAACTAGCCCACCAGGTACCTCCAGTATGCGCCACTGCGCTGCGTTGCAGAGAGGTGGTCTAGGCCACACCCCTTTTTACACCTCTCTGCAACGTAGCTCTGTGGCGCTGACTGGAGGTACCTGGTGGGCTAGTTGGACCCCAGGGACCCTCAGGATTCAAGGGGACTTAATCCCCCAACTTAAAATGTGCCACGGGGCGCATTTGCACAGTGGTGAAGGGAGGGGGTGGGGCCTGAGGTGACATGTGTGCAAACACACCCTGTGGTGCGTTTTAAGTTGGGGAATTAATTCCTCTTCATTCCTGAGGGTCCCTGGGGGCCAACAACCCCACCAGGTACCTCCAGTAAGCGCCACTGCGCTGTGTTGCAGAGAGGTGGGCCAGGCCACGCCCCTTTTTACACCTCTCTGCAACGCAGCTCTGTGGCGCTTACTGGAGGTACCTGGTTGGCTAGTTGGACCCCAGGGACCGTCAGGATTCAAGGGGACTTAATCTCCCAACTTAAAACGGCCACAGGGCGTGTTTGCACACATGTCACCTCAGCCCCCCTCCCTTTACCACTGTGCAAACGCGCCCGTAGCGCGTTTTAAGAGGTAGTTTTAATCCCCCTGCCCTATTATGTACTAGGGCCTTACAGAGGAGGTCATGCTAATCACAGGGGTACCCCAACGCATAGTGTTCCCTAGTGTATGTAGGTGTTTTCACTGTATTCTAAGTGTCTTTTAGCATAGCACTGGCTCTAGGCCTGGTTAGTCAGAGTCAGTTACCACCAGTACCCGTCTGAAAAAGTTGTGGGCACAGGATGATTTTGGAACAAGGCCTCTTTCTGCTCCTCTGTTGGTTCTTTCTGCACATGTCTTGCTTCTTCCTGCACTTTTCTTCGTCTTTGTGGACTTCTGTTGCTTCTTTCTGCATTTCTTTTGCTTCTTTCTGTGCGTTTTTTCTTCTTTCTTCACATGCCCTACCTCTGTAGGCATAGTTAGAAACTAGCATTTGAAAAACTTTTGAAATTCACTGAAAAAACCATAGGTTTCAGGCACGTTATAGTTAGAAATTAGCATTTAAAAAACCTTAGAAATTCACTGAAAAAACCATAGGTTTTAGGGAAAGTTATAGTTAGTTGGACATTTCACTCGTACAAAACCATAGAAATTCCCCCGTTATAGTTAGTACAGCTAACTATAACTCGTGCCCCCGCAATGCACTGCTGAAGACGTCACATATTACATCACTCATGACATGGTCAGTGACATCACTGATGACACCACTGATGACATCTCAAATGACATCACTGATGACCACTGATGACATCACTGATGACATCTCAAATGACATCACTGATGACATCATCCATGTGATAATTAGATGCATCTTCTCAAACCCTAATATAACCTTTGATACACCCACTCTAAATTACAGACTGCCATTCTCAAAACCATAGACACTCCATCACCAATAACTACATACCCACTCACTGATTCTTAGGTTTACACACACATCCACTCACTCACCCGTACAGTCACTCATACTTATGGTCACTCAGTACAGGACTATCATATGCACTCATACACCTATATAGACACTCGCACACCGCGACTCATCCATAGAAGTACTCACACACCTAGTCAGTCATGCAAATAATTAATCACACTGCCATTTACTCACCTATACAGTTATACACACACCAGCTCAATTACTCATACAAATACTAGCACATTCTTACGCCCTTATACAATCACTGATACAAGCACACACTCATCCATACAGCCACTCTCACAATCACACACTCTCACTTATAGTCATTTATATACTCCAACACACATATATACTGCCTTTCACATATGTAGTTACTCACACATGTACCACTGAGATATACATTCACTCACCAACACACCTATACACACACTCACCCACCCATACAGTCCATCACAGATGCACTCTTGAAACCATGCACCCAGTGAATCACCCCCTCACACATCTATGCACACAGTCACACACACCCCACCCACACAAACACTCAGGCACCCATACAGATACTCAGACAACCAATCAATAACCCATATAGACACTCATGTAGCTATTCGCAAACCCATGCAGCCGCTTACACACCAACAGACAGACGGATACAGACATTCACACAGTTTAGTCACTAACCCATGCATTCAGTAAGATACGTTTAACCACTCACTTATAGAGTCATTCACACACCTACTAAATCATCCATTCAGACACTTATACACCCACTCATTCTTCAATACGCCTTTCCCTATATATATTAAACATATTTAAACTTTACAGAAACACACAGTCACAGGATGATGTCATCAGTGATGTCATTTGAGATGTCATCAGTGATGTCATCAGTGATGTCACTGACCATGTCATGAGTGATGTAATATGTGACATCATCAGCAGTGCATTGCGGGGGCGTGAGTTATAGTTAGCTGTACTAACTATAACGGGGGAATTTCTATGGTTTTGTACGAGTGAAATGTCCAACTAACTATAACTTTCCCTAAAACCTATGGTTTTTTCAGTGAATTTCTAAGGTTTTTTAAATGCTAATTTCTAACTATAACGTGCCTGAAACCTTTGGTTTTTTTCAGTGAATATATATATATATATGTGATCAAGGCCCTTTGCTTTGGGGCCGAAACGCGTCATGGCGGTGCGTGGTGCCAATATGGAATAAATATCTTTTGCACGCAGCTTTTTGGGTCCGTGATCGTCTTTCCTGATAGTCTGGATGTTCCTAGACGGAGATATATATATATATATATATATATATATATATGAAACCCGATCCCATCCGCAGGAGACAAACGAGAGTGGACCCAAAGTAAGTGCTATTTTGTTATATATATATATATATATATATATATATATATATATATATATATATATATATATATATATATATATATATGCCAAACGAAGCCCCACAAAGTCTTCACCATGTGAGAAAACAGGCCCTCCAGTCGGGAGTGAAATAAAACAGAGTTCTTTATTTTAGCAGGTACCAGCACATAAGCATTACGCATTTCGACTGGACAACGGTCTTAATCATATGCAAAGAAATGAGGATCAGTTGTTCATGAGTTTAAATACACCTGAATGATACAAAAGTGAGGAAGGACTAACATGCTCGTTCTTGATGACGGTCTTACTTATCACAATGCTTTCATCTAGATTTCAACCGATGGGAGATCAGTTCACATATTTCAACAGACCCATACTTTGTAACAATATGTCAGAAATGTTTTAATGCTGAGATATTCAAGTGGGTCACTGATCTCGTAATTCTCCAGTTCTTAGGACTACTTAGTCTATAATGCATTATTTCAGATTCCTGAGCATTGCCATGTCCCTCCGTTTTTTTAAACCACATTTAAAAATTTCATTTTCACAAGAATCGATCACAATATAATACTGTTGCAGCCTCAAAAAGGATTCAATTCCATGTAGGGCTAAATAACATATTTGTAACGTATTTTGTGAAAAACGTTCGTCCTCATGCTGTTAGACAAGTCATTTTGCGGGTACCTGCATGTGACGAAATAGTCACCCCTCCATCGTGTTGGGTGTCAGTAACCCTACAAACTCTAGCCACTTCCAAAAATGCCTCAAATTGTTAGCAGGTATCCCCCCGCTCCACCAGTGACAGAAGCCTCCTTGCGTGCAGTGGCCTGAGCTTAGCCAATTTCTCCGTAGCAATATGCAGGCAGCCGGCAGGCGTCCTCTAAACATGAGCAACTTGAACCCAAATGATGCTTGACAAAGAGGTCGCCTCAGTCTGACGAGTCGGGCCTGGTCACGGAGTCACCGTATATTTGCCAAACGAAGTCCCACAGAGTTTTCACCATGTGAGAAAACAGGCCCCCCAGTCGGGAGTGAAATAAAATAGAGTTCTTTATTTCAGCAGGTACCAGCAATTAAGCATTACGCGTTTCGGCAGGACAACGGTCTTAATCATATGCAAAGAAATGAGGATCAGTTGTTCATTAGTTTAAATACACCCGAACAATACAAAAGTGAGGAAGGACTAACATGCTCGTTCTTGATGACGGTTTTATTTATCACAATGCTTTCATCTAGATTTCAACCCACGGGAGATTATTATAAATAATATAATGGTAATCTAATATTTTTTATAAATTATTATAGACTCTACTATAGAACTACTTACTGAAATGCACTATTTTTCCCAGCAGGCAACACAAGTTTACTCACCTGGAACCTACTTAAGGAGAACTTTATGCAGGGAAATGTGCCTTTCAGCGCACTGCGAACATCGTGGCAGCCTGTGAACAAGGAGCAATGCTCCGAAACGCGTCAGGCCAGATGAAACATCCACGAATAAAAAGCTGGCTGATCTTAACTAATCTGCTGTGGAGTGCGTTTTCAAAATGAGGGCGTTTTGGTTGAACATATATATATATATATATATATATCTCAAAACAATACCCTTTCAAGCTTAGAGTGACGCATTCATTATGCGAAAAAGAAGCAGAGAACTCTGGGTAGTTCTCAAGTTTAGGTGGAAAGCAGCTCCTGTATAGAGCACTCTCAACACCAGTGACACTCTAAATTTCCTCACCTCAAATGTCTGCTTTTCTATCAAAGTCTTTAAGCATAGGATTAACACAGTACCATCCATGCAGAGATAGAAAGGGACAAAGTCTTTTTCCATTTCTACAGCAAAGTTTTTAAGCATAAGACTAGCACAGTGCTATCCATGCCGAGCTGTAAAATGACAAAAGCCTTTTACCAATCCAGGCACAGTATTACAGCTTTGAACTGGTAAAATATCTTTGTCCCTTTCTATGTCATCGCGGATGGCACTGTGCTAAGGCTACACCCCGAACCACGGAATTACACCGTAATGGTCCAGAAACCCACCTTTTTGTGAATTGGTGTGAATCTATTCAGTAGTTGCAGAGTTATTTAAAGGTTTTCAGATGCACAACTTGGGAGCCGGAGGGTTCGCAACCTCACTGATCTCGTGCTGAGATCTGATTGGCTGCCAACACTTTAAACCAGGAAGTTTTGGCAGCCAATGGGGATTTGAGGGGGTGTGTGAGTGGTTCTGTAGATGATGTCATCAGTGATGTCATTAGAGATGTCATCACTGATGTCCCTGACCATGTCATGAGTTGTAAAATATGTGAGGTCATACACAGTGGATTGCATGGGTATAAGTTATAGTTAGCTCAGGTAACTCTAACTCCCAAATTTCACTGGTTTTGTACAAGTGAAATCTGAACCTCCGTTTTTTTCAGTGAAAAAATAAATTACACACATATATATATATATATATATATATATATATATATATATATGTTTCTGCAATCCAAGTAAAGCGATCACTCAGAGTTCAGCTGACACAAATTTCGTGGTTGGCATAGCTCCGCCAACTCTGAGCGATCCTCTGCAAAGGGCGGGGGAAAACAGAAGGAGCCTCCATTGGTAAATATATATATATATATATATACATACATATATATGTATATATCACACATACACAATAAAATCATAAAAAAATGTAAAAACATAAGATAAACTATATTAATTAATGTACACAATAATTAAACATTTAATAATCCAAAGAACACATTCACTAAAAAACATTAAAACTATATTTTAAAATAAAAACAAATAATGTTAAATATAAAAAAAGAATTCTATAAACTTTAACCAACATTAGTAAAACTATAAGAATATTAAATATACTATTTCCACTCTAGTGTATTCAATAGGGAAGGGAAAGTGCTGGACTCTGGAAGGTAAAAATTACTATTCCCACTCCAGTCTGTGCAACAGTAGGGAAAGCGTTTGGATTTTGGAGGGGTGACATTTACTAGTCACACTCCAAACAGCACAACAGTAAGGAAAGTGTTGTACTTTGGAGGGATAACATTTACTATTCCCACTCCAGTCTGTGCAACAGTAGGGAAAGCATTGGATTTTTGTAGGGGTGAAATTTACTTTTTCCACTCCTGGCTGTGCAATGGTAGGGAAGGCGTTGGATTTCGGAGGGGTGAAATTTACTATTCTCACTCCAGTCTGTGAAAAGGTAGGGAAAGCGCTGGGTTTTAGAGGGTTGAGATTTACTATTCCTACTCGAATCAGCGCAATAGTAGGTAAAGTGTCAAATTACAAAGAGGTTAATTTTACTATTCTTACTGCAGTCTAAACAAAAGTAGGGAAAGTACTTCACTTCACACATATTACATACATAAGTAACACACTGAATGTAAACAATTATTAAACTCTTAATATAAAAATTATTAATTAACATTAATATACATGTATGTATGCACGTAATAAAAATATTAAAAACATTAATCAATTTACATAATTACTATTCATTGAAATAATTAATCATCAAATAAAAAATTCATGGTATTCAATTATTCATTAAATTCCTGCCCTAAACACCTACAAACCTAGCAGCCCGCACCTAAAATATAACTTAAGTATTTCACAATTTACATATTTAAAATCAATTAAATATTTACTTTACAAATAATAATGAACAATACATTAATTATCAATTAAATAACTTCCCACCCTATACCCCTACAAACCTAGCATCCCGCAACTAAAATATTAGTGCAAAAAATCAGTATTACATTTTTACATAATTAAAAATTACTTAAATAAATAATTAAAAATTATTATTAAATTAATACTTATTACTTTACTTCCCACCATACACCCCTAAAACCCTAGCAACCCACATCTTAAATATAAGTAAAATAAATAAGTATTCTATAAATTAAATTATGACAATCAATTAAATAATTACTTAACTATTAATAATAAATTGTTATTTATTACTTAATTTACTACTCACTCTATACCCCTATAACCTTAATAGCCTGCAAATAACATATAATAACAATAAAGCAATAATATTTAATTTACATAATAAATAAAAATCATATTATTAAATAACATTTGTTTAATAATTCATAATTATTATTAACTAACTTCCCACCCTATCCCCCTATAAACCCAACAACTCACTACAATATTATAAATTAATGTAAACATTTTAAATAAATGTTATTAAATAAATTAAAATTACATTCTATAGTTTAAAATAATAACCTTTATATGAACAATAGTAACACATAAAATTAATATATCAATTAAAACACTTTAAAATAATGAAAAAACAATATTTTTTACCACTTTATTACTGAAAACATTATTAAAAACATCAATATTATTAAAAAGGATATAACTTACCTAAAAAAATGATATTCTATTAATGATATGTGTGCATCACACTATTTGTGTATCATGATATTTATTTTCCGATATTTCTGCCTCTCTTTTTTTTTAATGCGATATTTTGTCCGAACACCTTTTCCTACATGGCAATGCAGTTTTCATTGCCATGTCCCACAGCAGTTGATTTTACACTGTAGGACAATGGCGTCTGGAGTCAGAATTAAGGGCCTCATTAGGATGGCTGGCGGACTTACATCCACCCGCCATCCCTGCGGAGCTGGGACCATCCGCCATAGGTGCGCCGGTTCCGCCTGCCGTATTAGGATGCGCCCGCCACACTGGCGGGCGCATCCTTGTAGTTTAACATTGCGGACGTCGCTGCTGGCTGCAGCACCGTACGCAATGTCAAACAACCATGTGTTGCATTGCGATGCACAACGTGGCAGTCACCGCGCAGTGCCTGCCACCTTGAGCATGGCAATGTAGGGGGGTACCATAGGTACCCCCCAAGTGCAGCCCCCCACCCCCCCGGGGGCCCGCAACGGGCCCTGTAGCAGAACTCCGTATGCCTTTCCATGGTGGCATCGCCGCCATGGAAAGGCCGGTGTTTGCCTGCATCCCAATCTGGTGGACGGTGCCTGCTAGGCACCGCCACCATTTTGGGCTCCCTGGACCGTCCGCCAGGCAATCGGTACCATTGCTGGTGCGGACGGTCTTTGCGTCAGCTGCGGACGTAGTCATGTTCCCATCACCATCCTAATCTGGCGGTGGGAAATATCCGTTCGATGGCGGAAGGACCACCAACGCAGGGCCGGCGGTTGCCACCGCCGGCCCTGCGGTGGCGGTCCTTCCGCCATCATAATCAGGCCCTTAGTCCTTTGGGTGAAGTAAATAGCCCTTGCAGTGCACAATTGACGATTAACTTTCACACCACTGGTGTATTTTCTGCACCACCTGACACTGTCTTACTGGACAACTGAATTAGCCAATTATGTGGTATTAATGTACAGGGTGTATTTTATGAGGAAGGCACAGATGGCAATGCTGTTTAGTAGTGTCATAGCATACAGAGCCTGATGCCAGCAAAACAAAACTGAAAAAATGCTGTATTACTATAAAGGCGACGCTCTTTCTTATATCTATATTTCACTTCATTTTATTTTTTGTTGCCGCTTTCAAGTAGATTCTCTATAAGTTGTAGATGAGACTCTAATATATAGTTGGATTAAAAAATCTAAAGTTTTACAACTCTCAAAATCATAAGCTAATGAAAGCAGAGCACATGTAATCTTACAGAATCATCCAGAAGTATTATTACTAAATTTGAAAGCAGAAAGCTTATAGCAATCTTACATGCTTTTCACTCAGAAGTGATAGTATCATAAGCATATGTAATTGCATACATTGTAAAATGCCTGGGCGTAAGTCATGGAATAATAGCCATTGTAGCAAGTCAGATTATCAGCAATAAACCTTCCAACCTTCGTAATTATCACTCAATTATCACTCAAATATCAGATTTTAATATGCTTCAGAAATGCAATATGTCAGTCTCTCAAGTGTGCATGTCACTCTCTCCCTGTTGCCCATCAGAACCCGGAAAAGGTAGGGATGGGCGGCCCTTCTTGGTTCACCGCCTTGAGTGTTTTCCTAAACCATGCCCTAGGAATGGCCATAAATGGGCAAAAGGAAGTTTTCCACTATTTGCGAGTAAGGACTGCATATTGACTAATTTTAATGTACACTACCTGTCTAATACCATGAGGGCTTTAAATAATGAAATTAATAATGTGGGAGGGAGGTTGTTAGCATGTAGAATTATAGCCCCGGGTTTGGACTCACTACCCACTACACGAAAGGATTGTTTAAACCAAGCTTTGCGCACAAATGACAGACTGTCTCAGCTTGTATACAATCCTTGTGTCTCCTGTGATAAACTGTCCATTCCCATAGCTCCTTCCCCCACATTTGAAATTTCCCACCAACCTAGATGAATAAGCCAGCTGGAAGAGCCACTAGGCAAAAAGCAACTTTGTTAAGTATTGTGATAGACTCTTGTAATAACAATTCTCAAAAGGAGGGGTATGTGTTGGTCCATGGGAGCGAGGTCTTGTTGGGATTGAAAGAACTTTGCTGGCTGCTGTATCAGATTGTCAAAAATATATAGATGTGGCTGTAAAGTCAACACTGGAGGCAGGATGGGTTAGAATCATCATTATCTATTTTGGCAGATTCAGCCAACACTCTCAAACAACCTGACACTGGGGCAACAATGCTCAGCTGTGAGCCTGTGCATCCTGCTGCTCTAAATGGTTTGCTTGTTTGGGAAGAACTGGGTCTTTGTGTAATGGTGAAGCAAGGTCTTGGGAGCACCATAGCAAGAGCTAAAGGGAGTGTGCAGTGTTTGTTACGGCGCCAACACCATCTGCCCTTTGTACAGTATTTACCCCTCACGATGAATCACGGGCTATTCAGCTATTGGAAAGATCCTTGTAATCTTGCAGTTACAACTTGAGGTGACGCCATATGTCATGCCCCCAGTGTTTTCCTGTATTAGTGAGTGTGTCAGTGTCTCCATATTCCAGTGCTTATGTCAGATTTCACATGTTCCATTGTGTCCTCAGTGAATGTGTCCTTATCCCCCACTGCAAATGTACAGGTCTCTATCTTTATGTTCCAAAGTGCATGCTTGATGAAACCTGGGCCCGTTTGCACAATAACACTGAGTCGACGATCTTTTTGTGCGACATGAGAGGTGAGAAGACGAACACTTTCTTTTAAACCTCCAAATACAGTGTAACCAATTTGGTTACACAATAACTCAGTTCGACACCAAGGGCCTGATTTCGATGACGGGCGGACGAGACACAGTTGGGGATACGGGTCCGACCGACCTCAGGACGGCAGTCCCGAACGCACATGGTGCAGTCCCAAGCTCCATTTCTGTATGGGAGCTTGTGCTGCAGTTGGAAACTGGCCACAGCACAAGCTCCCACACAGAAAAGGGAGTTTGTGTTCATCCCTGAACCACGTGGCAGGCACCTTACGTTGCCAGCCACACGGTGCAGGGATGAACAGAGGGGCATCATAGGTGCCCCCTCGGCCCCCAACCAAAGGCTGCTGGCTAAAGGGGGTCCTGCTAGGGGCCCCCAAAGTTGCTTTCCGACAGTGTTTCAATGTCGGAAAGCCCGACATGGAAACCCTGCAGGGACCCGACATTGTAATCAGGATAGTGTAAAACGCCATCCATAGGGGTTACATGCCGGTTCCGACTGGCAGACGGGCTCCTTGAGCCTGTCGGAAGCCAGCCAGAATGTCTGGCCGGTTTCAAAACTGACAGACTCCATTGTAATGAGGCTGTCGGATTTGAAACCACAATGAGGCTCCGAGACTTGAGTTAGTAAGTTTATTCCAAATTTAAATTTAGAAACAGATTAATATATACCAGTCTGAGATTTATTGCATAGAAATACAATTTAATAGTAAGAAGCCACATCTTCAGAAGCGATTCACCCTATATAACAAAAAGAAAACAACTAATTTGATTATCACTATATAAGTAATAAGGAACCAGAGTTTACATCAGATTGCTTCAGTTTGTTATTGAAAATAAGCATCAATCTCCTATCTTTGCCTACTCTATCCTACCCTAAAGTGGAAACCCTAAACTAAAGAAAGAAGAAGAAAATAGAGAATGGTGTCAGCCATCAGAGCCCTCTGTAAAGAAGCTTTAACATGGGCCAAGTAGCATAAAGCCACAGTAACCAAAGCAGAGGTCAGCACCTCCAGGTGTCCTAAGTCAGAATGCCAGCTATCCCTTACTACGTTGCATCATAACATCAGTTGTATCCAAAGGATGTCCCACAAATGGTAAATTTCCATACTACCAGTAAACATTGGTTTCTTCACACCATCTTGCCATTCCCATAAATCGTTACTACGGCCATCCTTGGTCTAATCTCCTCCTGTGCGAACTTGCCTCCCAGCTTGCTATCGCGCTCTTCCTACCAGTTGCCACTTCTCATGCCTCACTATTTACTAAGAACAAAGAGCCTTTTCTCTGTACTAATGAAGTCTTGTTCACCTGCAATGGGAACACAAAATACATATAACATTTCTACAGTAAGAATAAAATATGAATTTGAATGTTAACCTGAAATATGAGCTCGAATCCAAATGCATCTCAGGCCCACAAGCTTGGCTAGGTTAACAAATGCACGGGTTATGTTATGTGCTCTTCTCGCCACACAAATAAATCTAAGTATTCTTTTTTGTAAACAGCTCATTATACCCCTTAAACGCGAACACATTAGCAGATATTTCTCATGAAATATTAATACATAAGCACCACATTCTATCAATTACATCTCTAAACACATATATTGCACTAGTTCGCAGGGATACTTTAAATATGCAATACCCCCACTGTCATTTTCAACATTAGTCACACGGAATACATGTCAGTGCAGACTACATGTGATTATAATGCACTCCTAACACATCTCTCAGTGGAGTCAATTTTACACTCCTCCCTGCTTGTCCTTCCCTATTCAGTGTTTGTTTCGGGATCCCCAGGAGAGCTGTCATGTTCCACCATCACAATAGCACATCCTCACTGACCTATTTTTGCAAGAAAAAATGGCCCGATAGAAATCTACAAAAGTCTGTTTCGAAATAGCTATCACTCTCCGTGCTGTATCTCTAGATGAGTGCCTGGTTGTGTCTCATTCCCTCTCCCTGGGCTATGTGGCATGAGAGAACAAGACTCTTCTGGAAGCATAATCCCTGTGAACATAATCTGGAGGAAATATTACTAGCAGGCTATGCATGTGTGGTGTGGGGTCTACATAATTTGTTTTATTTATTATAAAATATGTTATCGTGGACGTTTAATCCAAATCAAGCAATGCAGTACTTTCTCAGCAAATTTCCCCCCAAAAATTAAATCAAACCCTGCACAATAAATCAAGCCACTGTCAATAAAAATGTCAAAATATTCATTAGAACAACAATGGTCTCAGACTATTGGTGTTACTACATCACAGAAAACATCCAAAAATATAAACACATAGACAATATTATTTCTGTGAAAGGAAAGGACAAAGCCATGTTTTTGGATGCTTTCTGTGATGTAGTAACACTGATAGTCTGAGACCATTGAAAATTATCCAGCTGCGGATAAAATAGAATCACCAATGCAGCGAGGGGATAAAAATCATTGTATAAAACCATAATGATGCAGCAATATGACACTTCAGTTATCTGAATCACAATCAGCTAGATTGGTGTAGTCCTACTAAAAGGCACATCATGAACATCTTACACTGTGCCCTGTTAGAGGCCAGCTAAGTTAGATGGGCATGAAAGTACATATGGTGGACATTCTCTACTAATTATGAAGACTCTTGTCCAGGCACTCAGTGTCAGTAATTTGAGGAATAGGATGTTTGCAGACCCAGGCATTGACATTTTGCAGAGAGTTCCAAAAGCATCCAAAAACATAAACACATAGACAATATTATTTCTGTGAAAGGAAGGGACAAGGGCTAAAAATAGGGTTTTGGAGTAAAGTTTTAGTGCCTTACTATGACTTTGGCGTGTGGCATTGGGCCGCCATGCCAGCGCCCCGCTCCCACACCGCCAAAGCCATAATGCGACCGCCTGCCGGACTCCGACTGGAATCCAGGTCAGGAGGTCATGCAGCGGCTCGCCATCAGCATTGCAGTGCTAAGGCTCATACGTGAGCTTTAGCAAGGCACCGCAATGGTAACGCCATTGCACCTCCTGCAGGGCATGGACTGTGAAGTTCATGCCCTGCACGAACCGGGGGTGCATGCAGACAGGGGGGCACACCATGTGCCCCGCTGCATGCATCCCCTTGCACAGAGGCAACAGGGGGCCCAGTAGGGCCCCCTTTGTTTCCTCAGCGCCACATTGTTCACGACGGGCTCACCGCCATGAAAACTGTGATGGTGAGGAAACTCCTAATATGCTTGGCGGTGCTTCAGCGGCACTGCTAGCATATTAGGGGTCTCAGACCCATGCAAGACTGCCAGGGTCACGGATCCCTGGCAGCAACAGCGGTACCACAGTTGGCCAACCGCCCAACTTGTTATAAGGTGGTCGAACTACCACCACACCACCACCGTGGGTTTGGAAGTCCATCAGACCGACCGGGGGGGGGGGGGATAGCTGTGGGAGCCAGTGCACCTTATCGTGACTGTATTGTGAAACTGCTGTCATGAAATTGCCACCTGACAATATTTCATATATATCACCAGAAAGTTGGGGTCTGGAGTCAAAACTAATCCACAGAATGTCCCGAGCATGCATTGGAGAAATTTTGAAAGATTTCTGCGCAGAGCTACCAGGGTTTTAATGGTGGTCCTGCACAGAAGAGATATCTCTGAAATGCCATTGCTATCGCCTATCAAGTTCATCAAATGTTTTTTCCGAATGGCAGAGCCAACTCCTATATGAAAAATACTACCTTGCACTGCCCTCTAAATTGCGTGCAGAAAACAATGGAATGTGAGTGCCAAATCAGTCTTCTTTTGCTGATTATTCCATTACCAACCTCTTCCAAGTCATCCTCTAAGTATGCTAGGTTGTAAAAATTGACAGACTTGTAATCATTGAACCAGGTCTTAATTTCAATGTGAGACTAGGGCAATCAGTGTAATTGCACACGAATAAGTGTTATATGATTAGATTTCCTTGTGTGCGCCAAATGTATATATTTTCATAAAATCATTATGATTTTATTACGTTTGGTCAGAACAATCAGATCTTTGTCCAGAGTTATGTTTTAATTTTTTTGTAAAAAAAGTAAGTGTGCGTCAGATGAACTGGATGGTTTAGGATTGCCAATGGAAGTCTAAAAAAGCCCAGGCAAAAGCCCATTGGCCCCGTGAATACATGGGAGCGCAAACATCTTAAAAGTTTAATGCAAAAATTGCTCCCGTTGATATGCTTTAGTAGGTTTCATTTAAAGGTAGTTGTCTAAACCATTATCGAAATTCAATGTTGAATGTTCAACAGCAGTTAGTGCTGAGATGGTCATCCTTAGATAAGCCAGATCATCACAAAAAGAAGATGAAAGTAAGGAAACTCAACAATAAATAAAGAAGTCTGTGGCCCTAATTTACATTTTTTGGTCAATTTGCAGGAATACTAAGGGTCTTATTACGAGTTTGGCAGGCCTCCTGCTGGCCTGCCACCTCCGCACTGACAGGAGGACTGCCAAACCTGTTGTGCGACAGCCCACCGGGTTATGAGTTTGATCCAGGGTGGGCGGGCGGGCGGTGATGCAGCGGTCTCACAGCAGTGGCTGTATAAGGCTCATAGGAGAGCCTTAACAGTAGACGGCCACCGTGACAGCACCTGTAGCACTTTCCTGAATGATGTAGCATGAATGCACCCCCAGGCCCAGATCCGACTGGGGTCCTGGTAGGGCGCCCTATCCTGCATGTCTGCCACCCTATACATGGTGGGCTCACTGCCATAAAAAGGGCGGTGGATATGTAGGTCTTAATATGCTTGGCGGTGCTGGCATTGGCACGGCCAGCATATTAATGTTGGTTGCAGATCGCCAGCACAGCGGGATCCTTGATCCCGGCAGAGCCAGCGGTCTTGTGGCAGTCCGACCGCCACATTGAGAATACTGTGGGAGGACCTGCAGTGGTGGCGGTGGTTGGACTGCCACCACGAGTCCGACCACCTAAGCTCCCTAAGTATCCTAAGTATCAGTAATGACACATCTTTACTCAGTAGTTGTGATATCACCAATAATATAACTTTAAATAAGGAACTTAAGAAGGGACTCGAATTTCTAGAGGTGTAGGTGGATGACTAAGAAAGTAGAGACAAGAGTTTTTTTGGCAACCTTTCACACTGATAGTTGCAATAATAGAGTGCACAGAAGAGTAACAGCTAATTTGTTAGAGTTGAACTGGCCATGTTCAAGGGCTCCCGTTCGCCTAAACTATGGTGAAATCTTCTATGACAAAAACAAACTCTCTGCAAAACATCAATGCCTGGGTCTGCAAGAATCCTATTCCTCAAATTACTGACACTGAGTGCCTGGACAAGAGTCTTCATAATTAGTACAGAATGTCCACCATATGTACTTTCAAGCCCGTCTAACTTAGCTGGCCTCTTACAGGGCACAGTGTAAGATGTTCATGATGTGCCTGTTAGTAGGACTACACCAATCTAGCTGATTGTGATTCAGATAACTGAAGTGGCATATTGCTGCATCATTATGATTTTATATAATGATTTTTATCTCCTCGCTGCATTGGTGATTCTATTTCATCTACAGCTGGATCATTTTCAAGCTGTTTTCTTGTTGTTTTAAATAAGATATGCCTTTCTTAGTAAACCATAACTTTTTCCATTTTGTTCTTTCCATGTTTATAGTTCCATGTGGTTATTGATTTCCATGATGCCATGCTGTATACTTGTTTTTCAGTCTGATTTCACTTTTGCACTATTTCACATTTAGATTTTCTGTCTAAATTTGCAATAGTGCCATAATAGACACAGTTTACTTGTGCAACATGTGGTGGCATTAAATGTGTAGTAAACGTTTTAGTGGGCTTTTATAATGGCTTTTGCAAAATTCGGACTAACTCTAAATGTGGCAAGGGAGTGTTTTGGCAACATCCTTGCTTGCATGTTGGTGTGAGCCGAGTAGAATTTTTTAGTTGCAACATTATTCTTCTGCATTGGGGATGACTGTGGTGATGAGGATGAAGCCACCTAATTCACTCTTACTACACATGAAGCTTAAATATGTGGTTTCATAGCCAGCTGCTTTAGCTTTGAATAAATGGCCAAAAATGGGCAAGGGAAGAACTTATGGAACGGAAGGAGCTGTTGCTGTTACAAACCATCTCACCAATTAAGGCTTTACCAGGTCTTCTGTATTTAAACTTGATAAGGATGGGCACATGAGATGCACTCTAATTAATGCACGTTCAGCTGTAAAACATTCCATAGAGATTTTTGAATCCCCAAGGATGGGGAGATTAAAATTCTATTTCTGACAGAAACATGGTTCCCCGACTCTTCCTCCCCAGAAATTGTGACATTCTGGCCCCCTGGATATTCAATACTTTAAGATAGGGGTGGTGTAACAATAATCAGGAGTGAAGAGTTTTCCATTGAGGAACTCACACTGGCAGAGTTTCCGTTTTGTGGAACTTTTAGGTTTCTCCATTGTAGCCCAAGCTTCTATTTTTAGGAGTTGGGTGTTTGAGTCCAGCAGAACCACTTGTTAACTCTTGATTTTATACTTCTGTTGTCTCTACTTCATATCAGTTTGATGATTGTAGGAGATTTTAATTTATAGATTGACTCTGCTGCTTCTCCCTATACTACTGCCAATTTGACTGATGGGATGGCTTCTATGGAACTTTTTCTGAAGGTTCATGGCTGTACACATATGAAGGGTCATAAGCTGGATCTTATTTTTGGTCTGTGTAATTTGGCTGAGTGTGATGAGAGCCATTCTCAGGCTTGGCTAGATCGCCAGCTGAGCAAATCTTCCTTTAAACTAGAATCTAATACTAGTCAGGGACAAGTAAGTCCCCAAGTGTCTCAGCTGAAACATCATTGGAGTAAATTATCTATCTCAAAGTTTGCTAATAAGCTGACTGAGATTGATAGGCCTCAGCTGTTGTGTAAACTAAAACTCTGGCTTAGCTCTACAAGGTATGTTTTCATACCCATGGGTGACACGAGTGAGCTTAGTTCAATTTACCAGTGATTGACTATGAAAGACAGAATATTGTAGCCCTACAGGATCCCACCCAATACATATTTGAAGTGTCATCAGTGCTTTTGGGTTACCAACAATCCCTAAGGGGTGATTCACTGGACACAGTGGTGTTTTGAGAAGACCATCTTTGCTCTTTACAATATCTAACACACAAACAGCACTAAGAAAAGAAAATTTAATTAAAAATCATTTAATTGAACAATCTCATCCTGTTGCTTAGTACGTCTAAAATAGCCACATAGAATTAAGACAGCACAAATGCATGTTGCGAACAACAAGAATAACATGGACATTTAAATCATAGTTAAAATGCCATATAGCAACCTAACACTCTAAAGTATACTTCTGTGTGCTACACTAGGAGTGCATAGAGCAGTGCAACTTGCATATTGAGTTTCTTAGGGAGAATCAATGCACTGCATACCTGTAGTTATCAGCACTTGGGAGCAAGTGTCCCCTCAGAAAGGAAAACACACATCAGCTATAGCTTCTCTTCTCCTGCACTAGGCTCGGTATAAGCTTGTCAGTGCAGAAGGAGACACAACAGAATCACGGCAGTCTGAAGATCCTCTGGCAGCATCATGCACCTTAACCTGGAGTGAAGGACCTCTCCTCTCGAATGGTCTGCTGTAGAACCTTTTATTCTATATCTTACCTGAAATTGAAATTTCAGATGTAACCTTAGGAATGTCTAATATTACATCTGTATATCAAAATACTAGATGTATATTAATATTCTAGTCTTAGATATATTCTGATAAGCAAATAAGGTAAAAACATGTCAATTCAGACTACACTGATTTATGTTGTTATTATCTGACCTTGAAATAGAGATAACAAGGCACATGTCCCAGACTGATGCCGCATCAGGTGTTCTAGCGATGCCATTGTCTGCCTCAAGTGTCTTATTGATGTTATTGTATGAATGACTTGACACTTTCACAGGTGCATCAAAGGCAAACGCAACAATCATGCTGCAAAAATAAAGAAAATGGAGTCTCGGCCTGCTCAAGACAGAGTTGGGCCTTAGGGACTTTATCTCATCCCTGGCTTGTACATCTGAATTGCAACATCATATGGGCAGAGGTATGTATAGGGGTTTATCTAATTTTAAGAACATCCATTGCCTCAGAACATTAAGATATAAAACACCATATCTAACATATTTTCATAAAATCTGTCATACACATTTAAAACATAAAATGAGTATACATAAATGTAACTTCATAAAAAACATGATAACATAAAATAGTAGAGAATAATGCAATAAGATGTACATGAATATGTTTTAAGTCTTTCATATTTCAAGCAATAGATTACTCTGAATATTATCATATATAAAATGTTTTAAAAAGACGTTATCATAAAACTTACTAAAGCATTATGTCAGCTTAAGAGGGATGTGTGTTGGTGATTAAACATATCAGGCATGGTACTAAATATGCCAAACAAAAAATAATATAGCTTAAAAATGAAATCATTTCTCATTGAAATTTTCAGCTTCACTGCACTTTCTCTGTGGTAGATTTAAAATTATTTTCCTGTTTCTTGTTGAATAAGAAGTTGATTTTTTGTCCTGAGTCTGAGGAAATTTCGATGACATCAGGTAAACATGCAGCAGGTGTGTGGTTGTAGAGAAAAGCTGTCAATGAGTGCTTGTTGTCATTAGCTCGTACTTTAGATGGACCAGCAAGCAGTTGCAATCCCAAAGCACTCAGTGATGGTGAGAGTACTTCATTTGGAGGCTCAGACGATAGCAGTGACTGAAGCCAATCCTCTGGCAACTCATCGAAGAGTGATTGATCCATCATAATTAGCATCTTGCAATAGGGTCAAATGCATTGCTTGGCATTGTCTCCGGTGTGATTGCAATAGTTGTGGGAGTCTTTCCATGTCCAGGAAAGTCATTGTGGGCTTCACCAGATGTAGATCCAAGATGATTTCAGCTGAACAGTTCATACACCAGTATTGGAATGGGTGAATGCGACTTCAATGAATACCATAATATGTGCAGGCCCACAAAGGCAATACCAATAAATGCAATGTCAATGTATGCCATAATCTATGCCCACTCAACAATGTCGATACCAGCAGTAACAATGTCAATGTATGCCATGATCCATGCACACATAACATTGTTTTTGCCAGTGGAAACAATATTGATGTACTCCATGATCTAGACATGCATAACTATATCAATATCAGTAAAGACAATATCGATGTACGCTGTAGCACTGGTATATAATTGAGTGTTTGCCAGTATTGTTGCTGAGAGCCATTGCTACCATGTTCTCTATAATATGAACCAGAAGGGTTTTTTTAATCAATCATGTGTCTAGAGAAAAGTATGTGCAGTATAGATAGGTTTTAATGAAAATAATTCCTCAGGGCCATAATTACGTGCGCCCAGAGAAAAAAAGTTGGTTTAATTGATTCACAACTTATCTTGTCCCTCTTCTTTCTCTCGTTCCCCTCAGGTATTCTCTGAATCATTAGAGGGACCAGTAGGGTGCACATTTTTACATTCTTGCATGGTTTGAATGTACACCATTGCCCTACAGTTGTTCTACCCTTAAGAAGACCCGAGACCTTTTAGGCTTATATAGAGGTCGAAACATGTTGGTAACACGTACATTCTAGGTCAAGTGATCCATAGAATTTCACCTAATGACCGACTTGTTCTTAGTTTTTTTAACATACCACAGGTACTTGCTGAATAAATAATATTTTGAGTATACCTCTAGGGATATTTTATATTCACTCTTGCCCCCAAAAAATAAGACCTAGTGTATTGTCCTGAGTTGAGATTGATAAGAACTCCCAGGGATACACTAGCTTTCCCTGGTCGAGTACGCCGGGGAGGATTTGCTCCTACCCTGGTGTGAGAGGTCATCAAAGGATGAAGCATGCCTTGATAAGTTGAGGGTGAGACGACCTCTCAAAAATCTTTTGATGATCCGCAGCCAGCAGTAGTCAGAAAACCAAATAGGACATAGTTGACAAAAGAATACCCTAAAATGTTTTTCTTGTGTTGCAACTTTGTCATCCAGCCTGACTCCCAGGATCTTTACGACTGGCACTGGGCTGGGGGGATTGCCCATAGTTGTAGGCCACATGAGGGGTCCCCAAGGATTGGTAAGGTTTCCCACTACCAAGGCCTCTATCTTTTCTCCATTCAGTTTCAAGGAGTTGGCACCCATACATAGTGAGACTTGGATGAGACAAGAAATGAGGGACTTTACATTCTGATTGTCCTTGGATGACAAAGATACAACAATTTGTGTATCATCAGCAAACAAGAAAAGTGTGAGCCTACAGTTTTCCACTATCTCATCTAATGGTTGTATATAGGGGTTGAAGAGCAAAGGACTCAAAGTGGATCCCTGAGGCATGCCTGAACTAAGGGGTGGGAATTTGACCTGTGTTTGGTTAGTATGCACCTGAAAGGTACGGTCACGCAAAAAAGATTTTAGCCAGAACAGGGCCATATCTTGTACTCCCAGGCCCATTAGTCTTTGTAGCAGTGCGGCGTGATCTACAGTATCAAATGCTGCACTGAGATCTAACAAAATCAGTGCAGCTGCTCCACCATTATCCAGTTCCATTCTGCGAAAAGACAGCATCCAGTTTTCGCTAATTTCGGAAAGCCAAACATGTCCCTGATAGCGTGGTAGGGTTTCTCTCATTTCTGTTCAGCTGGATATGGGTACTCCATATTAATGATGTCCTTGTCAGATTAGGTGAAAGATGACAATACTACAACTGATGAACAATGGACTGGTCGGAAAACCTCCAAAAAGACTGGAAAATTGTCATGTGTTTCCTGCTTGGCCCATTGTAGTTTTCCCTATGTTAGCCTAATTGTGCACGTTATTGGCCTCATTTTCTTTTGTACACATTACTATATACACACGCTGATGTTTGTGCCACATTGCACTTTCACATGAAACCTGCACATGTTTTCGTGTTCTGTTCTTTTCCCGGGATTTGGTCTGAACATCATAGACAAGGTCAAACAACAATGTCCCTTGGGGTTTTTTCTGGCCAGGCACTAGCACCTAGACATAACATAGAAATGCAGCTGTTGTTTATGGGCACAGATGTCTTGTCATATAGATGAGCACAGGAGCCAAAAACACACACGGAACAAGAGTTTTGAGACAAGATCACTGCATCTGCTGAGATGTAGAGTATCCATCTGTGTATGCTAAGGTTCGGGGTCCGCCACTAATCTCAGAGATGTTTTATATGTAATCATTTAGCTTCAGTAGCAGGGTAGAGGGGTTTAGGCTCCTCTGTCCTATAAGACAGGGCTTTTCATGGTATATGGTTTATTAACCATGTTAACAGTATTTTTGGTATACATTAGTTTTCTTATGGTGGCACAAATACTGCATTTCAGAACACAATAGTTTAAATAAATATTCTAAACTTCCTTCGTGTCTCCTGGTTATCTTATTGTGGTCAAATACGAGTGAGAGAATGAAAGGGTGTGTCCTGTTACTGCGATTCCTGAGAAGGACAAGAGTGTTGTGTTCTGGGGTGCCAATTCACTTGTTTCTCTGGTAAAGTTAGGAGGGCAAGTGTGCCACTATAGCTGGTCGGACTCATTGGTACTGAGGTGGTATGGTGACTCAGTCCCTACATACTGATGTTCTATGGTCCCAAGAATAGTTCTGTTCCAGAGCAGAATCCCTGAAATATGGCACCGCCTAAGTTTTGTCTGGTACCTCGAGTAGTGCCTGTCCACAATTCCCTTGCACCTTCTCTCACAGATGTCTGTGGTGTTAGGGATTTCTCCTCCACAGTTTTTTAGGGAGCACCCAGTGCTGTTGGTTTTTCAAGCTTGAATATTAAATGGTTTACACCCTGATTGTGCTACACTTTGAATCCTTTTTGGTTATTTATGGCTCAACCGGTAGCTATTGCTGTCAATTGCCGCCCTGCAGAAACTCAGCTTTTAATGCAACACAGAGCTCCTAATGCTGGAGCTGCTGAGATTTTTGTAATTGAAGCAGTCGCAGAATTCCATTTTGAAGCTTTTCTTTCTTGGGCCACTTTCCCGGCTGTGGATGCTAATGATAATACTTTCCATGAATACCCCATACCCTGGTTCCTAATGCCTATTGACCATATGCATTTGTTGAAATTCCTCTTACCGTCTTGGAGCACCAGATGCCTGGTCCTCATGTTATAAGTCCTATAATTGTTCACCCACAAATCATGAAGAAATACCCTTATGGATTGCCCAAAAAACAGATCAACTTGAAGACAAGCACAGAATTTTAACAATGTGCTAACCCAATGGCCTGGTTTCCCATCTAGCCAACTCCAATACCTGAGAGACTATTTTTGCCACTGTTTACACTCTTTGTCATTGCACTCCCTCGATGGCCATTCTACTGAACGTCCTCAAACAAATCCAGAATAAGCAGGCCCTATCATCGATTTGGAGATTAAACTAGTCTGGAATTTTCCTGTTGTCTCCGAAATTATTCTTTCTAATGTTAAAGGTGAAGCAGCATCTTTGGCTATATGCCAGCGACTTGTCATGGTGGCAGTAGTCGATTCGATTGCGATCGCGAGTTGCTCGTCATTATTGCCTATGTAGCATTAGGAGGTAATAGTTTGGGAACCAGACCTTCAGTAGCGCAACTTATCAAGCCTAGTCCTGACAAGGATGCCAGACCCACCCATGAGTTTCCTAAGAAACCCTTGGACAAATCTGAACAACAACAGCAGCAGAAAAGTGTTCCACGCTGAGGTTCTCTGCCCTCAGAGTCCTCTGAATGGCAGTACGATTTTCGGGATCGCACTAAAATCAAGACTTCTGACAGGTATCAGATTCTAGATCCCCATTCTCCTCATTCCTTTCAGGACTCATCTGACCAGCAGAGGAAGGCGACCTGACCGAATACAAGAAGAGTACGTGAAACCGATAAGGGAGACACAACGCTCATCTGACGTAAAGATATAGAAAGAGGCTAGACCTCCTCCTTATAAAGCCACTTTTCATAAAAAGAAAGTTGCGGCCTTAAAAGCTAAATATGCCGCAGGTGGTGAGAACCCTCCTCCTGAACAGGAGTTGAGCGGTGACTCTCCTCTACAGCACAGCAGAAGTCACCATAGTACGCCGGAATTGCCACCAATTTCTGGTAGTGAAAGCAACTGAAACATTTATTACAGCTGAGACCACGGCCACCCGCATGGCCCCACCATATACACTATATCATTTGGATATTCAAATTGAAGATGACGTTCAATGCACCATTGAAGCAATCTCCTGGGACAATTTAACTACGTCTTATGACATTCTTTGGGTAAAGGTCGACTGGCCCCCACCTCCTTTTGTTCTTGCTTGCTACCAGGGTGAGAATGTCATTCTCCCTTCTTTCTTGCATCATGTGCCTGACTAAGTCAAACAAGCTTATGCCTCTGAATGGGCCCTTGCATTGGCTCCCGCAGTTTATCGTAACCATACTGGTTGGGATAAGGATTCTCCTTACCATGTTATTCCTATATGGCCCACACCTCAGGTACAACCACAGTATCCTATTAAATGGGATGCTAAAGCACCCGTTAAAGACATTTTAATCCGAACTGGAGTACCAGGGAGTAACTGAACCCTGTATTACTCAAATGAATAATCCTCTTTTTCCTGTTCTGAAACCAAATCATTCTGATTGTATTGTCTTCAGACATTTAAATAGCCATACATGCACTCTTGTGGTGCAAAATACGCACAATGCAGCACTTGTTAATTATGTGGTCCGTAAAAACTATAAAACCAAATTGGGTATTTCCAGTGGCTTTTTCAGTCACAATTTGGCTCCAGAGAGCTGTGACTGGCCTGCATTTTGTACCCTTGGTTTTCAAATGTTTAACGCACGACTCCCTATGGGCTATAAGAACAACCCAGGAGTTTTTGTGTCACGAATTGTGTTGATTCTCCATGACGCTCTGTCCTACGTGGATGACATCTACTTAACGGACGATGAATTGAACCCTCAATTAACAAGAGTAGATCGCATAATATCGTGGTTTGCGGACCATGGTTACAAATGTAACTTAAAAAAATCTTATATAGCTTTTCTCAGTGTCCTTTTCTTAGGATATGAACTTAAACATGAGGATTAGAGTTTTGCCTTCATTTTCTGTAAAAGTGTGCTCAATTACAGCCTCCCAGTTCATTAAAAAAAATGCAGTCTCTGCTGGGATTTTTTAATTTTGGCAGGACTTATAAACCTGAATACGCCCAACGTATTAAACCTCTTTACTCCTTAATAAGCCCTGATTTTTTCACTTTCTTTTGGATGTAGAGCACACTGACACCTTGGATATTTACTTCAGAAGTGGCGGAGTGTGTCGTTAGCCTCCTTGACTTAACGACACGCTCCGCCACTTGAAATGCAGGGTTGCACCATAGTTACAAGAATATGGTGCAGCCCTGCATTTCCCCCTGCGGTGGCGCTACACTTAGCAACATAGATTGGGGGAGGCAAACAGTGCAGTGCAAATAAGACATACCTTTGGCCATGTGCAGACAAACATCACCCATGGGGGCTGACGCTGTCAACATTCATCAATGACACAATGACAGAAGTGACCATCAGAATGCAGACCCACATATTTGCACCAATGGGCACACAAATGCAGATACCCTGTGGAGACTGTAGATGTGAGGTGAACAGATACCATACCATGGCAGCAATGGGACACACAAACAATGATCATTGTGCTGACTGATGACCTAGGAGTCCCAGGGACAGCAGGGGAAACACACCAAACAACATACAGCCAATGGCACACTAAAGATATGCCAATGCAGTGGTGCAGATGCACAAACACAAAAAGGCAGACCCACACTGCACATCAAACACAACAGGTGAGGGGGGGGGGTACCAGTGTCCCCAGGCAACCACACAACACATGAGGAGGCCTGAATACCAATTACACAGATGTGCATACAGTGCCACACAAAGGTAACTCATGGATCCAAATCCCCTATGTGGGCAATCAGGCATTGTCAGATGAGAGGGAGCACAAATCACACATGTCACACAAGCATGTAGGAACAGCAACTAACACAGCAAGAGACAGACCCACCACAACACTGCCCCCAGGGACCCCACATTGTGGTGACCCTGGCCTGCATGATAATCCCACTGTCATGACAAAGCTAGTTGTCGTTCACACTGTGAACCACAGTCATGTGTCCTGAGCAACAAACTACCATCACACCTACACAAGCACAAATCAATCAGCACGGCCAGTAAGCCAAGGCCAACATTGAGGCAGGGGTCTAGCCGGGCAACAACTCTCATCTGCACACACTCAACACCACACACCTCGACCTCCAACAATGTGCAGCAGTGAAGCTCACATGCACTGGTGACATTGCACATGCACCCATGACAATCCCAGGGGGGTGGCGGGAACCAAGGTGCAGAAACACATCACACATGGCCACTCAACAAGACTCCTGAATGTCTGACACACTGCACACTACGCTGTACATGGACATGATGGCAATACCACACCAACCAATGGGATCCCAGCCACAGTCACACACCAATGAAGAAGCCAAGGTCACCCACAAAGAACACACATAGACAACTACCAACATTGCAGCCCTGACCCTGAGGAGTGCCAGCAGTCACACACACAACGTGCCACAACCAATGAAAGCTAACACAAACCGGAAATCACATGACAGGCGTAAACAACAAGTGCCAAGGGGAATCCTGACTGTGACCCATCAGCGTCTGCCCACAAACTCAGCCCTGACAGCAAACACACCTATGGGTGACACCCTGATGACCAGTAATGTGCCATGCACCCACATCACAGAGAACCCAGGGAGAAGACTTTGGGGGAACATAGGTCAACTCAGCAAGCATCACAAACAGGAACATCACTAGGGATCCCAGCATGCACAGCAAAATGGAAGTGAACACACAGACATGCTCATACAACACACACCTTGGGCGCAGGCGATGTCACAGGAGCACACACTGCCATGAGGGGACTCCACTCCTGTGTGAGGAAAGCTGTGCCATATGTCGCCTCAGTAGGGCTCCATCATGTCAGCAGAACACTTGGTCACACAGTCAACAATTAGCACCAAATGAAGGCTCCTGTCACATCAGCCTGGTCATGGGAGTGTCAACGAAATCATCAGCACAGATCCAACACACATGTATAGCAAGTTGCACTGACAACACAGATGAGTCCTTCCCCATTGATGCCCAAACCTGCATGTCCAGTGGAGATGGCCACACGGTCAGGGAAGTAGACTAATTGAACAATGGCAAGCACAACAGATGTGCAGGGGTGGAAGCCACAGATGTGACATTGCTAATGTAAGTAGGAAATCCCATTGCCAAATATTGAAAACATGACACCCTCAGATGCTGCTAAGGATGACATGGATACACCACAGGATAGGACACAGTCCCCCTGGACCACATGGGTTCCTGCACAGTAACACTACATATTCATGAGACCAAATATCACCATCACTGCAGCAAGGGCATGGTTAGCATCATCAACATCATGTACATCAGAAGCAAAAGCACTAGAGAACAGAAAGTTGCTTTATTCAGCATATGTGGGTTCAAAAGTTGAAGTCATGTAAAAAATAAACAAAGGCCAATGGCCAGTCCATCATGAAAGTCAAAACAGGGTGACAGTGGCAGATGTCACCCTACGCATGCCTGCACTGATGAAAACCAGGGACAATCCCCTCGGAGGGGCATACGGGGGGGCAGGCCAGGCACCGCAGGGACAGGATCAGGGCTCACCAGAAGGAGGCAGGGAAGGGGTGGTGGGTGCTGGAGAGCCACTGACAACTGCAGTGGAGGTGTCTGACATGGTGTGTGCCGGCACAACTGGGGGCATGACTCAGATGGTGTGGGCGCCGGCACGACTGCAGTGGACCGTGCAGATGGAGTGGACATGTTCGCCACTGCAGTGCCCAAGTCAGACAGGGTGGTAGTGGCCTCCACTGCAGTGCCTACCTCCAGGGGAGGAGAATGGGGATCAGGTAAGGTGGGCAGGACAGAGGGGGAGGACACCCTCACCACACCAGTGGCACAGACAAGCGCAGTGGGGGGTGTGGGGCCGGAAGAGCAAGTGGCAGGGGGAGAAGGCCTGATCCTTTTGGGGATGGTGTATCTGTGGGTGGGGGAACCTGGGGCAGGGTGTGGTGGGGGCACCTGTGGAGTGGGGGCCTGAGGGATGGAGGAAGGAGACTTGGTGCCTGAGCTGCAGGGCGGCGGCGTGGTCTTGCTCTTCCGGGTCCGGGGGACTTGCAGGTGGGGGCGTCAGTCGGTCTGCACCTGGGGAGGGTGTCCGGGAGCGAGGGGCACTCCGCTCTGTGTGGGTGGGCTTCCTCTTCCCCCTGAATGCTGTATCAGCTGGATCGGAGGGGAAGAGGCCGAGGTCACTGAGGAAGAGCCGCTGTGTCTTTGGGGTTGCAGGTGAGGCAAGGGAGGGGGCTTTGGAGGGAGAGGCAACTGAGGACTGCGCAGTGCTCGTGGATGCGTGTGTGTGTGCCTGGGCCCCATCCCCTGTGAGTGTGGTTTCAGTCCCCTGACTGTGCGTGCGTGTGCATCTTGTTTGTGGCGTGTGTGTCTGTGTGCTGCTCGTGTCTGTGCTGGTGTGTGCCTGTGCCGGTGTGTGTGTGCTTGGGACAGGTAAGGTGCTGGGGAGTGTGGATGGGGCAGAGGCAGGAGGGGTGAGGGACTGTCGGAGGAGGGACACTGCTGCCATCAGGGAGGAGTCCATGGACCTATTGCCCCTCTGTAGGGCAGACATGCCCGATGAGATGCCCTCCATGAACGACACCAGCTGAGTCAACAGAGTGGTGTGGGCATGGAGGACACTCAGCATCGCTGTCTGCCCTACATGGAGCTGGCGAAGGAGGTACACAGACTCCTCACTCAGGGCAGCAGGGGACACAGGGGCAGGGGGTGCGGTGCCTGGCCCGAAGGAGACACCCTCCCGAACATGGGAGCCTCCACGGACCTCGGTAATGGGAGCCAATGGGAGGGCGGTGGTGGTGGTGGTGGGAACAGCAACACTAGCTGGGGTGTGGTGGCTGCTGACACCCGCCTCCATAAGGGAGTCATCCTCCGAGCTGCTGTGGTCCTCAGCTGAGGTGGATGGTGCTGAGGACTCCTCGGTGTGGCTCCCCTCACCCTCCGTGCCACTGGGTCCCTCCAACCACTCCTCGGCTGCTGACCCAGTCTGGCTCTGCGGCTCCTCCTGGTCCGTGGAGCTGTCCCCTCCTGTGGCCGTGGATGTATCTGCAATCAATAGGGAAACAGACAGACATCAGTCACCTGCACCGAACGCACACACCACAGTTAGTACAGCACATTACAGAGCAAGCCCTGGCATCCTTAGTTGAACTTTGCTAAAAGTGCCCAAACAGAACAGGAGAAGCCAATTGTCAGTCTGATGGTCAACCATGGCACTCACATCCCACCTGGCCTTGCACCCATCTGTCTGGTGTCTGTTGGATGGCAATACCCCAGTGTGGACACATGCACCACCTACACAGTAGTTGGACAGTGCAGAGAACCCGGTTAAGCACGTGAACATGCACACATCACAACTCTTGCCACTGAGTCAGTACAGGTGTCCGGATGAAAGGGATGCCCAGAGTCAAATAGGAAATGCATGTGATGCATACCAGCGACAGACACCATGATGCACCCATGTCCTGATAGCCATTGCCACAATGGTGTGCATGTAGCACATGTCACTCCCCTGCAGGATCACTAATAGGAAGTCACATGCCATGGCACAGGCATGCCTGCTAAGTCATACATCACTGTCTCCAGTCACATGGGCAGGGCAGCCAGACAACAACACTCTGCACTGTGTCACAATAGTAGGTCATGGGGAATGCAAGTCCTGGAGCTGAACAAGTGTACATGTACATCCCCCACACACCACATCATCTGAACCCTTATCTGTCCAGGTCATACCGATTGGACATATGGGAGACCGGTAACACAACCCTCTGAACCTGAGCACCTCACAATCTGCTGTGAATGGGAGACAGCTGCCTGAACTTCACATTCGCATACCCCAGTCTGCACGGTCAGGTGATCAAACACCTATGTGTCACACAAGTATCGTCTCCTATGGTCACATCTCCGGTGGCATGCTGAGCCCCAACCGAGAAACACCCCAGCAGTCCTGACAACGAAGCCACAGCACACTGACACAGAGGCAGACACCTGAGGGGACAATTCACTGAGCACAACGTGTCAGCTGATACACGGGAGTGGGAGTACAGAGTGTATTGCATGGCCTGGAGTAGGCATGACTGTCCTGCCCCACATGAATAAGGGATGAGCCCTGGACAGTAGGCAGCTGGCTAAGTATGTGTGACACACGTAATATACACACTCCTGGGGCCCAAACATTGTTCCCACCCGCAGCATGGGTGTGTGCCAGATACCCCAGGCACATGTGGTGGATCAGCTCAGCAATTGGACCACATATCAAAGTAACACGCAGATTACATGTCAGAACACAGGCATTGTGTAAGCAATGGACCCACCCATGATGCCCACCACAGAGTTAGGGAAACAGATGCTGTCCACCACCTTGAGTCAAGCAAACTGCAAGGACACAGTACCCAAGTGACACAATTCCCTGACTGTAAGGGCCACACCTGGGTATCAGATGAGGAGTGGGCAGTGCACAATAGAGGGACATGGGTCCTGGACCACATGACTGATGTACTGTGGAAGTTTAACCAGGCCAGAGGAGGGCACATAGCATGGCAGACATAGTTCACAATGCAGTAATGGACTCACCCCCTCCTTGCTGCTCACTGGCCTTCAGCTGCCCATCCAGATCAGGGAAGACCACCACCAGGATCCTGAGCATGTGGGGGGTCAGGGTCCGGTGTCCGCCCCTCCTGCGAGGAGGCTACAGCTTCAGCTGGACCCGTGCGATCCTCCGGGTCCAGCCCCTAAGGTCCTGCCACCTCTTCTGGCAGTTGCGGATCCGGCGCTTGTAGACCCCCACGGATCTCACTGCCCGGACGATGGTCAGCCATATCTGCTGCTTCTGGTGGGCATCAACCTGTGAGGATGACAAAGTGAGAATGCCATTAATACACATGATACATATCCGTGCATTACACAGTTGGATATACGTGTCACAATCACAGGGGCACATGATGTACACAGGCAGTGCAACGATGGCCATGGACAGTATGCCAGCAGTTACTACATGGTATCATTGCCTGGGAAGTAAAACCTTGTTTAAATGCACTGTCACTGCACCATACCTGTCCAGTGCATGTAACTACACACTATGGGGGATGACAACTACTCAGTGAGCCTGCTAGCCAGTGGCGTGCAGACTGTTAGCCTTGCTAGTCAGACAACATGCACATTTAGGAAGGCAGTGGACAGAACACTCACCTGCTCCCCTGCTTTCCCATACAGCTTGCTGTACTGTGGAAGGAGGCTGTCCAGCAGGGCCTGGTTCTCCTCAGTGCTGAAGGCTGGGGCTCTCTCCACAGTACGTGCCATTGCAGGGTCCAGAGGGTGCAGATACAGCAGCAGTGGTGGTGGCAGATGTCATCCTGGAGCATGTAGTGCAGGCAAGTGAGCTCTCAGGGGAACAGCCAGCATTATATGTGTGCTGCAGAGGCAGATACTGTCCCATGTGTCCAAAGTGATAGGTCCAAGTCGTTTGCATCTTCTGAATCTGGCCAATCCATGGAATTGCACCACTTACACACGCCCACAGCATCCTTCAAAAGTTCAACTTCATGACACCCATGAATTTGCAACATTGTTGTGGGTGACCAACTGAATTTACAGCATCAGACTCGTTCAAAATTTGAAAACGCGTCCTTTGCCAGGCCAGGCCATAGCCAATGGGTGCGCACCGATCGGTCCCTTGCTGTTCAACGCATACCTAGGCTACAACGCGTACCCGCACACATTGAATGCAATGGGCCGGCCGGGCACACCGATCGGTCCATTGCTGTTCAACGCGTACCCAGGTCACAACGCGTACCCGCACACATTGAATGCAATGGGCCGGCCGGGCACACCGATCGGTCCATTGCTGTTCAACGCGTACCCAGGATACAACGCGTACCCGCACACATTGAATGCAATGGGCCGGCCGGGCACACCGATCGGTCCATTGCTGTTCAACACGTACCCAGGATACAACGCGTACCCGCACACATTGAATGCAATGGGCCGGCCGGGCACACCGATCGGTCCATTGCTGTTCAACGCGTACCCACACACATTGAATGCAATGGGCCGGCCGGGCACACTGATCAGTCCATTGCTGTTCAACGCGTACCCAGGTCACAACGCGTACCCGCACACATTGAATGCAATGGCCAATGTGTGCGCACAGATCAGTCCATTGCTGTCCAACGCGTATTGCGAATACAACGCGTACCAGCACACATTGAATGCAATGGCCAATGTGTGCGCACCGATCAGTCCATTGCTGTCCAACGCGTATTGCGAATACAACGCGTACCAGCACACATTGAATGCAATGGCCAATGTGTGCGCACAGATCAGTCCATTGCTGTCCAACGCGTATTGCGAATACAACGCGTACCAGCACACATTGAATGCAATGGCCAATGTGTGCGCACAGATCGGTCCATTGCTGTCCAACGCGTATTGCGAATACAACGCGTACCAGCACACATTGAATGCAATGGCCAATGTGTGCGCACAGATCGGTCCATTGCTGTCCAACGCGTATTGCGAATACAACGCGTACCAGCACACATTGAATGCAATGGCCAATGTGTGCGCACAGATCGGTCCATTGCTGTCCAACGCGTATTGCGAATACAACGCGTACCAGCACACATTGAATGCAATGGCCAATGTGTGCGCACCGATCGGTCCATTGCTGTCCAACGCGTCCCTGTACAAGTCACTGGCATATGTCACCATGCCTGTCACAGGTGAACATATGCCAGCCACATATACTTCCCAGGGAGTGAGGGGCACACCTACAACACCACAGCCTGTCCAAACTGTATCCTAAGGCATGTAAGGCTGCGTTACCTGTTCCGTGTATGGGGGTGAACATGTTGTTCTATGGGTGTCACTTGGGGGCAGCCACCCCCAGGCTGTGCACGTGTTCATGGGGACAGGATCCTTGGTGTTTCGTGTACATGACCACTGTGATGTGCAACTGTTCATATCTGAGCATGTGGCATGGTCACATTTCACGGTGGTGTATGTGTATGTCATGTCACATACCCCCTGAGTCCCATGTGGGATGGTATGTTTAACCCACGGTGACCCATTGGCACAATAGTGGTGGTCCTCCACAGTCTGTGTGCATGTTGTGTTTACAATGTCTCTGATTTCATGTGCACAATGGGAGACAGTCTCCACATCCACGTTGTTTGTGCATGGACTTTGATGTTGTGCGTGTGTGTGTCACAGACGTCCATGTCTGTCCTGCCGAGGCAACAGGGACCACTACCTGTGGGGGTCATGGTTGTTTTGCTGTGGTGTATACATGATACACCATGTCATGCCAGTGTCCATGTGGCAATACAGGGTCCCTGGGAATCTACCTGTCATTGAGCTGTGATGCCTGGGGCACGTCTGTCCTCACATGTCACTGTGGGGTGTGTTTGTAACGTGGCAGCAGGAGATGGGAACTGTGACACGGCCTCATGATATCCAATGGCACAACCTGGGACTTATTGATGCCACTTGTTGAACTGTGATGTTAGATGTTGGCCATGTATGTGCCATACATGTCCTTACGGAACTGCACACATCATGTACTTGTGCCTCATAATGATGTATCATGTGATATTGAGTGTGTTCAATGCCACATATGTGGGGTGACTGACAATCTTTCTTTCTTCACCTATGCACTGCAGGGCACCAGCTGTCCATAGACCATTCCCTGACCTGGCAACGATGGTGGAACGTGACAGCATCCGACGGTACCGCTTCACCAGGCAGCTGATTGAGGATTTGGCAGTGCGCTTGGCACCACATTTGCAACCTGGCCGGCCGTACCCTACAGCGCTGACCCCCAAGGTGAAGGTGATGGCAGCCCTACACTTCTTTGCCACCGGTACCTTTCAACACACTGTGGCGACTGCTGGTGGGATGTCACAGACCATGTTCAGCCGTGTGCTCCGCGATGTTTTGGAGGCTATGTTGGTATACCTGAACCAGTACATCTATTTCCCTAGACTCCAACAACTCACTGACGTGAAGAGTGACTTCTATGCCCTGGGGAGGATGCCGCATGTCATTGGCTCCATTGATGGGACACATGTGGCTTTGGTACCACCACAGGCCCAAGAGCAGGCATACAGGAACCGCAAACACTACCACTCGGTCAATGCACTGGTGGTCTGTCTTGCAGATATGAGCATCTCACACGTGTGTGCCCGTTTCCCCGGTTCTGCACACGATGGGCCTGATTCACAGAACTAACTTACGTCAAAAACGTAAAGTTAGTACTTTTTGGTATTCACAGAATACACTTACTCATTTTGGTATTCACAGAATGAACTTACTCATTTCGGTATTCACAGAAGTTAGTAGTCCTAACTTTAGGACTGCAAAATGCCTTCTGTGAATACCGAAAGTCTTAAAGTTAGGATTTTTTTCAGTTTAGGAGTAGTAAAGTTAGGACTCCTAACTTTAGGACTCCTAAATGCCTTCTGTGAATACCGAAAGTCTTAAAGTTAGGATTTTTCTCAGTTTAGGAGTAGTAAAGTTAGGACTCCTAACTTTACTACGCCTAAACTGAGAAAAATCCTAACTTTAAGACTTTCGGTATTCACAGAAGGCATTTAGGAGTCCTAAAGTTAGGACTACTAACTTCTGTGAATACCGAAATGAGTAAGTTCATTCTGTGAATACCAAAATGAGTAAGTGTATTCTGTGAATACCAAAAAGTACTAACTTTACGTTTTTGACGTAAGTTAGTTCTGTGAATCAGGCCCGATGCCTACGTGATGAGGAGTAGTCGCATCCCGAGGATGATGTCACAGATGCGGAACCAGCGTGCCTGGCTTGTTGGTGTGTACTGACTTTGTACCATTGTGTGTTCTGCAATGTAGTGTTCCACCCTCTTTTCCAACTCAGCTAATGTGCAATTGTCTGTATGTAGGTGACTCCGGATACCCCAACATGCCGTGGTTGCTGACGCCCCTCAGGAACCCTGTGACACCAGCCCAGATGCGCTACAATGAGGCAAATGGTCGGACCAGGAGAGTGATTGAGCGGACATTTGGTCTCCTGAAGAGCCGCTTCCGCTGCCTGGACAAGACAGGAGGGTCCCTCCCATATGCCCCAGCAAAGGTGTGCAAGATTATCATCGTCTGCTGCATGCTACACAACCTGGCAGTGCGGAAGGAGTTGCCTCTCATCCTGGATGTCGATGACCAACGTCCGCCACCTGTGGAGGATCCTGGCCTGGACCACGATGCCAGTGATGATGATGATGATGATGGTGATGTCCGCACACAGCTCATCACCAACTTCTTCAGCTGAATGTGAGTATCCAGAGATGTCATGTCAATGATGTGAGTTTGCATGATATGTGTTGGTGGTGCTCTGGTGCTGTTTGAGTGTGTCCATGGGCTACATGACTGTATGCGTGTAGCGATGTGTCCTTACAGGTAGTCTGTACTCCTCAACAGTGTTGACATGCTGACTTGGTTCTGGGTGGGTATCTTGTGACATGTATTGGGCATGAGTATTGCAGTTCTGTCCTGTTCTTCAGTGCTTTTGACTGTGTGTCATTTCTGTCCTTCACAGGTTACTTTCAGAGTGGTTTGGTCAACTGTGATCCCCGACACCGTGATTCGACTTCCAGGGTGGTAGCTGTCATGTCCCTACAGGTGATGTGCGCCACACCCATGGACTTCCTTCCTTCTACACTTGTTGACTGTGTGCCCGCTGCCAGGTGGGATTGCCTTGCATCTGTAGTGGTTACAACATGTTGCAAATGTGTAATAAACCTGTGCTTCACTTTGTGAAGTGCGTTGTCTGTGGTCACACATTTGACTGACATTTGCTTACTGCACCAGTGGGCTAGTTGACTAAGACTGTGAATAGGTGTTGTGTCTGTGCATTGCACCGTATTTCCTGGCAACATCAGTGTAGGCAATGAGTCAGATGGCCTAGGTGTGTATTTGTTGTGTAGCCCTGGTGGTGTATCTCCGTCATATGTGTCACGTTGCCATGACTCACATGCCTGTGTTGTACTTGCTGTAGCAGTTAGCATGCACAGTGTAATTTCGCTGGTCATCATCTCCATGACAGAAACCACGTTGGAATCACGACAGAGGCAGGTATGGTGTATTAGTGTGTTTATTGTCATACATGTGTGTGAATAGTGCACAGGATGGTGAGTGCTGTACATTTTGATTGCAATCCAAAGTTCCTAGATGAATTGGAAGTCCTGGTAGCAGAAATGTCCTGTATCAAGTCCACAGTCATCTGAGACATTGGTCCAACTTGTACTCCCCATGTCATGTGGGGGAGTTGTGTTGCAGTCAACAGGGTGAACAGTTTGCGCACAAAGGTGATTATCCAGAACAGATGTTGGCTTGCTGGGGGTTGTGCATGGCCATCAGCCTCTCAGTTGTCCTTCCTCGGACGACCCCTCTTCTTTGGGGGGGGACCCTCAAGTGCAGGCTGCTGCGGTGCAGGGGACTCTCTGCCAGAGTCATCCTGCCTCCCTGTGGCAGTTGCAGTTGTTTCAGCACCAGATGTTGTGGGCACACAGGGAGGTGTTGACTGGTTGCTGCTCATCTGGCGGAGGCATTGTAATATGTCCCTATGCACTGCCGTCATCTCTTGCAGTGTTTCCCACTTGGACTCCACGCGGGACATGTGTGAGTCCAAGCGGGCATGATGGGCAGCCTGCTGCTGTTTAATGTCCCTGAGGAGCCCCACTACCTGGCTGAGCTCTCCGGTGCTGGACTGGTACGCATCGGCTATGCGTGCCAGTTGTGGGTCATCATGCAGTCCAGACCCCTCTGCGAGCAGCGACCTATGTCTCCCACCCCTCCCACCACCCCTGGCGACACGTGCAGTACCTGAGGTGGCACGTACTGGTGACCCTGGGCCCCCTTGGGGGTTGTTGGTGGTGTTGGTGTCCATGGCCCCACGTTGGTCCAGGGTCCCTGTGCTGGTGGTGGTGGTGCTCCTTGGTCTGTCCATGTCGGCAGGGGTGGTATGTGTGTTGACAATCGTTGGAGGGGTGGGTGCAGGGGGTGCAGCTGGTGGTCCTGCTGGTGCTGCATGATGACTTGCTCCGGAGGTGCCAAGTGGGTCTTCTTCATCCGAGGAGGGCAGAGGCTGTTCCACACCAGTGAGCTCCGTATCCTCTTGAGCCTGGGACGGGGACTCCTCAGCGTCTGCTGCTGTGTCCCCATCATCACCTGTTTTTGGGAGACACACACAATGTATGTTATGTTTCTGCAGGCATCAATGGTTGACACACCTGACAGTTGTGACTGTGCCTCTGGATGCGGGCCTGTACATTGCATTGTCCTAAGTTGTCACAGTCAGGGGTTGATATTGGTGTAGCACATTGTCCTGCATTATTTGGGCATTTCTATGTGAATGTTGGGGTGTGTACATGGTCTGCATTGGTTCTATTTGGTTGATATCCGGCCCTCCTTCCCACCCAGCCAGATATTCCACCATGGAACGTGCTTCCATTGCAGGGAGTGCAAGTTGTCTTTCAGGATGTCAGTCAGTGGTGTCCTGCTGTTGGTTGGTGCACAGTTGCCAGCAGGGCCTTGTGCTCCCCACAGCAGTAGCCAGTGTCAGCCATCTTGTGAGTTGTTTTCCACTCCCTGTGATGTGTGCATGGTTCAGGGTGGTGTTGATGGGACAGTTGTGGGGGTGATCAATATCTGTGACTACCACTCCCATCATGCTATTGCCTCCACCCCACTTCCCAGCATGCCCATACTTACTTGCTTTTGGGTGGACTTCACTGTGTGTGAGTGTGAGAGCAATGGCAAGATGGCTGACAGTGGTGTCCTGCTGTTAGTTGGTGGCCAGTTCCCAGCATGGCCTTGTGCTCCCCACAACAGAGCACCAGTGTCAGACATCTTTGATGGGGCTTTCCACTCCCTGTGATGTGAGCATGGTTCAGGGTGGTGTTGTTGGGCCAATTGTGAGGGTGACCAATATCTGTGACTACAACTCCCATCATGCTATTGCCTACACCCCCCTTCCCAGCATGCCCATGCTTCCTTCCCTTTGACTCTGCTTCCCTGTGGGGTTGTGTGCCTGTGCTGACAAGATGGCTGACAGTGTTATCCTGGGGTTAGTTTTGCTACAAGTCCCATGTGTGTCCCTGTGCTTCACTCAGCATGACCCAGGGTTGTGGTTCTTTGTGGGATATTTGATTGGAGTTTGAGGCAATGCATTCTCCCAGGTGAGTTTTGTGTAGTTTGTGTTAGGTGTGTGTGTGAGAAACGCTGCTGGTATCTATGGTCAGGGCTGTGAGTCCTCCTTCCCACCCAACCAGATATCCCACCATGGAACGTGCTTACATTGCAGGGAGTGCAAGTTGTCTTTCAGGATGTCAGTCAGTGGTGTCCTCCTGTTGGTTGGTGCACAGTTGCCAGCAGGGCCTTGTGCTCCCCACAGCAGTACCCAGTGTCAGCCATCTTGTCAGTTGTTTTCCACTCCCTGTGATGTGCGCATGGTTCAGGGTGGTGTTGATGGGACAGTTGTGGGGGTGACCAATATCTGTGACTACCACTCCCATCATGCTATTGCCTCCACCCCACTTCCCAGCATGCCCATACTTACTTGCTTTTGGGTGGACTTCACTGTGTGTGAGAGCAATGGCAAGATGGCTGACAGTGGTGTCCTGCTGTTAGTTGGTGGCCAGTTCCCAGCATGGCCTTGTGCTCCCCACAACAGAGCACCAGTGTCAGACATCTTTGATGGGGCTTTCCACTCTCTGTGGGGTGTGCATGCTTGAGTGTGAGCTTGCTGGGCCATGTGGGTGGGGGATGTTGAGCTGTGACTACCACTCCCATCATGCTATTGCCTCCACCCCCTTCCCAGCATGCCCATGCTTCCTTCCCTTTGACTCTGCTTCCCTGTGGGGTTTTGTGCCTGTGCTGACAAGATGGCTGACAGTGTTATCCTGGGGTTAGTTTTGCTACAAGTCCCATGTGTGTCCCTGTGCTTCACTCAGCATGACCCAGGGTTGTGGTTCTTTGTGGGATATTTGATTGGAGTGTGAGGTAATGCATTCTCCCAGGTGAGTTATGTGGAGTTTGTGTTAGGGGTGTGTGTGAGAAACGCTGCTGGTAACTATGGTCAGGGCTGTGAGTCCTCCTTCCCACCCAGCCAGATATCCCACCATGGAACGTGCTTCCATTGCAGGGAGTGCAAGTTGTCTTTCAGGATGTCAGTCAGTGGTGTCCTGCTGTTGGTTGGTGCACAGTTGCCAGCAGGGCCTTGTGCTCCCCACAGCAGTAGCCAGTGTCAGCCATCTTGTCAGTTGTTTTCCACTCCCTGTGATGTGCGCATGGTTCAGGGTGGTGTTGATGGGACAGTTGTGGGGCTGACCAATATCTGTGACTACCACTCCCATCATGCTATTGCCTCCACCCCACTTCCTAGCATGCCCATACTTACTTGCTTTTGGGTGGACTTCACTGTGTGTGAGTGTGAGAGCAATGGCAAGATGTCAGTCAGTGGTGTCCTGCTTTTGGTTGGTGCACAGTTGCCAGCAGGACCTTGTGCTCCCCACAGCAGTAGCCAGTGTCAGCCATCTTGTCAGTTGTTTTCCACTCCCTGTGATGTGAGCATGGTTCATGGTGGTGTTGATGTGCGCATTGTGAGGGTGGGCAATATCTGTGACTACGACTCCCATGATGCTATTGGCTACACTGACTTGCCCAGCATACACAGTATTCCTTCCTTTCAGTGGGCTTCACTGTGTGGTGGTGTTGTAGTGGTGGCTACATGTCTGGATGTGTTTGTTAGTTATATTTGTGCCACTGCCCAGCTGTAGTTGTAGTTGTGTTTGTACATGTGATGACACAGTTACATGTCACTATGAGATGGCATGTGTTGTGTTTATCTGACTGACATACACATTTTGGGATGGTTCTGTTCTGGTTGCTGTGTATTTGCTAAGGGTGCATGGTTTGACTCTCCCTTGACAGTGATGTGTGTGTATTGTGGCACAATATTGTGTACATTTGTTGTGTACTCACCAGGCTCTGGGATGTTTTCTAGTCCATATACGCTCACTGGTGGTAGGATGGCCCGCACCTTCTCCTCCCAGGGCCTGAGGTATACAGGCTTGGCAGGAGGGCCACTGCCGGTGTGTTGGCTCAAGAGGTAGTCCTTCTTCAACAGCTCCCTGACCCTCCTGCGCACGTCATACCACCTGTTCTGGATGTCTATCTTTGTGCGCAAACATGGTGATTGTGCGTTCACCCTGTCGACGATCCTCTCCCACATCTTGGTTTTCTGCCACATGGGTGTCTGTTGGACCAGTGTACCAAACAGCTGTGGCTCTACCCTGAGGATCTCATCTTCCAGGACTTCCAATTCACTATCTAGGAACTTATGATTCTTCATTGGGGGCATGGTGATGGGTGGTGATGGTGAGTGATGTGTGTGTTGGTGTGCAGGTGAAGGTGTGTGAGTGTGTGTTTTGCTGGGTGTATGTGAGGTTGCTATTTGTTGGGGTGCTGATGGTGTGTGGCTTGTGTGATGGATGAGCTGTGGGTGTGTGGTTGCTGTCTGTTGAGTGCTGGCAGGTAATTTGAATTTGCAAAGGATCATGGTAGGGATTTGTGTCCTTTATATGGGTGGAGTTGTGGGTGTGTCTTTGTTCCCTGCCCCCCCCAGTATGTATTGGCTTTGTAATTGCTTGTTTGGCCTTTTTTTGTGTATTTTCCCTTTGTACTTTTTGTGCATGTAGGAGACGTTCTTGTGACCGAGTCGGACCCTGCAGTTGTCTCGTACGGGCTTCTCCGATTCGTTCATGCTGTGTTTGTGCTGTTTTCTATGCTGCGTACGCGTCGGTCGCGGTGTTTTGGGTTGCTTCGGCTCACAGTTTTCTATGCGTGTCGGTCGTACGGCTTGTCCTCCGTGCGACTCGGTCGTGTTTTCCACGCGTTGCATCGTACTTGGCGGGTAGGAGTTCGCGGGTACGTTTCGTTCGGGATTGTTCCGGGTGCGTGTCGGTCGGTTCGATTCGCGTGTTTTTCCGGCCGGATTGCTGTTTTCCGCGCGGCTCGGTCGTTCGGCTTGTGTTCCGTACGAGTCGGTCGGGTTTTGCACGATTCTCATCGTACTTTGCGGGTCGGGCTGCACCGGTGCGTGTCGGTCGGAATTAATTCCGGCTCCGAGTTGGTCGGTACGTTTTCCGGCCCGAATCGGAATCGACCCCATAGTGTCATCTGTTATTGATATTGTGCAGAATGACACATCAACATTGTATCACGGGCAAAGTCAGCTCTTATATCTATTATGCTGTTTAGCTGGACACGTCAAACACTCAAAAATGGGCGTAATCCATGGCATTACTTGAATTACAGCAATTTGTTTCTGCCTTTTAATTTAAAATACAAACAACAAGTAATGGCCATGAAAGACACAACCTACAAAATGCTGCATTTAGAAAAATTAGAACAACTTTCATTGACTATAGCTAAAACGCCTTCAGAAGTGTGGTTAATACATGGAGTTATTTCACTGCCTATCTCTACATTGCAATTCACAGCTTGCATGAAACATTTTCATGTAGATAGATATGGACCCCTAGGTAGCAGTTACATACATGAATTATGGTCACTCCCCTTTACTTTAAGTTTTCATCACTGGTGAAGAATGTAACTCTACTGTCGGACATTCACTTGTTTGTAAGCCCGTTAAAATCCTTGGCGCATGCAAAACTTCAGCGCCCAATCAGGCTTGTTATTTAAAAGGAAATCCAGTTCCCGCAATTCTCTCTTTCATTACGGTACTCTCTAACGGGAGTTATCTCATGTTTAGTGATCAAGACTGTTGTGAAATGCGGGCGGGAGTCCTGTATATTTTGTGTGTTTCCCAGATAGTCACTTGTTGCAACAATGTCTTGTTTCCCCCTCCAAATGGGATTGTAGATAGCTCATTGTAGCCTTCCATTCCAACTGAAGGCAGATTTCAACAAGGTGAGCAGACTCAAAGCATCATTTTTTCAACAAGAAGTAGCTCTTACATCTGCTCGCTAAACCTTTGAATTGCAGGTGGCTAGAACTTCTAGTAAAATACAGTCAATATTAAATACAAACCTTCCCTTGCATTTCAGAGAATTAGTCCATCAAATCTTTAATGCCTCTACTACAGCTGGCCCTGCCCACTTTTTTAAGGTTGTAGGCTCAGGCCTTGTTAGTTCTTTTCAGGCCATCTTTGGAGTAATCCAGCTTTTATCCAGTCCATTTTCTCTAGTGTGTTTGGAGGATTCCCGTTACTGTTATTCCTTATTTGCGGCAGTCTCATCCTGTTCCTGCTTCTCTGCAATGGATGTTCCTTTTGCGGGCGCTCTGGAACTGGCATCGCTGCAACACTACTGTGATCATATGTTTCAGATCTTTGCAATGCTTCTAATACAGGAACTGGATCTTGAATGTTTTTTGACATTTCAGCCTGCCTGGTTTACCTGTGTGGAACCCGTGTTCCATTGTATCTGGTGCCCCTTCGAATGGGCACTGGACACATGTCTGACTTAGCAGATTCCTGCTGCCTTAGACGTTAGACTGTTAAAGAGTACTTTAGCGACCCATTTTCAGGACTGTCCGGATTGTGACTTCTTCACAATGTGAGGTTTGAGCCTTTGGCCTAAGAGGAAACATGTGCATCGGTGGATGAACCACAAAATACTGGCTCTATTAACACGGATGCAGGTTGACCAGTAACTGTCTCAGCATCGGCTGAGACTGGAGCGCATGTTTGTTCTTTGGAGCTCGTGACTTGGGCGGTTGACCAATCATCATGTGAGGAGTTGGATTCCTTCATGGAGTCTTTGGCCAATGAAATGGTGAGTGACACTATGGATTCCTCCGAAGCACCTTAATTTGATTTTTTTTCCAAATTGGCATTTTCTTCTCATTTTTGTTTTCAGTCAATTTCGTTTCTGAAACAATGCTTTGAGTATGTTTACTTTCTGATTACATATATCATATCTAGTATCACCTCTAGTGCTAGTATCCTGACCACAGGGCGGGTGTCATGTGTTTCCTGCATGGCCCATTGTAGTTTTCCCAATGTTAGCTTAACTCTGCACGTTATAGGCTTCGTTTCTTTTTTGCACACGTTACTATATAAACACACTGACTTTTGTGCTACATTGTACTTTCACAAGGAACCTGCACATGTTTGAGCGTTCTGTTCTTTTCACGGGATTTGGTCTGAACATCATAGACAAGGTCAAACTACAATGTCCCTTGTTATTCTTTCTGGCCAGGCACTAGCACCTAGACGTAACACAGAAATGCAGCTGTTGTTTATGGGCACACATGGCTTGTCATATAGATGAGCACAGGAGCCAAAAACAAATATGGAACGAGAGTTCTGAGACAAGATCACTGCGTTTGCTGAGATGTAGAGAGTCCATCTGTGTATGCTAAGGTACGGTGTCCACCACTAATCTCAGAGATCTTTTATATATAATCTTTAGATTCAGTAGCAGGGGAGGGGGGTATTGGCTACTTTGTCATATATAATGACAGAGCTTTCATGGTATACAGTTTATTAACCCTACTAACAGTATTTTTAGTATGCATTTGTTTTCAAATCGTGACATGAATACTGCATTTTAGAACACGATAGTTTAAATAAACATTCTAAACTTCCTTTGTGTCTCCTGGTTATCTTATTGTGGACAAATACGAGTAAGAGAGCGAAAGGGTGTGTCCTGTTACCGTGATTCCTGAGAGGGTCGAGTGTGTTGTGTTCTGGGATGCCAATTCACTTCTTTCTCTGGCAAGGTTAGGAGGGCAAGTGTGGCACTATATCTAGTTGGACTCTGGCTCATTGATACTGATGTGATATGAAATGAAATGAAAAAGAAATGTATAAAGCGCGATACAGTTACCCGAGGGTGTCAAGGCGCTAGCTCATCAGTTGAAAAAATGCCAAAGGGTCTTAACACAGAATCAAAGATTGAAGAGCCAAGTCTTTAACGCCCTCCTGAAGGCCAACAAGTGGGTTTCGTTTTTTAACTTCTGGGGAAGCAAATTCCAGAGTCTGGTTGTGCCGACCAGAAAGCTTCTCCCACCCCAGGAGCTTTTCCTGAACCTGGGGATCACCAGAATGTGAGCTTACCAGATGACTCAGTCCCTACCTACTGATTTTCTATGGTCCTGAGCATAGTTCTGTTCCAGAGCAGAATCCCTGTAACAGAATAAAGAGTGAACAAATGATGGTATCAGCCCCAAAACAATTTAAATCCAGTCACCATACCAGATCCAATTTTTTTTAAAACATGCACAATACCAGTTGTTTTTGAGGAATCAAGAACTGAATGTACAATATCAGCAAAATGAATTGAGTATTGTGTCTGTAACAGCCTCTGAATCTTTGAAGCAGTTTTGACTGTCTGCAAGTTATATATTCTGCCGCAGAAGTAAAACTCCTAAGTGGTACGTCTTGTGCGTGCGCATGTGCATGCGCAAGACGTACAACGTAGGGTTTTTTCATAGAAGAATGATGGCGAGGAACAGGAAGGAGAGCGGCTAGGCAGAGGAGGAGGCAGCCATGCAGGTAAGTGACTTATTTTTTAATTTTTAATTAATTTGCGAGGGGGGAGGGAGCGTAGCGTAGTTCCACTGAGTTTTTTTCAAACTCCGTGGAACTACGCGTAGAGGCACTACACCAGCTCTGCCCGCCCTTAGAAATAACCTTTTAAAAGTCAAGCTTGACAAACCTACGGCAATAGGTGTTTCCAAATTCCCTATAGGAGGTAACCATGATTACTACGGATGTCTCCGTAATGATGCAATGATGGTTCACTTGTTTCTGGATGAGGGTCTCAAATTATCCCTGCTGACATAGTATGGGCACCATTTTACATAAACTAAGACTCTGGCTTAGCCCTACAAGGTTGAAGAGTGAACTTAGGTCAATGCACCAGTGATTGAATGTGAAAGACAAGTTATTGTAACCTTGCAGCACCCCACCCAATACATAGTTGAAGTGACGTCACTGCTTTTGGGCTACTAACAGTTCCTAAACAGAGATTTGGGGACACAGTGGCAATTTGAGGACCTCAATTTTGCTCTTTACAATATCTCACATGCAAACTGCACTAAGAAAAAGACACTTTAACTAAAAAGCCTTTATTTGAGCAGTCTCATCCTGTTGCTTAGTACATCTCAAATAAACACATTGAATATTATTAAAACAGCACAAATGCATGTTGCGAATAACGAGAATAAAATTAACATTTCTACCATAGATAGCATGTTATCTAGCAGCCTAACACCCTAAAATGTACTTCTATGCACTCCACTAAGAGGGCATGGAGCAGTGCAACTTAAATATAGTTTCATGGGGAGAATCAATGCATTCCATGCCTAATTATAGCAAAACGCTGTAATTATCAGTTGTCTGGAGCAAATGTTCCCTGAAGAAAAAAAACACACATCAACTGTAGGTTCTATTCTCCCAGTCTTAGCTAAGTATCAGCTTTTCAATGCAGAATGAGATGCGGCAGCATCAAAGCATTCTGAAGATCTAGCAGTATCTTGATCGATAATCTAAAGCAAAGGACCTCTCCTCCCAAGTGGTCAATTGGAGAGCCTTTTATACTATATTGTAACTGAGATTAGAATTTCTGACATAACCTTAGGAATGTCTGACATAACCTGTTTGCATGAATATACTAGTCTTAGCCACATTCTTCTAAACAAGTTAAAAACACGCCAATTCAGACAACATTGTTTATGTTATTATTGTCTGACTTTGAAATAGTGATAACAAGGAACATGTCCCAGACTGATGCCGCATCAGGTGTTCGAGCGAGGTCATTGTCTGCACATCGAGCGTCTTATCTATGTCATTGTCTGAATAACTTTACACGTTCACAGGTTTTTGGAAAGATAAGGACAGACGACTTCTGCGTCAAAGGCAACCATACCAATGATTCTGCAAAAATAAAGACATTGGAGTGTCAGCCTGCTCATGATGGAGTCAGACCTTGGGGACTTTACGTCACTGCATTATGACCATACTAAAGATAATTAGAAGAGTGCCAGAACCCCTTTTAGAGTGCCATGGGACACACAGGGGTTACTGTGCCCGACCATGGGGATTGAGACCTTTTACTCCTAAAGTCGCGTGGCCCGACCTACTATGGGTCCTGAGCAACTGGGCCAAGTACCTCTTCTGCACTTGAGTCTCATTGATAGATGTGAATGAGCAGTCTAAGTGCCTGATATGGAGTTCGGCAGATGTGTTACTCCATCACAAACGTGGCAGATATACCATCCACTGTATTACAAGTGGCATTGGACATAATGCACTTGTAATACGGCGGACGAAATAGCTGTCACATTTGTGATGGAGTAACCCATCCGCCGAACTCTAGGGGGCCGATTCCGATTCGGGCCGGAAATCTCTCCGACCGAGCCGGACCCGGAGAGATTTCCGACCGAATCGGACTCTAGCAGTCCGACCGAACGAGTACGATGCGCACGTATGCTATTGGACTCGATTCGGTCGGACTCCCATTGAAGTCAATGGGAGCCAGTCGTACGACGCGTACACGGGCTCCCATTGACTCAATGGGCACGACGCGAACAAGGGCGCCCCCTACAGCGTGTTCGCGTCGATGCGGGTCGCGCCGTACATGCACGTGTAGGGGGACCCATGGGTCCCCCCTGTGTGCGACTCGCGTGCCTACGCTTCCAGGGGGGTCCGACACAGACCCCCAAAGTGCGGCTCCGACAGCTCCTTGGAGCCGGACTGCGCGAGTCGGTCGGAGCGGTCGCGATGCGCATCGTACTTACCCGGCCGGGGAACGTCTCCATAGCGCGGTACGAGTCGTCCCCGTGCGAGTCGGTCGGAGCGGTCGGGTCCTGCGTACGAGTCGGTCGGAGATTTCGCGAGCGCACGCATCGTACTCGCTCGCCCGGACGCACGTACGATTCGGTCGGGAAATAGGGCTCCGAATCGGATCCGGTAAAGCCAAATCCGATTCGGAGCCCTACCGGGCGAGATCGGAATCGGCCCCTAGATCAGGCACTAAGGGCCCGATTCTGATGCGAGTTGGAAAAGCTTCCCGACCGAGGGCCTGATTCTGATGCGGTTAGGAAGGCCTCCTAACGGCATTTGCTCCTTCCAAATCGGATCGGGAACGTGTCTTCCCGACCGAGGGCCCAATTCTGATGCGGTTAGGAACAAATGTTCCCATTGAAGACAATGGGAGTTCAACCAAATCGTATCTGGAAGCATCCGGATGCATCTACTCCGCCGGTCGGACTTTCCCGATCCGAGTGGGTCGGACACCATTTCCCAACCGATTCGGTCGGGAAGCTTTTCCAACCCGCATCAGAATCGGCCCCTGAGTCTCCATCGGGGGGAAGTGTGGATACAGATTACTGAACATGGCTCATAGAGCATGCAACAGCAGCAATAAATCAATGTCCAGACAAATACTTGCTTTTATAACAAAAATAAGTATTTCTATTTTTAACTTTGATCATTCAAACAAAAGTTACAACATTCACTGACAACAGCGCATTTCCCCCTTGAGGTCAGGGCTCTAGTGTTTCATTAGCAAGTCAATGTCCCACCCATTCCTCCTAATGTGATCAGGGTTTTCCCCATTCACAAGGGGCTGCATCCAGAGAATGCTCATTAGCAGGCCTTAACTAGAGTCCACTCTGACTCCTCAAATACAGCCAAAAGGGTCTTAGCACCCCAGCACTTTCAGCAGTGACTCCTTCCAGGGCTCAGAAGGGCTCTAACAAGTCTTACGGGCTCTGGCAGGGAGGAAACATGCAGAGTCTTGGAGGGTGCCCTGTTGCAGGGACTCTAAACAGCTCCGGTCCTACTTAGGTGAGTCGGCTGCCTGCAGACTTGGCGGAGGCACTCAGCAATCACAGACTTCATTAGCCTACTCGGTCGTGCTCCAGCAGCGATCAAAGGTGTTCTGCCCTCCTCCTGCAGAGTAAATTTGCATGATCCCAAAGGGGGTGCTCATGATCTCGATTCCATTGAAGTGGCAATGCTCCTACGACATGGGGTTGGATCAGTTACAGTTCTCATTGCTCCTGGTGACCTACAGGTCACAGTTCACAGGCTTCTGCCATATCCACACAGCACCATTTTCCCGCCAGCCTCTCCTGACATATGGGGTTTATGCCCCACTGCCATGTAAGGTTTTGGCCCTTATTGAATGAAAGTCTTCACCACGGCGCCCCCTCCTAGCATATGGGGTCACCGCAGCGGTGACATGCCGGTTTTGGCTCTGATACCAAGGCAGTCTTTTCCACGATAGCCCCCGACTCACAGGGCCTATGCAACTGTGCTGCACAGTCTTCTGCCCTTACCGCAATCTTTTTACACTACCATCTTCATGGCAGCCATCTCCTGGCATACGGGGGTCACCGACTCAGTACTGCACATGGGCAACAACCCGATCGGTGCAGCAGTTGAATCTTCACACCTTGCACAGGGAGACCTCATGGAAGGGCTCCCCACTGAACCTCCCTCCCTCCATCGTTTTCCTCTTCCCCACAGGGCACATTGGTCTTGGCAAGCAGGAAGGCAGGCTCTGGTGCTCCAGGCTCTAGCACAGGTGGTCTTGGTTTCCCTGGGTGATGTCCCTTCACCCAGCAAGTAGACTAGCAGGCCTTGACCCCCGGTCCTGGTTACAGGCAGACGTCTTGCAGTGCTTCTCCTCCTCACATAACCAATCTGGCTACATGGCAGTTGAAAGTTTTGGCGTCTCAACTTTCCCTTCATATGGTCCATTTCCAGACACCTAATGGGATATAGGGTCTGGGTGTTTGAAGTTTTATGTTGGGGTTCTGTTTCATTTGAAGTCCATACTTCTCCTCTTCCTCTTTAAAGGCGGTCTGCCACATTAGGAGAGACGCAAAAGCTGATAGTATCACAATACAGGCCATGGGAAAGATTAGAATTCACACCAGGATGCTTACTCCACTCTCTATGATCGCCTTATCAGACCCATCTCCTTCCTGAGGTGTGTCCAGGCCCCTTCCTTGACTGGTAGGTCGCTCCCCCACCACACAGCTCCGTCTGTGTGCCCTGCTGCTGCCCCTGATTGTGCTCGTTTTTCCTTTCTGTGCCCCCTTGCTGCCCCTGATTGTGCTCGTTTTTCCTTTCTGTGCCCCCTTGCTGCCCCTGATTGTGCTCGTTTTTCCTTTCTGTGCCCCCTTGCTGCCCCTGATTGTGCTCGTTTTTCCTTTCTGTGCCCCCTTGCTGCCCCTGATTGTGCTCGTTTTTCCTTTCTGTGCCCCCTTGCTGCCCCTGATTGTGCTCGTTTTTCCTTTCTGTGCCCCCTTGCTGCCCCTGATTGTGCTAGTTTTTCCTTTCTGTGCCCCCTTGCTGCCCCTGATTGTGCTAATTTTTTTTTCCTTTCTGTGCCCCCTTGCTGCCCCTGATTGTGCTCGTTTTTCCTTTCTGTGCCCCCTTGCTGCCCCTGATTGTGCTCATTGTTTTTTCCTTTCTGTGCCCCCTTGCTGCCCCTGATTGTGCTCATTTTTTTTTCCTTTCTGTGCCCCCTTGATGCCCTGATTGTGCTCGTTTTCCCTTCTGTGCCTGTTTCCTGCCGCTGCGCCCCTGCGGCCCCGCCCCCTCACTGCCCATTCGCTGCTCCATTCCCTGCTCCTCCCTCCCACCTCCCCATTTATGGCGGCCGCTGCGCGCCTAAGGCAAGCCCGTCTGCGCCTGTCCGCGCCGTGACCGCGCCCAGCGCCAGACCCCCTGGTCCGGGCATCCCCCGCGCCCACCACATCAACAGACGCCGATACGACACCAGCACCCTCCACGCACTCAACCCCAGAAAAGATCACGCCTGCTACCAGGCCACCCCGAAGCGCACCCAAGGGCCCTTCACCTGCCGGAACTGCAGCTTCGCCAGCACCCGCCGCGCCAAACCACCGCCCAGGAAAGAACCCAACTACCTCAGATGCATCCTCCTCAACACCCGCTCCGCCCGCAAACACGCCATCGAACTCTGGGACCTTCTCGACTCAACCTCCCCAGACGTCGCATTCCTGACGGAGACCTGGCTGAATCCCGCTTCAGCCCCCGACATCGCCATTGCCATCCCGGACGGATACAAGATCACCCGCAGGGACCGCACCAACGGAGTCGGAGGAGGCATCGCCATCGTCCACAGGAACACCCTCAGAGTCTCAACCAACACCGACGACACCCTCAGCACCGACGAACACATGCACTTCCAGATCCACACCGATCCCAACACCACCCTCAGAGGAACCCTCATCTACAGACCCCCGGACCCTGACCACAGTTCAGCGATTCCATCGCTGACTTCGTCAGCACACACGCCATCGCCTCCACGGACTACATCCTCCTCGGGGACCTGAACTTCCACCTCGAGAACAACAAGGACACCAACTCCACCACCCTGATCGACAACCTCGCCACCCTCGGACTCAGACAGCTCGTGTCTACACCCACCCACGCCGCCGGCCACACGCTAGACTCCATCTTTTCCGCAAGCCCACACGTCTCCTTCAACCACACCTCCGAACCCCACTGGACTGACCACCACTGCATCCACTTCACCTACAGGAAGCCCACCACGCACCACCGCACCGAACAAATGCCTCGCCGCTGCTGGAGCAGAGTCACGGAAGACCAGCTAACCACAACCCTCGCCCTGAGCCCACCCGCCGAACCCTCCGACCCCGACACCGCCGCCCGCAACCTCAGACAGTGGATCGACGACTGCGCCAACACCCTCGCCCACTCAAGAATCCGCCCAACAGCCACACCAGCAAGAAAGCCACCTGGTTCACCGAAGACCTCCAGGCCTCCAAACGAACATGCCGAAAACTGGAGAAGATCTGGCTCCACGAACGGACAGCGGACAGCTATGCCGCCCACAAGAGCGCCACCCGCAGTCACCATCACCTCATCAGATCCGCCAAAAGGGCCTCACTCAAAGACCGCCTAGACAACAACACACACAACAGCAAAGAGCTCTTCAACATCGTGAAGGAACTCTCCAACCCCAGCTCCAACACCAACGACATCCAGCCATCGCGAGACCTGTGCGACTCACTGGCCACTTTCTTCCACCGCAAAATCGCCGACATCCACGACAGCTTCAACACCACAACCGCCCCGGCAACCACCGAGACCACTGCCCCCACAACCACCAACCGCCTGCTCTCCTGGACCAACATCAACGACGAGGACACCAGCGAGATCATGAACACCATCCACTCCGGTTCACCGCTAGACCCGTGCCTTCACCACATCTTCAACAAAGCCAGTACAGCCATCGCGCCCCATCTCCGGAAAATAATCAACATCTCCTTCGAGACAGCAACCTTCCCGGAAAGCTGGAAGCACGCCGAGATCACCGCCTTACTCAAGAAACCCAAGGCAGACCCCAAGGACCTCAAGAACTTCCGACCCATCTCTCTGCTCCCGTTCCCCGCGAAGGTCACCGAGAAAATCATCAACAAACAACTGACCCGCTACCTCGAGGAGAACAACATCCTGGACCCTTCCCAGTCCCGCTTCCGCAGCAACCACAGCACCGAAACCGCCCTCATCGCCGCCACCGATGACATCAGGACCCTGCTAGACAACGGAGAAACAGCAGCCCTCATCCTCCTGGACCTATCAGCCGCCTTTGACACGGTCTGCCACCACACACTACGAACACGCCTTCACGACGCCGGGATCCAAGAGAAGGCCCTGGACTGGACCACATCCTTCCTTTCCGGCAGAACACAAAGCGTCCGCCTCGCCCCTTCCGATCCAAGGCCACCAAGATCATCTGCGGCGTACCCCAAGGCTCCTCCCTCAGCCCAACGCTGTTCAACATCTACATGGCACCCCTCGCCCACGTCGCCCGACAGCACAACCTCAACATCTTCTCCTACGCCGACGACACCCAGCTGATCCTCTCCCTCACCAAAGACCCTCACACCGCCAAAGCCCACCTCCATGAAGGAATGAAGGCCGTCGCCGAATGGATGAGGACCAGCCGCCTGAAGCTGAACTCGGACAAGACGGAGGTCCTCATCCTTGGTTCCAACCCTTCAGCCTGGGACGACTCCTGGTGGCCAACATCACTGGGAACAGCCCCGCCACCCACCGACCACGTACGCAACCTAGGGGTCATCCTCGACCCCACCCTCTCCATGACTAAGCAGGTCAACGCCGTTTCCTCATCCTGCTTCAACATCCTCCGAATGCTCCGCAGGATCTTCAAGTGGATCCCCACCGAAACAAGAAAAACAGTCACCCAGGCCATCGTCACCAGCAGGCTGGACTACGGAAACGCCCTCTACGCAGGAACGACGGCTAAGCTCCTGAGACGGCTGCAACGCATCCAGAACGCCTCTGCACGTCTTATCCTCGACATCCCCCGACGCAGCCACATCACACCTCACCTGAGAGACCTGCACTGGCTCCCTGTCAACAAGAGGATAACCTTCAAGCTCCTCACCCACGCACACAAAGCACTCCACAACTCCGGACCAGCCTACCTCAACAGACGACTCAGCTTCTACACCCCCACCCGCCAGCTCCGCTCGACCAGCCTCGCCCTTGCCACAGTACCCCGCATCCGGAAAACGACCGCCGGTGGCAGATCCTTCTCCCACCTCGCCACCAAGACCTGGAACACCCTCCCCACCAACCTCCGACAGACCCAAGACCTACTGGCCTTCAGAAGACTCCTCAAGACCTGGCTCTTCGATCAGTAGCAGCACCACCCCCCTCTTCCCCCAGCGCCTTGAGACCCTCGCGGGTTTGTAGTGCGCTTTATAAGTGACATGATTGATTGATTGATTGATCTCTCACTGAATCAAAAAGCACCCTTTGAAGTGTACAGGGGAAACCTCGCTCTCCCTTCTCCAGAGTGTCCCATCCAGCTCACAGGAAGGCAGCAAATCACAAATCTGTCTTGGGGGTTTATTCTACCTCCTAATGCTTTCACCAGTCAGGCCTGGGTTGCCAAAATGAAACCCAGAGTCCTCCATGTAATGCATCATTATAGGCACTCTTGAGCTCAGTGTATGTACAAAGCACATGCACTGTTCATCACTGTTACCTCCATGTATTGTGCCATGACAGGCACACATACAGTCAGCACACACATTAACTCTGTGTGCCCTGCTCAGTACTGCAGCCTTCCTGTATTGTGCCACTTGCAAGCACACATACACCCAGCACTCACATCCACTATGCGCACGCTGCACAACACTAAACCCTTAATGTACTGTACTCTTTGCATGTACACATACACCCAGAACATCCACTCACCATACACTCACTGCATAGCACTGGATCTTTCATGTAATGCACTTCTTGTACTTACACATACATCCAGTACATGCTCTCACCGGTGAACAGACATAATATCGAATTTTTAATATCGAATTGCCAAAATATCGAGTTTTTTATATAGAATGGACAGAATATCGAATTGCCAAAATATAGTGGTGCAGAATATCGAAATTCAGGTAAGAAATATCGATTGTCATAATATCGACAGTCATAATATAGTTGTTAAAAATATCGATTTTTTTTATAGTGTTTTAAGTGTTAGTATATGTGTTAAAAGTATGTATTATTTTTGTAATGTATGTTTTAATTTTTTTAAAGTAATGAATTTGATGTTATTTAATTTTTGCGTAATTTAATTCCATAGCGGGTTGTGGGTTTATAGGGGAATAGGGTGGGAAGTAATTTAATTATAGTAAATTAAATATTAATTTTTAGGAATTATTAATATTTTTAATTTAATTTTGCGTTTTAGTTTTGTTGCGGGTTGTTGGTTTATAGGGGAATAGGGTGGGAAGTAATTTAATTGTAATTAAGTAATAATTTTATTTATTTAATGGTATTGATAAATAATTCATTGTTAATTAATTATTAATTGGTCATCAATTTTTATTAATTGGTAATTAATTTTTATTAATTGGTAATTAATTTTTATTAATTTTTTAATTGATAGTTATATTAATTGTATTAATTTATTATTCAGAGCGGGTTGTGGGTTTATAGGGGAATAGGGTGGGAAGTAATTTAATTGTAATTCAGTAATTATTTATTTTTATTTATTGGTATTGATTATTAATTTATTGTTAATTAATTTTTATTTGGTAATTAATTGTTATTAATTGGTAATTAATTTGTATTAATTGGTAATTAATTTTTATTAATTGATTAATTGATAATTATATTAATTGTATTAATTTATTATTCGGAGCGGGTTGTGGGTTTATAGGGGAATAGGGTGGGAAGTAATTTAATTGTAATTAAATAATTATTGAAAATATTTTTGTGTATTGATAATTAATTTACTGTTAATTAATTATTAATTGGTAAACATTTTGTATTACTTATTAATTTTTGGTATTGAAAATTAATTGGTTGTTAATTAATTATTAATAGGTAATTCATTTTTAATAAATAATATTTATTGGTATTTATAATTAATTAATTATTAAATATGTTGTAATTGGTAATTAATTTTAATTAATTTTTTATTGGTATTGATAATAATTTTTTTAAATTTAAATATTAAATCATTACTTTCCCTACTGTTGCACTCACTGGAGTGGGAATAGTAATTTTTACCCTATGCTATCCAACGCTTTCCCTACTGTTGCACTCACTGGAGTGGGAATAGTAATTTTTACCCCTACGCTATCCAACGCTTTCCCTACTGTTGCACTCTCTGGAGTGGGAATAGTAATTTTTACCCCTACGCTATCCAATGCTTTCCCTACTGTTGCATTCTCTGGAGTGGGAATAGTAATTTTTACCCTCCCGCTATCCAACGCTTTCCCTACTGTTGCACTCACTGGAGTGGGAATAGTAATTTTTACCCCTACGCTATCCAACACTTTCCCTACTGTTGCACTCTCTGGAGTTGGAATAGTAATTTTTACCCTCCTGCTATCCAACGCTTTCCCTACTGTTGCACTCACTGGAGTGGGAATAGTAAATTTTACCCTCCCGCTATACTACGCTAAAAATATTGAATATTTGTTATTAATATTACGTTAATATATATGTATTAAAAAATAAAATGCATGTTTATTTTTTTTAACTTACATTAAATATTTATTAATATTAAGGTTATTTAAGTATTTTTAAGTATGTTTTAGTTAATTATATGTATTATTTTATTAATTTTACATTACTTTTAAGACATTTAAAAAATTCGATATTTTGACTATATATTTTACAACGATATTTTGGATTCGATATTTTTGTACTTACCTGTTTGTAGATAGGAATTCGATATTCTGGCATTCTATATTTTTTCCTCGATATTTTGCCAGGTCGATATTTTGCCAGGTCGATATTCTGTCAGTGATCCGCTCTCACCATGCATGCACTGCACAACACTTCTGTATCCCTGTTTTGTACCCTTCCTAGGCACACATACATCCAGCACAGAGTCAACACTCCTGCACTGCACATCACTTCACATCTAGCTGATGTAGGAAAAGGGTGAGTTAAGCACACAGAAGTGGAACTTTAAAAAGTGAGTGAGTTTGTAGGCCTCACTCCATTGACACAGGTTAAAAAGGACCTGTTCACTCCTACTGATCACTACACTGTATGCTGCCACCACTACACCCATGCTACTTAATTCCTGCTGAAGGCAGTAACCTTCCACCCCCATGAAGGTAGCCCTTTGGGTGCCTCTACCAGTCCAGCAAGAGCACAATCCATGAGACAGGCTCATGGCATGGCACATATACGAATGATCCGTGTCTGCCTATGACAACAAAAATCAGCATTAGGGATCCAGACAACAGTACAGTTGGGCACTCAGGGCAGGGGAACACGTCCATTACCATGGAGAGGACTGTTCCATCCCAACAAAGAGCTACTCTCCGGTGATGGAGGCCACCCTTGATGATGTACTGCCCTCAAAAGAAGGTCAGCCCTAAGCTGGACAAACTCTCTGCTACATGGTAGACTGCTACCTTAACGGAGGCAAAATAGACTGTAAGATATTGGAAGACGTGTTGCATCAGGACTATTCCATTAAGGCCAAAACGGCTTTAAATATGCCGCTGAGGAAATAAAAGATAGGAGTTTCTGCTGAAGCTGAATATGTTTCTAATATAATCCTAGCCACAGGTAATTGATCTAAGGAAATCTTCATTATAGTCAGGTCTTAATCTTTTCCAAAGTGTGCCATCTTAGTTATTACACCTTGCCAAGACCTGTAGAGAGGCTTTCTAACTTCTTTGAAGATAAAATCAATGCCATCTGCAATTAGCTTGTTTTCTCAAGCAAACTTGTTGACTCGATTATCTGTGACCAGCCTTGACTGTCCAGGAGACTCAGCTGCCCCACATAATGTACCTTGGCTTGATCAGTTCAATGGGCTGACACTGGAATAGCTTCTTGCTACAGCGGGCGCACCAAAGTTTGGCTCCTCACTGGTTCCTATTGCTCCACAATTTTGTGTTCTGGCCAAGTCAGCTCTTTTCGCGTTTTGCTGGAGTAGTGTAATAGCTCTCCTACCTACGCCTGGATCCCAGTGGAGTGGAAAAGGTAACTAATTGAGCCCCTGTTAAAAAAGCCACATGCAGACCAAAATGTCCCCTCCTTCAGCCCATATCGCTCCTTCCCTTTGAAGTCAAATTTCTAGAGAAGCGTGCCAACCAACCGCTATCGGGCTTTCTTGACCAAGATTATATTTTAGAGCTCATACAGTCTGGTTTTCGACTAGCATATTGTGCATTGCTGTCAGTCCTTAATAACCTGAGAATGTTAGAAGACAAGGCAGAGCCAGCTGCTTTAGTACACATTGCTATGTCCCCTGCATTTGATACAATGTCACGCTTTGTCTTTCTAACCGGACTTAAGACCCCTAGGATTTGCGGGAGAGCACATCGGTGATGTAAATCCAGTCTCAAGGATAGACAACTAGTGGTCTACTTACCCCCTCACGTGTCAGCTTATAAATCATGGGTCAAGGAGTACCACAGGGGTCTGTACTGAGACCAACTCTGTAGTGAGCCAAACGGCCACTACTAAACACTGTAGCAGCAATCATCCGAGGGGCCGGGCACGGCTCCTCGGCTATAGATAAAGGGTGCGGGGTCGCTCGTGATGCCACCATGGACTAGCACTGTGACTGGTGTGGTTGTGTGTCCTAAGTCCTTCAAGGTACTAGGCCCTGTCCTATATAGATCACCCCACGCCACCACTTTATATTGGCGACGAGGGGATACCTACCCCGTGGGCTTAAGCACAGGCTGGGGACATGCAGCAGTGGAGGTGCTGCATTCGGCGGCCAGCACAACCATCCGCACCACTTCACCGCAAGACAGCAGAGGTGGGACATGCCGGAGGTGCGCCAAAGATCGGAAGTGGACTGGAAGGCTGAAGCAGCCCGGTGGTGCGGAATGCCATCCTCGGTAAGCAGAGCAGCAACAAAGCGAAGAATTGCTGCTGGTGCTGGCGGAAGGTGTGCCGCTTGAAGGGAGGTGTCCGGTAGGTGAGGAGGCCTCTGTGAAGTGCCCGGAAGGAGTGAAGCAGCCGCACGACACATCCAGGCCCTAGCGCACGCGGAGAGGAGGGGGCGTGGCCTCAGACACAGTGACGCGTAGAGCGAGCGAGAAGGCCACAGGAGAGGAGCGGCCTAGCTCCAGGTGAAAAGGGGACATAGCGGCAGAAACAGAGCGGAGTGGGCCGCAGCAGGGAGCGGAGACAGCCCTGAAATAAGACAGCACACTACAAAACAAAATTGGTCTAAGGACAAGGTCACAAGGGGCCATAAGAGTGGACGACACAGACATAGCAGAAAAAAAAATCAACAAAGAAGACACCAAGAAAGAGAGGAAAGAGAACAACTTCATCAGGGAAAACAAAATAGTGGGCAGGAAAAGAAGCCAGCAACCATATACTCTGAAAAAAGAAAAGTGACACATAAAGTGAAACATGTCTGAACAAGAGAATGAGGATCAAGAACGGCATCATGAAATATGTGCACAGTCCACGCTAGCAGCGTTACCGCCGTTTAGTCAACTTGCTGACCCGGCCACTGCAGCACCAAGGTGGAGGAAATGGATAGGAAGATTGGAGAATTATTTTCTCGCAGCGCTCGAAACGGATGGAACGGTGAAACGCTCAACCATGCTACACATGGGAAGGGACGAACTGTATGACCTCTTCCAAGATTTGCCAAACACGGGAAACAATGATGATTACAATGCAGTGGTAGCTGCGCTCGATAGATACTTCGATCTGCAACTAAACCCTTATTATGAACACTTCATTCTAAGACAGGCTCGCCAGCATGAAGGGGAGTCGGTAGACATGTTCTTTGCGTGTCTGCGAAAACTAGCCAGCACATGCACGGGCATTGATAAACAACTGGAGATACAAGCGCAACCAATCCAGGGGTGCCTGTCAGCAAAGCTAAAGAAGTTGATCCTCCGTCAGCCAGGAATATCACTGAATGAAATATTGATTCTGGGCAAATCTCATGAACTAGCCAATGTGAGAGCGGGAGAGATGGAATTAGCCCTGGTCCACAGAACACCGACGACCACGCACATGGCACCGGGAAATACCAAGGAAGAGCGGATGGACGCCATCCGAAGAGGTGCTGGGCGAAGAAGAGGTAAATTCCCAGCTGGGGCGGCACCGAAAGTGTGTGGGAATTGTGGATTTGCCAGCCATCCGTTGAGGAACTGCCTGGCAAAAGGGAAAACATGTTTGCACTGTGGAAAGACCAACCACTTTGCAAGGGTGTGCCGGAGTGAAATAAAAGCAAAGAAGGCTGGAAAAGTGAGGGGGGTCTCAGAAAGGGAAGAAGAACAAGGCTCAACAGCCATGGTGAGCCAACAAATGAAACACTTAGAGGAGGAGGAAGACGACGATGGGGATGTGTTCACAGTGTCGTTTTCAGGAAGACAGAACCAGAAGAAGAGACTTCCACCCATCTGCATGGTCAAAGTGAATTGGGTAACGATAACAGCGCTTATAGACACAGACACTTCAGTGAACATACTAGATGGAGAGCAGTATCTGCAACTGAAACCTTTCCCGCTCCTGGAAAAGACCAAGGCCAAAATATATAACTATGGAGGAGCCAGTCCCATACCCCTCCAAGGAGTTAACGAGGTGAACATGCGAAGTTGGTCCAGGGACCTACGAACCAGATTTTATGTCACGAAGGAAAGCGCAAGCACTCTGCTAGGATGTCACACAGCAGAGGACCTGGGACTAGTATTATTTGCAAACCAAAGTACATCAGTCACATGCTGAAGATATCATGGGGGAGTTCCCACACCTGTTTGAGGGCCTAGGATGCCTAAAGAGGGTCAAAGTCAAGTTGCATATCGACAAGACAGCGAGACCTGTGGCACTGAGACACTGACGAGTGCCATTTCACCTTCGGCCTCGCTTCGAAGCAGAACTAGACCGACTAGAGAAGGAAGGTGTCATTGAGAAGGTGTCTGGACCAACACCGTGGGTATCTCCCCTCATCATAGCTCCCAAACCTAAGCAACCGGGGCCATAAGGTTGCGTGTAGATATGCGCTTGCCTAATAAGGCGATAAAGGTGGAAAGGCACATCACCCCGACAATTGATGAGATTGTGACAGACATCAATGGAGCCAAGTGGTTCTTTAAGGTGGACTTAAACTCTGGGTATCATCAGCTGTTGAGGGCAGCTGATTTATAACAACATTTTCTATGCACATAGGGCTAACATGGTTCAAAAGACTGAGTTTCGGAGTATCCTCCGCAGCGGAGGTATTCCAGAATGACATTAGAGAAACGCTCTCTGGATTGGTGAGCGTCATCAATGTAAGCGATGATGTGCTGATATTTTTAGATACCCTTGAAGAGCACCACGCCAGGCTGAGAGCCACGTTACAATGACTGGAGGAGCAAGGACTTACTCTGCGCAAGAACAAATACTTGTTTTACACCAATGAGGTGGGGTTCTTTGGATATCGGTTCTCAAAGGAGGACCTACAAGTGGACCCAGCAAAAGTTGAGGCGATCTGAGAGGCAGCTATCCCACAAAACCCCACAGAAATGCGCAGCTTCTTGGGGATGGTCAATTACTGTGGGCGCTTTATCCCCCAGTTGGTGACCCTGACGGAACCCTTGCTCAAATTGACAAAGAAAGAAAAGCAGTGGGAGTGGACAGGTGAAACAGCATGTGCATTCAAAGAAGTGAAGGGGGCTTTGCTTCAAGGGGCCACTGTTGCCTACTTTAAATGTGGAGGAAGGACAGAACTGATCGTTGATGAGAGCCCGATGGGGCTAGGAGCTGTCTTCCTATAGCAGAAGGAAGGGGACGAGTGGTTGCCTACTGCATATGCCAGTTGTGCGTTAAAGGCAGTGGAAACCTGGTATGCACAGACCGAAAGGGAAGCCCTAGCCATCATATGGGCGTGCCAGCATTTCCATATATATCTATGCAGACACAAGTTCAAAGTTATAACTGATCACGAACCTCTTGTCCCATTGTTCGGTGGATCGGCAAGGAATGTACCACCCAGAATAGAAAGGTGGGTGGTACAGCTACAACAATACGGCTTTGACGTTGCATATCACCCAGGGGCGAGCAACCCTGCAGACTATCTGTTGAGGCATCCGATGGCTGACGACCCCAAGGCACACCAAGAACCGGATGGAGGAGTAGAGTATTTCGTAAGGTTCGTCACTAAAAATGCGTGCCCCAGAGCCATTTCCATTGAAGAACTGGTGGAAGCAACGAGAACGGACAGTTGTTTAAGAAAGGTAAAAGAGGACTTGAAGGCATGCCAGTGGAAGGATTTCCTGTGGGGGACAGGTGGCCTCATCGATAAAGAGAGGGAAACACTAATGAGCCTGTGGAAATGCCACGACAAATTAAGTGAAAGTGCAGAAGGGCTCATACTGAGGGGCCAGCAGATAGTGATCCCAAGAAGTCTAAGGAGACACACTGTGGAACTGGCTCATCAAGAACATCAAGGCCTAGTAAAAACAAAACCACAGCTGTGGTCAAGTTTGGTTCACGGCGGCTGACAGGCTGGTGGAAGAAACGGTGAGGGGATGCCATTCATGCACCATTTCAGAAGTTGAAGGAGCTGTGCTTTCTATCATCACGGAAGAACCCTGTGAAAAGCCATGGTCGATGGTCAACATGGACTTCGGTAGCTTTCCGGATGGTCGACTATCATTGGTGGTAATTGATAGCCATTCCAAATTCCCCGCTGTGGAGCTCGTACAATCCACTGCATTCGAATATGTCAAGCCAGTGTTGGAGAAGATATTCGTGATGCTGGGAATCCCGGATGGAGTAAAAATGGACAACGAGCCACCCTTCCAAGGAGTGGAGTTCAAGGAGCATCTACACAGTCTCAATGTTTGCCACCGAAAAATGACTCCTCAGTGACCGCAAGCAAATGGATAGGTAGAATGCTTTATGAGGACTTCAAACAAAGCATTGCGAATTGGAGTAGAACATGGAGAAAATCTGGAAGTGTGTCTACATCAGTTTTTAAGTGCATATCGGCAAACTCCGCATTCCACAACAGGGTGTGCTCCCAGCGAGATAATCATGAAGAGACCGGTAAGAGATCTGGTACCTGTCTGCTCGGCGTGGGTACCTGCTACCCTCGATCTGGAGGCGGTGCAGAACAAGGGAAAAGTGACCAATGTGTGGGCAAGTCAAAAAAGAAACGCCCAGAAGCTGAACTTGAGACTGGGAGATATAGTGGTAGTCAAAGACAGACATCCGGGGTGGAAGTACAGGACCCCTTTTGAAAAAGAGAAGTGGGAAGTAGTTGGAATCAAACAAACCATGGTTACGGCAGAAAGAGGGATTATCCTAGTGTCAAGAAACATTTCTTGGTTCAAGAAGGTGGGGACCACGAAAGAGTTGAGGAACCGGGCAAACGAAGAGATGAGAGCAGAAAGCCCCAGAAATGTAGAAAATGATCAGGACATTCACGAAGGAGATGAATATGAACTGCTCGAACCCAATCAACCGGCACTGAGCCCTGGAAGTGGTGGACCCGGGCTGAGAAGCCATCAGAAACAGCATGCAGACATTCGTACCAGCTGAGACCTGATCCTCGACCGAACCAACTTCTAAAGTACTTTGTATGCTAAAAATGAGGAAGTGTTCTTGGTCTCAGGATTACACACCCCATTGCTGAACTTTTTGATTTGGGCCTGGAGTAGTATTGTTATGCTCTGTGTTTTGTTTTGTGTGTTGTTCCTTCCCTCAAGGTTAGGAGGGCTTTAGTGAGCCAACCGGTCACTTCAAAACATTGTAGCAGCAATCATCCGAGGAGCCACGCACGGCTCCTCGGCTATAAATAAAGGGTGCGGGGTCGCTCGTGAAGCCAGCATGGACTAGCACTGCGACTGGTGTGGTTGTGTGTCCTAAGTCCTTCCAGGTACTAACTGGCACATGCATCAAGGAAGGCTTTTGCGATTCCTTAATTGCGATTATTAAGGCATCGCAATTAAGGAATCGCAAAAGCCTATGCATGTAGGAATCGCTATAAAAATAGCGATTCCTAAAGATTCCTTAATTGCGACTCGCAATAGAGGCCCATAGGAATGAATGGGAATTGCATTCGCAATTTGCGAGTACCCAATAGGTACTCGCAAATTGCTCTTGCAATTTCAAGGGTGCAAGGGTGTCAAAAGGACACCCTGTTGCACCCCTGAAATCTGCATATGAGTACATCTTGCACACACACATGCCCCAAGGGCATGTGTGTGTGTAAAATGGAACTTTGAAAAATGCACTTTAGTGCATTTTTCAAAGTTTTTGCAAATTACCATCAAGTACAAATTGATGGTAATTTGCGACTCTATTAGCGAAATCGCTAATTTTTTACTTTAATGCATTGCATTTAAGGAATCTCAATTAGCGATTCCTTAAATGCAATCGCAAGTTAAGTAATCGCAATTTAGAGATTACTTAAATTGCAATTTTTGCATTTGGGATGATGCATCCCAAATGCAAATATACCGGTCGCAAAGGGGCAGATTCTGAGAATCTGCCCGTTTGCGACCGGTTTTTCTTTTGATGCATGTGCCTGTAAGCCCTGTCCCATATAGATCACCCCACTCCACCTCCAACAGCCTCGGGAGCTGGGGAAGAGCTTCCCCAACTCCCGAGGCTGCATGCACGGTTTCCCTGAAATGACGATCAGCGCGCACGTCCCGCTGTCGTCATTTCAGTAGAAACCGAAACTGAAATGAGCCAAGAGGCTCATTTCAGTTTCGCTTTCTACGTACTCAGGGGGCTATCTCAGCCCCCTAAGCACGTAGAAAGACGGGAGAGGTATCATTGGAAAGGGGAGAATCTCCCCTTTCCAATGGTACCCCTCCCCAGTGGATCCCTGCTTGGCGATCTCCCCAGGAGGGCGATCCCCAAGTTTTTGCAAATTACCATCAAGTACAAATTGATGGTAATTTGCGACTCCTATTAGCGAAATCGCTAATTTTTTTACTTTAATGCATTGCATTTAAGGAATCTCAATTAGCGATTCCTTAAATGCAATCGTAAGTTAAGTAATCGCAATTTAGAGATTACTTAAATTGCAATTTTTGCATTTGGGATGATGCATCCCAAATGCAAATATACCGGTCGCAAAGGGGCAGATTCTGAGAATCTGCCCGTTTGCGACCGGTTTTTCTTTTGATGCATGTGCCTGTAAGCCCTGTCCCATATAGATCACCCCACTCCACCACTTTACAAACTCCATTCAGCATGCACATCCGTCCTTTAAATACTTTGGTCAGGTAGTATGGTGTTGACTGCATGAACTATTTTGTTTTGCAAAAGTATTTTATTGGGTTTTCTTAACCCCTTCGGTGCGTCGGACGGCCCCCGGCCGTCCGACGCACCTGTGCTCATGTGCGTCGGACGGCCCCTGGCCGTCCTCGCACATGGCACAGGGAATCCCTCTGGTGCGGGCACCAGAGGGATTCCCTTAACCCCTCCAACAGCCTCGGGAGCTGGGGAAGAGCTTCCCCAACTCCCGAGGCTGCATGCACGGTTTCCCTGAAATGACGATCAGCGCGCACGTCGCGCTGTCGTCATTTCAGTAGAAACCGAAACGAGCCAAGAGGCTCATTTCAGTTTCGCTTTCTACGTACTCAGGGGGCTATCTCAGCCCCCTAAGCACGTAGAAAGACGGGAGAGGTATCATTGGAAAGGGGAGAATCTCCCCTTTCCAATGGTACCCCTCCCCAGTGGATCCCTGCTTGGCGATCTCCCCAGGAGGGCGATCCCCAAGCAGGGATCCACCCACTAGGCACCAGGGAGGGGGGAGCGGCCCCTTGGGCAAGTGCCTTTGCTCCCCCCATTTTATTTTGGGCACAGTCAGTCTTTCTGCGGGCAGTAGCCCCCAATCTGCCCCCCCGGGGGGGCAGAAAGCCCACTAAACACCAAGGATTTTTTTTAACTTGGAATTAGGGGTGGGGGCTGCCCAATATGGGCATGCCAATGCCCCCACCCCTTTGCCACAAAATTACAGTCTTTCTGCCCCCCCTACGGGGGGAAGATGGGGCAGTAGCCCCCAATCTGCCCCCCAGAGGGACAGAAAGCACCCTCGATGCAAGGGAATATTTGTTTTATAGGCCCGGGGTGGGGGCTGCCCAGAATGGGCATGCAAATGCCCCCACCCTACCCCCAAAGAAAACAAAAGACTTTCTGCCCCCCCCAGGAGGCAGATGGGGCAATAGCCCCTGATCTGCCCCCCCGGGGGGGGGGCAGAAAGCCCACTAAGCGCCAGGGATTTGTTTTATATAGGTAGGGGTGGGGGCTGTCCAGAATGGGCATGTCAATGCCCCCACACCCCCAAAAAAATGCTACAGTCTTTCTGCCCCCCCGGGAGGCATATGGGGCAATAGCACCTTATCTGCACCCCCCGGAGTGCAGAAAGACCATTAGCCACCAGGGATTTTTTTTCTTCCAAAGTTCATGGTGGGGGCTGCCAAGAATGGGCATACCAATGCCCCCCACCCACCCCAAAAAAGATGCCACAGTCTTTCTGCCCCTCCCAGGAGGAAGATAGGGGCAGTAGCCCCTGATCTTCCCCCCGGAGGGGGCAGAAAGCCCACTATGCGCCAGCAATTATGCATGGTTGGGGGCTGACCATAATGGGCATCCAAAGCCCCAGACCCCCCAAAAGAATAGCCACAGTCTTTCTACCCCCCTCGGGGGCATATCGGGGCAATAGCCCCTGATTTCCCCCCTCCCCAGGGCAGCAGAAAGCCCCCTTGGCATTGACTTTTTTTTCGGTAAGTGCCTACCTGTGGATTTTGGGCCCTAGCGCAGCCGGCACCTAGGGAAACATAGCAAACCTATATAATTTTGAAAACTAGACACTGAGGGGAATCCAGGATGGGGGGACTTGTGTGGCTCTCACTAGGTTCTGTTACCCAGAATCCCTTGCAAAGCTCAAAATTTGTCCAAAAAAACACATTTTCCTCACATTTCTGTGATGGAAAGTTCTGGGATCTGCATGGATCCACAAAATTCCACCCACCACGCATTTCCCAAAGTCTTCCGAGAAAAATGGTACCTCACTTGTGTGAGTAGGCCTAGTGTCCGAGACAGGAAACAGCCCAAAACGCAATGTGGACACACCACATTTCCACAGTGAAAACGGACCCTTTTTTTGCAAAGTGCCTAGCTGTAGATTGTGAACCCTAGCTCTGCCGGCACCTAGGGAAAGCTAGCAAACATATACATTTTTGAAAACTAGACACCCAGGGGAACCCAGGATGGGGTGACTTCTCTGGCTCCCACCAGGTTCTGTTACCCATAATCCCTTGCAAACCTCAAACTTTGTAAAAAAAAACACATTTTCCTCACATTTATGTGATGGAAAGTTCTGGAATCTGCGTGGGACCACAAACTTCCACCCACCCCGCATTCTCCAAAGTCTCCCGATAAAAATGGTACCTCATTTGTGTGGGTAGGCCTAGTGCCAGCGACAGGAAACTGCTCCAAACGCAACATGGACACCACATTTTCACAGTGAAAACTGACCCTTTTTTTGCAAAGTGCCTAGCTGTAGATTTTGAACCCTAGATCTGCCGGCACCTAGGGAAACCTAGCAAACATATACATTTTTGAAAACTAGACACCCAGGGGAATCCAGGTTGGGGTGACTTGTCTGGCTCTCACCAGGTTTTGTTACCCAGAATCCCTTGCAAACCTCAAACTTTGTAAAAAAAAACACATTTTCCTCACATTTCTGTGGTGGAAAGTTCTGGAATCTACATAAATCCACAAATTTGCTACCACCCAGCGTTCCCCCAGGTCTCCCGATAAAAATGGTACCTCACTCATGTGGGTGCCCCAAGTACCCGCGATGGGCAAGGGCCCAAAACGTATTGAGGAGACATCAAAATGACCTATCACAAAACAACCTGGTTTTGCAAGGGGAGTCACCTGGGTTTTTGGCCCCGGGCTCGGCGGCCATCTTGGGAAACTACCAAACCCATACATTTCTGAAAACTAGACACCCGGGGGAGTCCAGCGAGGTATGACTTGCATGGGTCCCTCAACGTTTTCCTACCCAGAATCCCCTGCAAACCTCAAATTTAGCTGAAAAAAATCACTTTTTTCTCAGATTTCTGTCTGGGAAAGTTCTGGAATCTACGTGGATCCACAAATTTTCTACCACCCAGCGTTTCCCCAGGTCTCCCGATAAAAATGATACCTCACTCGCGTGGGTGGGTCAAGTACCCGCGACAGGCAAGGGCCCAAAATGTATTGAGGAGACATCAAAATTACCTATCACAAAACAACCTGGTTTTGCAAGGGGGGTCACCTGGGTTTTTGGCCCTGGGCTCGGCGGCCATCTTGGGAAACTACCAAACCCATACATTTCTGAAAACTAGACACCCGGGGGAGTTCAGCGAGGTATGGCTTGCGTGGATCCCCCAATGTTTCCCTACCCAGAATGCCCTGCAAACCTCAAATTTAGCTGAAAAAACCACATTTTCCACATATTTTTGGGTGGAATCACTGTGCCGGCACAAATGTCCTACCCCACAGCGTTCCTCTCAGTCTCCTGAGTAAAATGATACCTCACTTGTGTGGGTGGGGCAAGGGCCTGTAACTGGGAAGAGCCCAAAACATAGGGATTTAGGATATAGCACCGATAATTCTAAGCGCTACATTTTAAAAAAAATAAGTTTTTAGCCAATTCTGCATTGGACACCCACACAAGTGAGGTATCATTTTACTCGGGACACTAAGGAGAATGCTGTGGGGTAGGATATTTGTGCCGGCACGGTGATTCCACACAAAAATATGTGGAAAATGTGTTTTTTTCAGCTACATTTGAGGTTTGCAGGGGATTCTGGGTAGGGAAACGTTGGGGGATCCATGCAAGCCATACCTCGTTAGACTCCCCCGGGTGTCTAGTTTTCAGAAATGTGTGGGTTTGGTAGGTTTCCCTAGATGGCGGCGAGCCCGGGGCCAAAAAACTGGGTGCCCCCCAAACCAGGTAGTTTTGTTATAGGTAATTTTGAGGTCTCCACAGTATGATTTGGGCCATTTCCTGTTGCAGCCACTATGCCTACCCACACATGTCAGTTACCATTTTTATCGGGAGACCTGGAGGAACACTGGGTAGTAGGAAATTTGAGTCAGCCCAGTGATCCTACAACTTTCTCACACAGAAATGTGAGAAACAAATCGATTTTTTCAACATAATTTGAGGTCTGCAGGGGATTCTGGGTAGGGAAATGTTGGGGGACCCACGCAAGCCATACCTTTCTGGACTCCCCCGGGTGTCTAGTTTTCAGAAATGTATGGGTTTGGTAGGTTTCCCTAGATGGCCGCTGACCCCGGTGCCAAAAACTCATGGGACTCCCCTTGCAAAACCAGGTTGTTTTGTGATAGGTAATTTTGATGTCGTCTCAATAGGTTTTGGGCCCTTGCCTGTCGCGGGTACTTGACCCAACCACGCGAGTGAGGTACCATTTTTATTGGAAGACTTGGGGGGAATGCTGGGTAGTAGGAAATTTGTGGATCCACGCAGATTCCAGAACTTTTCCACACAGAAATGTGAAAAAAAGTGATTTTTCAGCTAAATTTGAGGTTTGCAGGGGATTCTGGGTAGGGAAATGTTGGGGGACCCACGCAAGCCATACCTTGCTGGACTCCCCCAGGTGTCTAGTTTTCAGAAATGTATGGGTTTGGTAGGTTTCCCTAGATGGCTGCTGACCCCGGGGCCAAAAACTCAAGGGACCCCCCTTTCAAAACCAGGTTGTTTTGTGATAGGTAATTTTGATGTCGCCTCAATTGGTTTTGGGCCCTTGCCTGTCGCGGGTACTTGACCCACCCACCCACACAAATGAGGTACCATTTTTCTCAGAAGGCTTTGGGGAATGCAGGGTGGGTGGAATTTTGTGGATCCACACAGATTCCAGAAATTTCCACCACAGAAATGTGAGGAAAATGTGTTTTTCTTTTTACAAATTTTGAGGTTTTCAAGGGATTCTGGGTAACAGAACCTGGTGAGAGCCAGACAAATCACCCCATCCTGGATTCCCCTGGGTGTCTAGTTTTCAAAAATGTATAGGTTTTCTAGGTTTCCCTATGTGCCGGCAGAGCTAGGGTTCAAAATCTACAGCTAGGCACTTTGCAAAAAAAGGGTCAGTTTTCACTGTGAAAATGTGGTGTGTCCACGTTGCGTTTTGGGCCATTTTCTGTCGGGGGCACTAGACCTACCCACACAAGTGAGGTACCATTTTTCTCGGAAGACTTTGGGGAACGGGGAGTGGGTGGAATTTTGTGGATCCACGCAGATTCCAGAACTTTCCACCACAGAAATGTGAGGAAAATGTGGTTTTTTGGACACATTTTGAGGTTTGCAAGGGATTCTGGGTAACAGAACCTGGTGAGAGCTAGTCAAGTCACCCCATCCTGGATTTCCCTGGGTGTCTAGTTTTCAAAAATGTATAGTTTTGCTAGGTTTCCCTAGGTGCCGGCAGAGCTAGGGTTCAAAATCTACAGCTAGGCACTTTACAAAAAAAGGGTCAGTTTTCACTGTAAAAATAAAGTGTGTCCACGTTGTGTTTTGAGCCGTTTCCTGTTGCGGGCACGAGGCCTACCCACACAAGTGAGGTACCATTTTTATCGGGAGACTTAGGGTAACACAGAATTATAGAGCAACTGTTATTACCCATTGACTTTCGATGCATTTCTGCCTTCCAAATGAAAGACAATGTGTAAAAAGAAGTCATTTTGAAAAATGACCTATAATTCTCATGCTAGTATGGGTACTCACAATTTCGGAACTGTGCAAATATCTACTGTTTCTAAACTCTATATTTTGTTCCAATTTCAGAAATACATAGGTGTCTCTCATACCGATTTTTCCATGTATATATTTTCCCAAATTAATTGCTATATACCCGGTACATAATAAAAAACCACTGCAAGACGCTGCTCAGTTATTGGCTCTGGGTTCGTCGGATTCTTGGTGAACCTACAAGTCCTATATATCCCCTCAACCAGAAAGGTCCATCGGATGTAACGGTATATTGCTTTCAAACAGCTGTCATAATTAGAAGAAGTTACAGGTGAAAACGTTGACACAAATGGCTGTTTTTTTTAACTAATTTTCAATTTTTCCTATATTCAACGTTTAGTTTCTATAAAGAAACCTTGAAGGATCTACACAAATGACCCCTTGCTGAATTCAGAATTTTGTCTACTGTTCTAAAATGTATAGCTTTCCAGGATCCATTATTGCTTTCATACCCATTTCTACCATTAGCTGGAAGGAGGTTGAAAGCACAAAAAATAGCAAAACTAGGCTTTGTCCTAGAAAAATGCCAAAACTGTGTAAAAAATGTTGGTTTTCTGACAAAATTCTGCTTGTCCCTGAAAGCTGGGAAGATGGTGATTTCAGCACCACAACCTCTTTTTTGATACCATTTGCAGGGAAAAAACCAGACGCTTTCACCTGTAGCCCTTTTTCCCCATTTTTCCCCAAAAAATAATTTAGCTGTATTTTGGCTAATTTCTGGGTCCCCTCCAGGGAAATCCACAAACCCTGGGTACCTTTAGAATCCCCATGATGTTGGAAGAAAAGGACGCAAATTTGGGGTGGATACCTTATGTGGTCAAAAAGTTACAGGGGCCTAAGCGCAAACTACCCCAAATAGTAAAAAAAAAGGCTTAGCACAGGGGGGGAAAGGCCTAGCAGCGAAGGGGTTAATGGTACACTGGAGCTGTATTAATTCAAGAGACATACATTTCACTGTGTCGTCGCTGTTGCCTGCATGAACTATGCAGACACCATCCAGCTGTTCAGATCTACCAAGCCCAGTAAAGTCGGTTAAAAATGTTGGTTTCTTTTTGGAAGAGAATCTGCCCTTGTAGAAACAAGCCAATCACTTGACTTCTACCTGCTTTCTCCTGCTAGGAGTGCTGAAGAAAACTGTGCTACTGCTTCCCACACAGGCCAGCCAGATCGAGGCCCATGCGGCTATTCTTAGTCATCTTGACTATTGCAGCTCCTTGTTTTAGTGTGCCCCTTTGATGTGCTGATGAAGATTCAGTGCATCCAAAATGTCCACGGATAGTGTGGTTATGGCTCCTCCTCCTCTGCTTTAGACATGCTGTGTTGGCTCCCTATGAGAAAAAGGACCCTCTTTAAGTCCCTGTGCGTAGTGTATAGGGCCCTTCATCACTTCGACCCATCCTTTTTGAGGAATGCATTCATCATCTATGTCCATGGGAGCTCGCTCCTCTCCCAATCTACATTACTTCTATCTGTTCCTAAATGCATTCAAGTCTAGACCAGTAGCATCGCTTTTTCAGAGGTGGCAGTGCAATTATGCAATACTTTGCTAGGGAAAATCTCCACACTTCTTCACTTTAGAAAGCTTCTAAAGACCTGGTCATGCAGACTGTAAATGATGCTCTCCATTGCATCTGTTTTTATTATTATTTTCCTGTAGGTTGGTATTTGTATTCTGTATCTCATCGCTAGGAGACATTTGAGGTAGTTGCTTGTTTAATAAATGCCATAACATAACATGACAAGCGGGAACAAATAACTGAGAAGGAAATGAAATAGAGGGGATGGGTACATTTTACTCATGAAAAAGTAGGATGACCAAGGAGGGCAGAAGCTGGGAAATAGGATAAAAATAGAAGATCAAGGTACAGAGGGGCTTATTTACAAGCCCCTTGCGCCACTTTTGCGTCACTTTTCCGTCACTTTTCCCATGTTAAAAATGACGCAAAAGTGGCGCAAGGGCCTTGTAAATAAGCCCCAGAGAGAGAGGGAGAAAAAGAGAAAGGGGGAGGTTTGCTGACAGGGAGAGGGGAAAGGAGAAAGAGAAGATTAGGATGAGAGTGGGAGTAAAATGGAGCAATAGAGAGGAGCAGGGGAGGGAAACAGAAAGGGAGTGAGAAGCAGAGAGAAAGCTAAATAAAGAGAGAATAGGTGTCGGAAGGAGAGAGCGAGATGCATCGGGTAAACTAATCTGAGACACAGAGAATTAGAATGACTTGTCCAAGGTCACAAGCACTAGCGACCGGTGTAAACTGGCACTGAATATTTGACAGAATGATGCGTGGTAAACTTTTAAGACTGGCTGCTGTCCCCATTAACGTGATTTGTATTCTGAACATGATGAGAAACCCTTATCTGATTGACCAGGGACAGAGGGAGCTCACAATGAAGTGCAAACCCAGGCAGCCGAAATGTCAGCAGATGGTAAGGTCAGCTTGTTAGCCACATTTATCTAATTAAAGTGTTTTCACATATTGTCAGGTAAAATTCAGCTGCCATAAAGCCCACATGGTCCTAATTGATCTTCATCAATAAGTCTTTTGCAAACCGAGCTGCCAAAAACCTCGCTATGATCATATAATCTGACCTAATTAGTTAAGTTACTAAAATATCTGAAGACAGCTTTCTTTTACAAAATTGGAATACAAATGAGGCTGGATCTGCCAGGACAGACGAGGCAGAAGAGCGCGTCCCATATTGTGGGAAGCCATAAAACCTGGGCACCACTGACCTTTAAAATCGATTTATGTTGTTGTTTTACAAAGCTTCCGGATTTTGAGTCCACAGATGGGAGTTCGCGTCTTTCTGTCTGCTATTTGGCACTAGTGAGTATACTGGAGAGGCGAAGGGACAGAGAATGTCTAGCTCGTGTGAAATGCGTCTGCATTGTGTGGAAAATTCAGAAAAACAAGTTACAACTGCATGTTAAATAAACAAAATACTAAGCAATTAAATAAGTAAAAGCTTATTCGTGACGTAGGGACGCCTATTTATATGTAGTACTGAGAGAATGCTTCTCTGTCACTACTGCGCGGTGCCGGAGGAGGAGAGACCCTCGTCTCGCTGGTATGGCTGTTGTGATTGTGAATGTGGTGTGCCGGCACCAGCAGTTCTTTCCCGAACACTCCTTCTAATAAATGACGTGTGCATAATTGCTGCATTTACATACATAGGAGCATTTGTGTGACATATGTACATATTTTCAGAAGCAGACTTTGTGCAGTGCTTCAGCGGCCACTAGTTCAAAAATTTGTGATCGAAAGTAAAGGTATGCAAAGGATAAGTTATGATTTTGCTGGTTCACGTTTATTTCCTGGCACCTCATGCATAATATAAGCGTGTACAGGTAAGAAGCGCCATTTGCACATGCTGCTACTCCAGATCGCTTTGATTTGTTGATGCATTCACTTTTGCCTTTTTGTTTTTGAAACATTTTTTTCCCCTGAATAGTCTTATGAACCCGTAACCGGTGAGGATATGCTTCCTTCTTGTGCGTAGTATTTTACCTCTGCACATTTTCTCTTTTTTATAGTCTTCTGTATGTGGCTTTCTGATCCTGTTACTTTAATTCTATAGTTTGGTTGCTATGTTAAATTACTTCCCTCGTATACATTTCTCTGAACGTTTGCTCCGGGGACCGCCACCTCCCCGAGGCTTTTGAAATAATATGCGGGGGCACCCGGCCCCCCGCAGCCCCGGAAACTGCCACCTCCCTGGGGATTTTGAAATAATATGCGGGGGCACACGGCCCCCCTGCAGCCCCGGGGACCGCCAACTCCCCGGGGCTTGTTCGAAAAAAATGCGTGGAGGGGCTCCAGGCCCCCCACGCTGCCCCGGAAACCGCCACCTCCTTGGGGCATTGTTAATTATGTTCGGGGGCTTTGCAGCTCCCCAAACCCCAGGGACCACCACCTCCACGGGGCACACTTTATTCAAGTGCGGGGGTCCGTTGCGGATCCCCGGGGACCACCACCTCCCCAGGGCTATTTTGAGGAAGGGAGAGGGGCTGCGCGGCCCCCCTCCCTGAGCCCTCGATGGCCCTGGGGACCACCACCCCCCAGGGCCGGCTCCTGCAATGTCCCGGGGTGCCCAACCCCGGGACATTGCTGTTTGCTATGGCAGGGTGGGAGCACGGCTCCCGCCCTGCCATAGCAAACTCTTGCTTTGCTTTGTTGAAGCGAGAGCAGGAAACCTGCTCTCGCTTCAACGAAGCAAAGCAGATTGCTTTTGGGCAAGGGGAGCTGCATGTCAGCAGCTCCCCTTGTCCAAAAGCAATGCCGGCTACCACAGGAGGCGGGGAGCCGGCTGGGACCGTGGGGGCATTGGGGCTCCCCCCACGGTCCCCAACATGAGGCCAGGCCCCGGGGGATGGGGTCCCCGGGGCCAATAGTGGCCCAGGGAAGGGGGGCCACATGGCCCCCCTCCCATACATATAAAAAAAACAAGGCCAGGCCCCGGGGGATGGGGTCCCCGTGGCCAATATTGGCCTGAGGAGGGGGGCCACGCGGTCCCACTTTAAAAAAAATATATATATTGGCAGGCCCCGGGGGATGGGGTCCCCAGGGTGAATACCGAATAATGGAAGTGAGGTGTTTTTTTTTTCTTTCGAGTTTGGAGTCGCGACTCCAACGCTGCTCTCAGCGCGGCCCCTCCGTGTAACGTCGCGTTGGATTCGCGAATTCACCTTAAATAAATAATTAAGTAGTATATAATTTAGAAGGTAGTGTTGTATTTGTGAAGTTGTTTTAAAGAGGTACTGTGATTGAAGTTAATGACAAGATTACAATTGATAGAGTTGTTCAAAATATATAAAAATAAAAAGTAATAGACTTGAAAAGTGTGTTGTGTTGTAGTACATTGAATTCATGCTTTTGCGGATTCGCGTTGGGTGCGCGAATCCACAAAAAAAAAATATGTATGTGTATAAAAAAAATTATATTCAATACTATGTTATAGGGTGGCTCTAAAAAGAGCCCTTGTTTTTATTATGAGTTTGTTATAGCTACATGTAAGTGCGGATGCACAGCTTTAGGTTGCTGAGAAAGACTCTGTTTCCTTGATCTGTGAAGTGTACTCCATCACTTCTGTAGATGTCATCCATATCAAAACGTAGATTGTTGTTATAGATGGAGCCCATTCTATGGTCTCTGAGGTAAGCAGAAACAGCTTTATTGAAATAGTTTCTAGCTTTCTCAATCTGTGGACAGAATTGATTTGACCACTTCCATTTCTGTCTTTGGCATATACTAGAGTATACAAAGACAGTTTGAGGCAAAAGCAACATCAGTTGTGCAAAGGTGTCCTTCATTAGCATTTCAAGACCTACCCCAGTCAATGTGCCTAGGTCATTGCCACCACAGTGCACAATCATGAGGCCAGGGGGTTGGAGATTCATGAAGGCTCTACTCTTGTAGTTATGTAATCACTCAGCCAGTACTCATGCACTTACAAAACCACCCACGCACTACGTTTGCACTCCTGTAATCAGTCAGGCAGTACTTTAGTACTTCTGTAATCACCCAGGCAGGACTCCTGGATACATAAAATCACCATCTCACTTCCTATGTACTCCTATAATCCCCCAGATATTACTCCTGCTGTCATGCAATCATCCAGGCACTAGTTATGTACTACCTCTGCAGTTATAGAATCATGCAGTTTCTACCTATGCACTCATGTAATAATCCAGGCACCACTGTTGCAGTCATATAATCACCCAGGCTCTACTGTTGCACTCATCTATTCACCTAGGCACTTTTTAGCGAGTCATGTAAGCCTTCAGGTGCTATTTATACACTTATCCATGCACTAAAACTTTATCTGTGCACTCATGTAATTAGTCAGTCACTCTCCATCTTCTCCTGTAATTACCCAGCGAGTACGTTTGGAGTCATACAATCACCCAAGCACTACCCATGGAGTTTTGCAATCACTCTGGCAGATCTATTACATGCCTCAGTTTCTAGGTTTCACTATATTTTAGAAATATTGTATATATATATATATTTCTTTTAGATATGATGATGATTTTAAAAGGTAGAGACATATGTATGCATGCTTTTAACGATATAGAGAGACTTATGGTTGAGTCATGTAATAGTCTGCTGTTTTATATTTGGGTAGGCCCAACACTCATGCAGTTATAAAAACACCCAAGTACTACCCATTCAGTCTTCCAATGATCCAGGCAGAACATATGCACTGATGGAATCACCCAGGCATTACCCCTGTACTCATGCAATCACCCAGGCGTTAGCTATGCACTCATGCAATCACCAAGATATTACTCATGCAGTCTTTGAATCATGTAGCCAATACTCATGCACTCGGGCACTAACGTTGTACTCTTTCAATCACAGAGGCACTAGCCTTGTACTTATGTAATCACTTAGCTAGTACTCATGGTATTATTAAATCACCCAGGCACTTCCTTTGCACTTATTTATTCACTCAGGTGTTTCGTCAGTAGTCCTGCGATCACCTAAAAAGTACCCATGCTCTTATAAAATCACCCAGGCACTTTCTATGTAGTCATGTAAATCCCCAGATATTACTCTTGTAGTCATGCAATCACCCAGGCATTACGTATGTACTCTTTTAATCCTCTAGACGTTACCCTTGTACTCATGCAATCACCAAAGCATTAGCTATACAGTGCTTCAATCACCCAGGCACTATCCTTGCACTCTTTCAATCACGCAGGCACTACTCTTGTACTTATGTAATCACTCAGCCAGTACTCATGCACTTATAAAACCACCCACGCACTACGTTTGCACTCCTGTAATCACTCAGGCAGTACTTTAGTACTTCTGTAATCACCCAGGCAGTTCTCATGGACTTATAAAATCACCCACTCACTTCCTATGTACTCTAATAATCCTGTAGATAATACTCCTCCAGTCATGCAATTACCCAGGCACTAGTTATGTACTACTCCTGCAGTCATGCAATGATGCAGGCTGTACCTATGCACTCATGTAATAACCCAGGCTCTACCCTTGCAGTCGTAGAATGACCCAGATCCTACTGTTGCACTCATCTATTCACTTACACACTACTCAATGAGTTATCTATATCTTTAGGTGCTATTTATACACTTATTCATATACTCAATGTTTATGTGTGCACTCATGCAATTAGCTAGTCACTATCCATCTTCTTTTACAATTATCCAGTGACTACCCTTCAACTCATTCAATCACCCAAGCACTAGTCATGAAGTTATGCAATCACTCAGGCATATCTATTACATGTTTCAGTTGTAGGTTTGACTATATTCCAGAAATATTGTATACATATTTCTTTTAGATATGATGATGATTTAAAAAGGTAGAGACGTATGTATGCAAGCTTTTAACAATATGGAGATACTTATGGTTCAGTCATGTAATAGTCTGCAGCTTTATATTTGGCTAGGCCCAACACTCATACAGTTATAAAAAAAAAACAAGTACTACACATGCAGTCTTCCAATGATGCAAGTACTACATACGCAGTGCTGTAATCTCTCAGGCATTGGTCCTGCACTGACGCAATCATCGAGGCAATAATCCAAGAAGTACCCATGCAGTTAGAAAATCATCTAGTTACTTCCTATGTAGTCATGTAAATCCCCAGATATTACCCCTGTAGTCATGTAGTCAGCTAGGCGTTACGTATGTACTCCTTTAATCCCCCAGACATTACCTCTGTACTCATGCAATCACCAATGCATTAGCTATACAGTGCTTCAATCACCCAGGCACTATCCTTCCACTCTTTCAATCATGAAGGCACTACTCTTGTAGTTATGTAATCACTCAGCCAGTACTTATGCACTTATAAAACCACCCACGCACTACGTTTGCACTCCTGTAATCACTCAGGCAGTACTTTAGTACTTCTGTAATCACCCAGGTAGTTCTCATGGACTTATAAAATCACCCACTCACTTCCTATGTACTCTAATAATCCCCTAGATAATACCCCTGTAGTCATAGAATCACCCAGGCACTACTTATGTATTTCCTTTGCAGTCATAGAATCAGGCAGTTTCTACCTATGGACTCATGTAATAACCCAGGCACTACCCTTGCAGTCATATAATCACCCAGACTCTACTGTTGCAGTCATCTATTCACCTAGGCACTTCTTATTGAGTCATCTATGGCTTTAGGTGCAATTTATACACTTATCCATGCACTAAACCTTTATGTGTGCACTCATGTAATTAGTCAGTCACTATCCATCTTCTCCTGTAATTACCCAGCGAGTACCTTTGGAGTCATACAATCACCCAAGCACTACCCATGGAGTTTTGGAATCACTCTGGCAGAACTATTATATGTCTCAGTTTCTAGGTTTCACTATATTTTAGTAATATTGTATATATATTTCATTTAGATGTTGATTTGAAAAGGTAGAGACATATGTATGCATGCTTTTAACGATATAGAGAGACTTATGGTTGAGTTATGTAATAGTCTGCTGCTTTATATTTGGCTAGGCCCAACACTCATGCAGTTATAAAAACACCCAAGTACTACCCTTGCAGTCTTCCAATGATTCAGTCACTACATATACACTGCTGTAATCACTCAGGCTTTACTCCTGCACTCATGCAAACATCTAGGCAGTATCTATACACTCATGCAATCACCAAGGTATTACCCATGCACTCTTTGAATCATGTAGCCACTACTCATGAACTTATATAATCACTCAGGCACTAACGTTGCACTCCTTCTATCACAGAGGCACTACACTTGTACTTATGTAATCACTCAGCCAGTAGTCATACTGTTATGAAATCACCCAGGCAGTACCTTTGCACTCCTTTATTCACTCAGACACTACCTCATTACTCCTGCAATCACTGAAGCAGTACTCATACACTCATAAAATCACTCATGTACTCCAGTAATCCCCAGATATTACCCCTGTAGTCATAGAATCACCCAGGCACTACTTATGTATTTCCTTTGCAGTCATAGAATCATGCAGTTTCTACCTATGCACTCATGTAATAACCCAGGCACTACCCTTGCAGTCATAGAATCACCCAGGTCCTACTATTGCAGTCATCTATTCACCTGGGTACTACTCCATGACCTCTCTTTGTCTTCAGGTGCTATTAATACACTTATACATGCATTCAACCTTTATGTGTGCACTCATGTAATTAGCCAGTCACTAGCCATCTTCTCTTGCAATTACCTAGGAACTATGTTTGGAGTTATAAAATTATCGAAGGAGTACGCATGGAGTTATGCAATCACTCACGCAGATCTATTACATGTGTCAGTTTCTAGGTTTCACTATATTTCAAAAATATTGTATACATATTTCTTTTAGATATGATGATTTGAAAAGGTAGCGACATATGTATGCAAACTTTGAATAATATGGAGAGACTTATGGTAGAGTCATGTAATCATGTGCTGCTTTGTATTTGGCTAGGCCCAACACTGATGCAGTTATAAAAACATCGAAGTACTACCCATTCAGTCTTCCAATGATCCAGGCAGTACATATGTACTGATGCAATCACCCAGGTTATTACACCTGCACTCATTAAATCATCCAGGCACTACGTATGTACTCATGCAATCAGCCAGGTATTACCCATGCACTCTTTCAATCACCTAGCTACTATCTATAAACTTATATAATCTCTTAGGTACTATCCTTGCACTCCTTCTATCATTTTAGTTTACCGTCCCCCGGGCCCATCAAAAGTCTTCAGGGAGGCTCTTATTGAGACAGTCAGTGCCCTGGCGGTTAATGCCTCAAATTTTACAGTCATAGGAGACCTTAACCTGCACTTGGATAATCACTCTGACTCCGATGTAGCTAATTTTGTGGCCGATCTTGCAGCCTGCCAGCTCAAGCAACGGGTCTTAGGACCAACACATTCGGCTGGTCACCTGCTAGACCCAGTCTTCACAAATATACCTTCACTTACCGTTCGACCCCCTATCCCGATGGGATGGTCTGATCACTATCTGGTCCCCATGTCCATTCAGGGCATTGTGCCAGCGCGTACTGTAGACAAAACACCCTCCCTTAAACGCCCTTGGCATAAACTGAACTGGGACCAATTCCTTGACCACCTCTCCGCCACCATCCCAGTCTTGCCGGCTGACCCGAATGAGGCCAACTTGGCCTTTAACGATTGGATTAATCAGCCGTTGGATAGCCAGATCCCAGCTAAATTGTCCAGGAATCGCAAATCTAAATCCAACCCATGGTACAACACTAAATTAGCTGAACTGCGCAAAATCTGTAAAAGGTTGGAAAGAATTTGGAGAAGGGATTTTGACCCGGCCTCTAAGGATCGCTACCGGGCAGCCATAAGAAGCTATCACAGGGCCATCCAAGTTGAGCGCGCAGCATTCTATGCTCAGCAAATCAGCGTGAGTCCCAACCCGGCGAAGAGTATCTTTTCGATAGTCTCCAGCCTTAAAACTCAGAAAGGTGCCGTAGGTCCACTGATTATCTCTGATCAGCAGTGTGAAGAGCTCGCCACCTTATTTGTTAGGAAGGTTGAAGACATCTATAAGTGCTTCCCTACGGACCAAGTTGGCCCGTTTGAGGTATCTTGCAACCATACCAACGTCACATTAGAGGCTTTTCCTCCGATCCCTCCGGATCAATTACTCGCCCTATGCTCCAAAATTAAGTCAGGATCTCCGGCCGATCCACTGAACCCTGACCAATTTCGGAAAATTCTACCTACTATCTTGCTTCCCTTAGGCCAGGTGATCAATGGGTCTCTCAATACAGGGGTCGTGCCTACTGCTTGGAAACAGGCCAGGGTGATACCGCTGCTTAAGAAACCTTCCTTAGATCCTAAAAAGCCAGAAAACTTTCACCCAATATCTCTGTTACCTTGGGCCGCAAAGATCACGGAGGCTTATATCAACTCCCTCCTCTCGGACTACCTGCACTCCAACAACAAATTAGATCCTTCCCAGAATGGCTTTCACCCTGGCCACAGCACAGAGTCGGCGCTCCTGGCTGTGACAGAACAGCTTTGGACATCTCTGGATGCAGGGCAGACGTCGGCACTGATCCTTTTGGATCTCAGTGCCGCGTTTGACACAGTGTCCCATGCCATTCTGCTGCGTCGCCTGGAGGAGGCTGGAATTGTAGGCTCTGCCCTGAAGTGGCTCGCCTCATTCCTGGCCGACAGGAGGTTTCAGGTGATAGCCCCCCCTTCACCTCTGGCATCTTTCCCATCACGCAAGGGGTGCCACAGGGCTCCTCCCTGAGCCCTCTGCTTTTCAACCTTTATGTACAACCCCTGGCTGTAGTAGCCAAGAGCAGAGGGATGACCATGGTCTCCTATGCCGACGACACACAGTTGGTGGTGGCCCTCTCAAGCGACTCTAAACAGGACGCTCTTAAGTTTCAGAGCGATCTCGCGGCGGTGGCTGAGTGGATGACCGCCAACTGTCTCCAACTAAATGCTAACAAGTCAGAGGTGCTGTTGGTGGGGAAAGACCATGGTCTGTGGAATGAGCTCTGGTGGCCCAAGAGCCCAGGCACTGCTCCCTCCTCCAAGCAGGCTGTGAAGAACTTAGGGGTTTGGATGGATGCTTCCCTCAACTTCCAGACCCAAACTAAAAAGGTGGCTGGAATCTGTTTTGGGCTGCTGCGAGGACTAAAACACATTCTGGGCTTCTTTGACGCCCCTACTAGGCAAATCATCATTCAGGCCTTGATTTTGTCTAGATTATGCTAGTTCACTGTATTTGGGTGCAAACAAGACCGAAATACAGAGGCTACAGAGGGTACAGAATGCAGCCGCAAGATCTCTCCTCGGTCTGCGCAGAGCCTGCTCTATGACAAACGCCATTAGCCGTCTTCACTGGCTGCCTGTGGCCTGGCGGATTGAGTTCAAGGCTCTCTGTATAGCCTTCAAAGCCCTGAAATTTGCCTCTCCTGGTATTTTGGCCAACCTGCTTTTACCCTACTTTCCCCCCCCCGCCAGCTCCGTTCCATGGGACAACACCGGGGGGTGGTTTCCCGAGTTAGGAGGGTTCGCGCTGGAGGTCGTTCTTTCCGGAACAGAGCGGCCATCCTTTGGAACACGCTGCCTGTCCACATTCGTGGGCTTAACAATTACCTTGAATTTAGGAAAGCCATAAAAACTTTTCTCTTTCCCATTCTGTAGGCCTTCCCGGGGGCCCCTTGCTGACCCTGTCTACCTCAGTGCTTTCAGCGCCGGGACGCCTCTTTGCTGGGGCAGCTGCCGCACGTTATAAGATCCACTAACATAACATAACATAACATATATGTATTACCTTTGTACTTATGTAGTCACTCAGTCAGTACTCATGCACTTATAAAATCACCCAGGCACTACCTTGCACTCCTTCAATCACTCAGGCATTCCCTCAGTACTCCTGCAATCACCCAAGCAGTAGTTATGCAGTTATAAAATCACCCACTGATTTGCTATGTACTCCATTAATCCTCCAGGTATTACACCTCCAGTCATGCAATCACTCAGGCACTAGTTATGTGCTACTCTTGCAGTTGTTGAATCATCTATGTTCTACTGTTGCATTTATATATTCACCTATGCACTACTCAATGTATTTCCTTATTTATAGATGACAATATTTGTTTATAATTATTTTAATAATATTAAATATTTTTTTGAAAGATAATAAACTTTTCTCTTTTTTTTTTTTGAAATTCTCCATAATTATTGAGAAATATTCAGTATGACAAGAAAAGTTGAAAAGAAAAGACAACAAAGAAAACAGAACTATTTAAAGGAGAGAGAAAATCAGAAAGTAGATGAAGTACAACATGTGACGTTAAAGAAAAAGTCTTCTGGTAAGAGAACGAAAGAATTTGTTAAAAGTCTTTTAAAAAATCTAAAAGATTTTCAAAATGGCGAAAAGAGAAAGAAAAGTACTACAAGCAATCAGAAGGAAAAGAAAAAAGGAGAAATGAATACAAAATCAGGTTATAGGAAAACAATACATGTTGAAAAAAGGATGAAAGAATATAAATACATTAGGAAGAGAATGTATAAAAGTAGAGTACTACAAAATCTATTGAAAGATTGCAAGAAATATAAAAGAAGATCTGCATTTTACAAGAAGAAAGAACAGATTGAAAGTGTAGTCGAAAAGGCTTTTGAATTGAAAAGAAAATTTTTATATTAGTATTGAAGAGAATGAAAACATTGAACAAAACAATGCAGTTTATGAAGGAGAAAAGTAAAAGAAAAAGACTGGTTAGTAGAACTAACTTTTGTAAAAGAATTTCGGGTGAATGGAAGCACACTTCTAGTACTGAACCTTTTTTTAATGAAGAAAGCTATTTTCAACAAATTATATTAGTTCATGCTGTTGATACAAGGGGTCGTTATTATGAGGTTAAAAACGGATGTCCAATTGAAAAAGAAAAGATGGTTCCTAGAAATGTGAAACAAGTAATAGCTGAAGAAGTTCAAGGGAGACGTACACAAGCTCCAGTGTATAGGTAGGATTGTAGTAGTATTTGTAGTGTACAACAGGAATCTATTGATATATTACAACATTTCTTACGAGATTATGGTAAAAAAAAGTGTTAAACAAAAGATTAAGATGTTGCAAGGTCTAGATCCTTGTAAAGTGAGAAAATATAGTAACTTGCAGGGTCATTCTCTGGCTTGTTTTTCTAGAAAAGTGTGTAGAAGTACTTTTCATCATTTAAGAATGTTAGCAGTATATCACTCAGAAATGCGGAAGTTAGTGAGAAGATTGTACTATGTAAAAAGTCCTGCATTATGTTTAAGTGAAATAAACACAGCTCTTTTGCATGGTTCAGTATTGGATGTAAAAAGTTTCTGATGATATAGAGTTTAATTTCTTTGGTCCTCAAGAGGAGTGTAGAGAAAGTGAGAGTTTGAAAAGTGTAGGTGTTGAAGAAGAGGTGGAAGATAGTACTACTGAGAAGTTTGCAGAAGAAATTACAAAGTTTAAGGTAGTTTCTTGTGAGAAACCAAACTATGTTTGTATTTGTTGTCGACGTACTCACTATAGAAGTCAAACTAGGAATGTTGATGTGTATTTAAAAAGTGAAAAGGAAAACAATGATAAGTGGGAGCAATTTGGTGCTTATTTGTTGGTGGTGTTATATGGGGTTATATGGCCCTAAGACACATTGTCGACATTGCTAAGTTAGCATGAGTTTTGCTTGCCCTATGCTGCTGCTTTTGCGCACGTCTCTGCTAAGCATTTGTTTTCGCGACACTTTGCCTCTGCCCTGTACATGATAACAGATTGTTTTTCACGTTCTTAGCCTTCCCTTCAATTCTGTCTGAACATAATGTGCAAGGTCGGTCAACAATGTCTCTTGTTATTCTGTTCTGGTCAGTCCCTATTACCTAGGCAAAACATGTAACCAACAGCTGCAATGCGGAAGAATCGTGCTTTGATATAACGTTGTTGCATGTTTTTGAAACACACTCGAAGAAAGCCGTTCCATGGAGCTGAACACTGCTATTCCTATGATGTAAACACTTGGGTTTAGGCTTTCAGGTAGGGGTCTGCTAATAACGCCTAGAGATCTTCTGTTATATAAAATAACTTCTTACTGCCTTGGGGAGGGTGATTAGGCCCAGTTATTTTGCCTTTTTCACAGTCTTTATAAAATGATGACTCCTTTTATATTCTATGGTATTGTAACAATGCTAATGAATTTTGCCTTATGCATTGAGGGCGCACTTGACTCATTATGTGGTTCCTGATGCTGGGGCCGCACTTTTTTTTGTGGTGGAAGCCGATCCGGCTCACCAGTTTGTAGTTTTTTACTCTTGGGTCACCTTTCCGGCGGTGGATGGCACTGATGATTTGTTTCACATGTATGCTGCCACCACCGTTCCTCAGCAGTATCAGCCTTATAGAGCGCTTGAGATTCCGCTTACAGCTTGGCAACACCGTATTTGGTTTAATGGCGCCCTTCCACACCCATTAACAGTAGTCTGTTTCGGCCCTTTATCTATAGATGGGGCCACATGGCCCGTTTTGGCTGGGTTTACCCCACACCCACGTGCTTTTACAACTGCTACTTTGGCGGGCTCCGCATCTTACATACATCATTGGTACGCGTGTATAGAGCTGTAATACAGTACGTAATGTGCACCGTCCAGGTGGGACCACCTGGCTCTGCTGTACAACCTGCGGGTCCTGGTGGCGTGACCATCAGTCTCTTTATTGTTAATTCTGTCATGGGCAAGCGCCCACAGAATAAGGATGAATTGCCTTATTGGCTTGCCGAGAAATTTGGACAGATAGAAGCTGTCTTTCATAATACCACTCCTGTGGATAAACACAGGATCTTAACTATTAGTTTGCCTAAAGACTTAATTCCTGAATTGGCTGATTGTAACACCTGGGGCAGGGTGTTTGCAGCAGTATATTCTATGTGTTTCGGCACCCCCTCCATGACCGTACTCCCCTCTGTGATTAAGTGCGTTCAGGATGAACATGGAGCCGAAGCGGCTGTTGAGTTGGGGATGAGACTGGTGGGAGTGTTCGACGTGGTTGCTGATATGATCCTTCTGAATGTCAAGGGCGATGCCGTTAGCTTTCAAGTAGAAAACTGCTTAGAGGCAGTCGCGGAGGCTGACAGACCACGAGAATTGCCAAAGATTATTGCAAAGGCTTACAACACCATAGGCCGCAATAGTCTGGGAAATAAGCCTGCGACTCAAATACAAACGCAGTCTCAAGTACAACAGAAAGCCCAGCCTGACAAGGATGGGCGCCCTTTCTTTCCTAAAAAGAATTGGCAAAGAAATAAGAAACAGGGTTCCCAACAACAGAAGCAGGGTTCGCGTGCTAGTTCACCAACCCCTGATACTTCTGAACGTACTTATGACTTGCGCGATCGTGCTAAAATTAAGTCTCCTGAAAGATTTCAGGTTCCTGATCAGCGTTCTCCTCGTTCTTTACAGGAAACATCAGGCTCACAAGCCGGTGGAGGGGATCGCCAGGATCGGGGGAGAGGTCAACCTGCGTCACACCTTTGTGAACAGCCTCAGCAGTTTGAGTTCAAGGACAAGCAGGGTGATTCCGCGCGGACCCGTCCTCCTTTTCAAAAGAAAAAGGTAGCCGCTTTAACAGCGAGATATGCCACAGACGGTGAGGACGCGACTCCTGGATCAGACATGGGCAGTGACTCTGCTCGACAGCGCGGCGGAGGTTACCATAGTCAGGGAGGCTCTACGTCCACGTCTGGATGTGACAGCAACTGACACATTTGTAACCATTGAGATTGCGGATACCCGGGTTGCCCCCCCGGATAGACTACACAAAGTCCTTTTCCTAATTGAAGGAGATATACTGCGTCCCATTAAGGTTGTGTTCTGGGAGAATCTAACCGCTACATATGATATTTTATTGGCGGAGAAAGATTGGCCTCCACCCTTTGTGTTAGCCTCTTCTAGAGGGGAAGATGTGATACTTCCGAGTTTTTCATTTTGTGTCCCTGAGGAACAAGCGCAGGCTCTTGCGGAGGAATGGGCTTTAGCCTTAGCCCCAGCGGTGTATCGCAATCAGGTGGGTTGGGACGTTGATTCTCCAGCTCATGAAATACCATTGCGCTCTATGCCACAACCTCAACCTCAATATCCCATCAAACGCGAAGCAAAGGCTTCTGTTTATGACATTCTAAGACAATTAGAGTATCAGGGGGTCATTGGGTCATGTGTATCACCTATGAATAATCCTCTTTTTACTGTCCCTAAACCTGATGGTTCTTTTCGGATTGTATTGGATTATAGAAATTTGAACAGCCATTGCCGCACCTTTGCGGTACAAAACACACACAGTTCAGCGCATGTGAATATTATTGTTCGTAAAAAATACAAAACGACACTTGCCATTTCCAATGGTTTCTACAGTCACAATCTCGACCGTGCGAGTGGTGACCTGACAGCATTCAGTGCCGTCGGAAATCAGAAAAAATTTACACGGTTGCCTATGGGGTACAAGAACAGCCCCGGGGCATTTGCGGCATGCATTGTTTCTTTGTTGCATGACATTGACCCTGAGCCTTGTCGTATGTTGATGACATCTATTTGACTGACGACGACCTCGCGCCGCATCTTGACCGAGTCGACCACATAATATTGTCTTTTGCCGACTACGGTTACAAGTTTAATTTTGAAAAGTCACACATTGCCCATCTGGCAGTGCTCTTTTTGGGCTACGAGCTCAATAATGAGGGAAAGGGTCTAGCACCTCATTTCCTAGAGAAGTGTGCACATTTGCAACCACCTTCTTCTTTGAAAAAGTTACAATCCCTGCTGGGTTTTTTAAACTTCGGGAGGATTTACATTCCCGATTATGCCCAGCGTATCAAACCGCTTTATGCGTTGATACAACCTAAGTTCTCTTCTGCCAGCTGGCTTCCGGAATATACTTCCGTCCTGCAATCTTTGCAGTCGGATTTGCTTGCGACTAACTTGTTAATGACTCGTGATAACACCACCAACCTGGTAATACGTATCGTTTCTGGGGCAGTGGGTTTCAAGTACTTAACGTTCAATGAAAGAGACACAATACCTATTGCATACAAGTCACACTTGTACACTGCGGCTGAAATGCGTTTTTCCTCTGTAGAAAAAATCTTAACGGCAGTGCAGATGGCGATTCTAAAAGAACGCTCACTGGCGCAGGGCAAACGCATTCTTATGGTCACTCCCTTCCCTGCTTTGGAAGCGGTGACCAAAGCTAGTGTGCCAAACTCTAAGGCATTACACCCACGTTGGATTCAGTGGGCTACTTCTTTGACGTCTTCGGATGTCACATTTGTCTTTGAATATTTATTTATTTAAATATCAAAGGGAGAGAGAGGATTAGAGAACTAGTCCTTATCCCCAGAGTTAATGTATATCATCAAATAGGACTAGGCTAAGATTGTATACAAATGCAACATTGTATGATTTTTGTAAAAAGAAAAACTTTTTTCTTTTTTGAAAGCCCTCACCCACCAACCTAGTTGGTGGCATGCTTCATCATCGGGCCCACCTGGTGACACTGATTGTGTCCCTGGTGTGCTTCAACGCCTGGTTTACAGCGGAGCAGGTATCTTGACTGAGTGTGCAGTGCTGTGACGTGAAAGTGAATTTAAAAACTGTACAGTGGTCCCATTACCCACAGGGTTTATTTTAATAGTTGGGCCTCTGGCAGTCATAAAAACAAGGCAATGGATGCACTTGGAGTAATAATGGCTCTTACATCCAAAAATGGTCTACATGTTTCAGCCAGGCCTCAGATGTATACTGGCTTTCCTCAGGACCTAAAAATTATGTGTGTTGTGAGATCTAAAACTTGGTTTGTGTTTAAACCAAATGTGTGGCACGCTCTAAGGTGCACTATGTGTGAGAGGGGGATTCCCTCTTAAGGCATTCCTGTATGACAAACACATAAAACAGAACATACAAACAAACATACAATAATACTGCGAAATTAGGCAGAGTTGCTTTTAGTCACGTGCATGAATATACTGGTGACCGTCAATGGCGCGGTAAACAGGCGGCGGTGAAATACCGATCTGACGGCAATGTGTGTCAAATACCGATATATGCGCTAAAGTGAAGAGGTATACATGTGAATAAAATAAACTTGTTTTAAAAGGAGGCCTTTCTTACACTTGCAATTAGCGGAAGTGCCCCATGAGAGTCCGGCAGGGGTTCTAGCTGAACCTGGGGAGAAAAAACGAAGGACGGCGAAATCGCCGTGGTAAAGCACAAGAGAAATGCTTACCGTTAGAAGGACGAGCAGCTTCCCTTAACCCCACTTACTGCATTACAGCTCTGGACCCGCATAAAGACCTAGTTGGCTGTCTCGGATCTCCGATGATGTGTCGCCCGGATCTGGCGGGCGCTTAAATATCACCCGTAATTGGCGGATGAAGCAAGTGTGTTCCCGTTTAGCCTGTGAAGGAGAAGAGGGAGGGAAACAACATAGAGAACAGACTAGGGGAGGTCCTCTATTCTAACTACGGCCCTTTCAGATGACGCGGAGCGTATGTGCCCGGTAGGCAAGGTTACTAACAACGCGTCTGGGGGGTGGGCGTGGCCACAGGTTGAGTGACGCTTGGCGTCTTACGTCTAATCACTAAATGGTGAGAGATCTGTATATTGAAACCGGGGGTTAAATTGAGATCATGACAAAATCCCCTAATGAATTGGGACAACAAAGCTGACAGAGAACGCAGACCAGAATTAGTATGTGTAGAGCACCACACGTGTGGGTCACTCTATGTCTATATTAAGTCTGAAAAATGTATTCTTGATGGACTAATAAGTCATAATACATAACAGATAACTGGGCATGAAGAGTAAGAAGCAACTCATGAGGAAGTTAATAAGTAAGGCTATGCCAGGGGATAGAATCGTTTAACCCCTGGAGCTGGGTCGATAAACGATAAATCCACCGTTGTTCCTTGGAGAGTAAACATTTATCATTGTCAGTATTATTGTGATCAAAGTGTTCGATCACTGTCCAGGACATATCATTCGTGGTATGCCCTAGTTGTAAGTAATGATCTGTCAGGCGACTGATGTTTTTTTTGCACCGTATTGTGCTCCGGTGTTCAACTATCCTTGTCCTGATTTTGCGTGTCGTCATCCCTACGTAGCGTAGACCACAGGGGCACTCAATTAAGTATATCAGATTTGATGAGTTACAATTGGTGTGGTGTAGCTGTTTCCAGGTGGTACCCGGTTCCAAATCAAGTGTTTTGGATGGGCGTGTGAGGTGACATACGCTGCAATTGTTGCATGGGTAGTGTCCCGTGATCTTGGGGAGACCCCATGTATTAAGTATGGTGTTTACAGTTGATCTATGGGGTAATCTGGGCCGTGTAGATACTAAACGGTCCTTAAGGTTGCTAGATCGTTTGTAGGCAAAAAGCGGTGGTTCCCAGTTTCTATTGCCTGAGTTTAGAATGCGCCAGTTCTTTTGAATGATGCTTGACACTTTATTGGAGGCATCATTGTAAGTGGTGACACAGGTCATGGGTTGATCAGGCACCTCTCTTGTCATAGTATCCAGCAAGGCTTCACGATTTTGGTTACGAGCTCGTTTTCTTGTCTTCTGCACGATTTTGCGTGGGTATCCTCGGACATGTAGTTTAGATACTAATACTGCTGATTGTTTGTGGTAATCAGATATATGGCTGCAGTTCCTACGTATTCTAAGGAACTGGCCGAAGGGAAGATTTTCCCTGAGGGGTCGAGAGTGAAAGCTATCGAACCGAAGGAGGGAATTCCTAGCTGTCGGTTTGTAATGAGTGGTGGTTTTTAAGGTACCATCCTCCGCTGTTATGTTAAGATCAAGAAAAGCCAGAGTGGTGGGGCAGGATGTGCATGTGAATTTTAGGTAAGGGTCCCTTTCATTTAGCCACGAGAGGAAGGATGTCAGGGATTCTTGAGTACCTGTCCAGATCAAGAAAATATCGTCAATGTAACGACGCCATACTTTGATGTTGGCAGTGTATGGGTTATTGATGGGGGATATATGTCTCCGTTCAAAGTGGTGGACATAGAGACCTGCCACACTCGGGGCAAAAACACTCCCCATAGAGGTGCCATTGGTCTGGAGGTAGAATTGCCCTTCATATTCAAAGTAATTCTCCTTTAAAGCCAGAGTGGCACAATTGAGGATAAATTCTCTGGGAGTATGATATTCCCACGGTGTGTCCATGAGTATATCATGGAGGACTTGTAGAGTGGCGTCCTGTGGGAGGCTCGTATAAAGGCTTTCAATATCCAAACCTACTAGAAGTTGCGTGGAAGGATCAAACATCAAATCCTTGATGATGTTCAGGAGATGTTTAGTATCTTTGATGTAGGTTGTTGTCTTTTGTACTAGGGGGTTCAAGAAAAAATCACAGTACCTGGATAGAGGTTCCAAAAGGGAGCCAATTCCCGAGACGATCGGACGTCCCGGGGGGGGTCTTGCTTCTTTATGAATCTTTGGTACTGTGTAGAAATATGGTACTTTCACATTCCTAGTGCACAAGTAATCCGCTTCCTGTTTGGAAATGTGTTGGGCTTCTTCTGCTTGTTCCACTAAGGTTTTGATGGTAGCTTGCAGGGTCTTTGTTGGATCCGTCTTCAGGCGTTTGTAATTCCGTGAGTCATTCAATAGCCTTCGGCATTCATTGTCATAATCCGATTTGTCTTGTAGGACAATGCCTCCGCCTTTATCCGCGGGTTTGATGATAAGTGTGGGATTGTCCTGAATTTTCCGGATGGTATCTCTGTCTTCCTTCGAGAAGTTATTGAAGGTTTTTGTCGTATCCATTCTTTCTATGTCGTGGTAAACAGCCTGCTCAAATGTGGCAATTTCTACAGGAATGCTTGTTGGTGGGGGCATAAAGGTAGATTTAACTCTTAGGCCCGTTTCATTAGTTTTGACAGTTGTTAATTCATCGTTTTGTTGTTTCTCAAAAAGGCCTTCAGCTTGAGTTTTCTAAAGAACTCGGCTAGTTCCACATGGAGTTTAAATTTGTCCAGTTTGGTGGTGGGGACAAAGGAAAGTCCTTTGTTAAGTACTTGATTTTCTTTGGGGGATAATGGAGTGCTGGACAAGTTGAATACCAATGTGGATGGTTCTGCATCCTCATTTCTCATTGGTGTCCACTCGGTCCCGGTTGTTGCTCCCTTGTTTTGTTCCGTGTGTTGGCACTCACTGGCTCCTCTTGTTCTGCCCAATGAACCTGTGGGTTGTTCCTTCTCCGGCCGCGAGATCTGCGGCCTTGTCCTAAAAAAGTTGGTCTCTGATTATTATGGAAGTAGGCAGGTGAACCGAATTGATACATCGGTGGCCAGCCGAAGTATGGGTTGTGTGGTGGATGGATGAAGGGTGGGGGTCCAAACTGGTTGCCTTGTGGCTGTCCATTCCATGGTTGCTGCCAACGTGGTTGGCGCCCTCTACTTCGTGATTTGGATGAGCCTGTACTAGAGTCACTTGAGACTGAGCTATTGTCCCCAGACGTCTCACTAGATCTATCTTGTTTGATAGGGTTTACATAGTTATCCTCTGTGTAGGGATATGATTTGACATAAGAAAATTTCTTAAGGTCCTTTTGAAATTTAGTTATTTTGGCCTGGGTTAGGTATTCTTTATATTCAGCCATTTCTTTATTTTGTTCATCCAGTTTTTCTTGAACGATGTGATGGTTGTTTTGAAGTGAGTTTCTGTTGCTTGGATCTCAATGATCATTGCCTCAGACAGACGTTTGGCGGTCTTAATGATCAACACCAGCCAGTCCCTGGTGCAATGCCAGGCTATTTGTGCCCAGTCCTTCCTAAAGGTGGCATCTTCCAGGAAGATCCTGGGAGCGTTGGTTACAAGGAGCCCACGTGGCGCGGTGTTAGTTCGTAAGTATTCCGTTAGGATGAGTCCATGGAGGATAGTTCTAATACGGTTACATTTCTTCTCTGTCAACGTGTCCCAATCAGTAGTTTGGGCTATTGTATTTGAAATGTTAAAATCTGCTAGGAAAGAAGGGTCTGCAAGTATTTCACTGATGTCATTTTCATTGAAGGTTAAGCCTGGGTTTTCTGCCATGGCTAAATGTAAGCGTTTGCTCTCACAGCTCTGCGCTGCCAATAAGTATTTAAATATCAAAGGGAGAGAGAGGATTAGAGAACTAGTCCTTATCCCCAGAGTTAATGTATATCATCAAATAGGACTAGGCTAAGATTGTATACAAATGCAACATTGTATGATTTTTGTAAAAAGAAAAACTTTTTTCTTTTTTTTGAAAGCCCTCACCCACCAACCTAGTTGGTGGCATGCTTCATCATCGGGCCCACCTGGTGACACCGATTGTGTCCCTGGTGTGCTTCAACGCCTGGTTTACAGCGGAGCAGGTATCTTGACTGAGTGTGCAGTGCTGTGACGTGAAAGTGAATTTAAAAACTGTACAGTGGTCCCATTACTCACAGGGTTTATTTTAATAGTTGGGCCTCTGGCAGTCATAAAAACAAGGCAATGGATGCACGTGGAGTAATAATGGCTCTTACATCCAAAAATGGTCTACATGTTTCAGCCAGGCCTCAGATGTATACTGGCTTTCCTCAGGACCTAAAAATTATGTGTGTTGTGAGATCTAAAACTTGGTTTGTGTTTAAACCAAATGTGTGGCACGCTCTAAGGTGCACTTTGTGTGAGAGGGGGATTCCCTCTTAAGGCATTCCTGTATGACAAACACATAAAACAGAACATACAAACAAACATACAATAATACTGCGAAATTAGGCAGAGTTGCTTTTAGTCACGTGCATGAATATACTGGTGACCGTCAATGGCGCGGTAAACAGGCGGCGGTGGAATGCCGATCTGACGGCAATGTGTGTCAAATACCGATATATGCGCTAAAGTGAAGAGGTATACATGTGAATAAAATAAACTTGTTTTAAAAGGAGGCCTTTCTTACACTTGCAATTAGCGGAAGTGCCCCATGAGAGTCCGGCAGGGGTTCTAGCTGAACCTGGGGAGAAAAACGAAGGACGGCGAAATCGCCGTGGTAAAGCACAAGAGAAATGCTTACCGTTAGAAGGACGAGCAGCTTCCCTTAACCCCACTTACTGCATTACAGCTCTGGATCCGCATAAAGACCTAGTTGGCTGTCTCGGATCTCCGATGATGTGTCGCCCGGATCTGGCGGGCGCTTAAATATCACCCGTAATTGGCGGATGAAGCAAGTGTGTTCCCGTTTAGCCTGTGAAGGAGAAGAGGGAGGGAAACAACATAGAGAACAGACTAGGGGAGGTCCTCTATTCTAACTACGGCCCTTTCAGATGACGCGGAGCGTAAGTGCCCGGTAGGCAAGGTTACTAACAACGCGTCTGGGGGGTGGGCGTGGCCACAGGTTGAGTGACGCTTGGCGTCTTACGTCTAATCACTAAATGGTGAGAGATCCGTATATTGAAACCGGGGGTTAAATTGAGATCATGACAAAATCCCCTAATGAATTGGGACAACAAAGCTGACAGAGAACGCAGACCAGAATTAGTATGTGTAGAGCACCACGCGTGTGGGTCACTCTATGTCTATATTATGTCTGAAAAAAGTATTCTTGATGGACTAATAAGTCATAATACATAACAGATAACTGGGCATGAAGAGTAAGAAGCAACTCATGAGGAAGTTAATAAGTAAGGCTATGCCAGGGGATAGAATCGTTTAACCCCTGGAGCTGGGTGGATAAACGATAAATCCACCGTTGTTCCTTGGAGAGTAAAAATTTATCATTGTCAGTATTATTGTGATCAAAGTGTTCGATCACTGTCCAGGACATATCATTCGTGGTATGCCCTAGTTGTAAGTAATGATCTGTCAGGCGACTGATGTTTTTTTTGCACCGTATTGTGCTCCGGTGTTCAACTATCCTTGTCCTGATTTTGCGTGTCGTCATCCCTATGTAGCGTAGACCACAGGGGCACTCAATTAAGTATATCAGATTTGATGAGTTACAATTGGTGTGGTGTAGCTGTTTCCAGGTGGTACCCGGTTCCAAATCAAGTGTTTTGGATGGGCGTGTGAGGTGACATACGCTGCAATTGTTGCATGGGTAGTGTCCCGTGATCTTGGGGAGACCCCATGTATTAAGTATGGTGTTTACAGTTGATCTATGGGGTAATCTGGGCCGTGTAGATACTAAACGGTCCTTAAGGTTGCTAGATCGTTTGTAGGCAAAAAGCGGTGGTTCCCAGTTTCTATTGCCTGAGTTTAGAATGCGCCAGTTCTTTTGAATGATGCTTGACACTTTATTGGAGGCATCATTGTAAGTGGTGACACAGGTCATGGGTTGATCAGGCACTTCTCGTGTCATAGTATCCAGCAAGGCTTCACGATTTTGGTTACGAGCTCGTTTTCTTGTCTTCTGCACGATTTTGCGTGGGTATCCTCGGTCATGTAGTTTAGATACTAATACTGCTGATTGTTTGTGGTAATCAGATATATGGCTGCAGTTCCTACGTATTCTAAGGAACTGGCCGAAGGGAAGATTTTCCCTGAGGGGTCGAGGGTGAAAGCTATCGAACCGAAGGAGGGAATTCCTAGCTGTCGGTTTGTAATGAGTGGTGGTTTTTAAGGTACCATCCTCCGCTGTTATGTTAAGATCAAGAAAAGCCAGAGTGGTGGGGCTGGATGTGCATGTGAATTTTAGGTAAGGGTCCCTTTCATTTAGCCACGAGAGGAAGGATGTCAGGGATTCTTGAGTACCTGTCCAGATCAAGAAAATATCGTCAATGTAACGACGCCATACTTTGATGTTGGCAGTGTATGGGTTATTGATGGGGATATATGTCTCCGTTCAAAGTGGTGGACATAGAGACCTGCCACACTCGGGGCAAAAACACTCCCCATAGAGGTGCCATTGGTCTGGAGGTAGAATTGCCCTTCGTATTCAAAGTAATTCTCCTTTAAAGCCAGAGTGGCACAATTGAGGATAAATTCTCTGGGAGTATGATATTCCCACGGTGTGTCCATGAGTATATCATGGAGGACTTGTAGAGTGGCGTCCTGTGGGAGGCTCGTATAAAGGCTTTCAATATCCAAACCTACTAGAAGTTGCGTGGAAGGATCAAACATCAAATCCTTGATGATGTTCAGGAGATGCTTAGTATCTTTGATGTAGGTTGTTGTCTTTTGTACTAGGGGTTCAAGAAAAAATCACAGTACCTGGATAGAGGTTCCAAAAGGGAGCCAATTCCCGAGACGATCGGACGTCCCGGGGGTCCTGCTTCTTTATGAATCTTTGGTACTGTGTAGAAATATGGTACTTTCACATTCCTAGTGCACAAGTAATCCGCTTCCTGTTTGGAAATGTGTTGGGCTTCTTCTGCTTGTTCCACTAAGGTTTTGATGGTAGCTTGCAGGGTCTTTGTTGGATCCGTCTTCAGGCGTTTGTAATTCCGTGAGTCATTCAATAGCCTTCGGCATTCATTGTCATAATCCGATTTGTCTTGTAGGACAATGCCTCCGCCTTTATCCGCGGGTTTGATGATAAGTGTGGGATTGTCCTGAATTTTCCGGATGGTATCTCTGTCTTCCTTCGAGAAGTTATTGAAGGTTTTTGTCGTATCCATTCTTTCTATGTCGTGGTAAACAGCCTGCTCAAATGTGGCAATTTCTACAGGAATGCTTGTTGGTGGGGGCATAAAGGTAGATTTAACTCTTAGGCCCGTTTCATTAGTTTTGACAGTTGTTAATTCATCGTTTTGTTGTTTCTCAAAAAGGCCTTCAGCTTGAGTTTTCTAAAGAACTCGGCTAGTTCCACATGGAGTTTAAATTTGTCCAGTTTGGTGGTGGGGACAAAGGAAAGTCCTTTGTTAAGTACTTGATTTTCTTTGGGGGATAATGGAGTGCTGGACAAGTTGAATACCAATGTGGATGGTTCTGCATCCTCATTTCTCATTGGTGTCCACTCGGTCCCGGTTGTTGCTCCCTTGTTTTGTTCCGTGTGTTGGCACTCACTGGCTCCTCTTGTTCTGCCCAATGAACCTGTGGGTTGTTCCTTCTCCGGCCGCGAGATCTGCGGCCTTGTCCTAAAAAAGGTGGTCTCTGATTATTATGGAAGTATGCATTTGTATACAATCTTAGCCTAGTCCTATTTGATGATATACATTTGTCTTTGATCCATCTCTTCAGACTCAGGAGTTTTTGCAGTATGAATTTGTTCATCCTCCTCCTTTGTCCCTTCTTCCTCTGTCTGCCTACAAATGCATCATTTATACCGATGGCTCGGCGCAACCGGCCACGGGTTCCAAACATGCTTATTCAGCGGCTTGTGCTATTGTGGCTGGCTCCATTGAAGATGGAGATTAAGTCATCCATTGTGCACACACAAGCAGTAGGAGACTGCACGGCGCAATTGGCCGAGCTGTGTGCTCTTGTTCTAGCTCTAGAGTTTGCTGATCCTCTAGTGAATACTCTTATTGTGTGAGATTCTTACTATTGTGTCCAGTCGTTCAATGACAACTTATTCTTTTGGTCTCAAAATGATTACGGCGATTCTAAGGGCAGCACAATTAAGCATAAAACGCTTTGGGTTCGAGTCGCAGATCTTAAACAACGTCTGCCTCTCACACATGATATTCACACTCTTGGCCACCAGCGTATCGGAACACACGCTCTTGGTAATTCTCTGGCTGATGAAGCGGCCAAGTCTGCAGTAGCCACGTGTTCCGTAGCAGCAGTTACAAGATCTATGACTAAGGTTGATAATGAAATTCTGGCAGCGGTTGCTGCAACTAGGGAGGGAGGTAATTATCCTGCGGGTTTCCCTTCTAAATACTCTTATCTTGTAACTCCCGAACAGGTTCCTTATGCTACCATTCCTTCGGCTGGGGATCAGCTGATTCCCAACTCTGACCGCAAACAAGCTTTGTTCAGGGCCGCACACGAAGGCATTGCTTCGGCACATGCTGGTGTGTCGGCAACAGTCACTATTCTTCAGCAACGTTACTGGTGGCGTGGTTTATATAAACAGACTCGTAACTATGTTCTTTGCTGTGATGTTTGTCAACAAATCAAGCCTTCTACAGTCCCACGCCCGCCACAAACACAACTATTTATTTCTAATAGACCTTTTGGCTGTGTCTATCTTGATCACTGCGGTCCACTTTCTTCTGATACTGCATACAAGTATATCTTAGTTGCGGTTGATTCATGCACTCAATTCCTCAGGGTATGGCCACAACGTAGTGCTGACGTTCGAAATGTCATCAGGGATTTGCGTGTCTTTATCGGGATGTTTGCCTGTGGTACCTTCCATTCTGACCAAAGTCCGGCGTTTGCCTCTAAGGCTTACAAGGATGCGATGAAGTCGTTGGGGGTACAGGTGCAGTTTTCGTCTCCATACAGGCCTGAGGGCAATTCAGTTGTGGAGCGAATGAACCGTGACTTAAAGCAATCCTTGACAGCTAGAGTCTTAGGAACTGGCAGGGACTGGCTGTCCCACTTGTATGGGGTCCAACGTGCATTAAATAATCTCCCTAGAAGATCTCTGGGTGGGCGGACCCCTAACGAAATGCTCTTTGGCTTTCACATGTTTGTTCCTGACCTTGATGGTCTGGACATTGTGGCGGCTGCCTCTAAGTTTGACTTAGATAATCATTCTGCTATGTTACAGGATCTACAAAAGTCCCGTGATGCTCTGGCAACTGAGCATTTACCATCTTCGTCTGCTGATGCACAACTGATTCCTGTTACCGGTTGGCTTCCTAAAGTTGGAGATCTAGTGCGGGAGAAGATTGAAAACAAAAAAGAATTTGGTCCCTCTTATCGTGCTCCGGTTTCAGTGCTTGGACTGAAGGGTACTAGTACTGTCATTCTACCACCATTGCCAGGTCGCAAAGACAACAGATACATCTCAGTGGACAATGTCAAGTTACACCGTGTGGCCGATTCTGAATAGTGTGACACCTGCAGTTTCGTGCAACGCAATATCCTTAGCACCGTTAACTTTGTCGTCACCTGCTGCAGCAAGGATGTCTGCTCATATGTTGGACACTGTAATTGATCTTCAACCTATGCAACAATCATCTTCTGCGATGGATCTTGTGTGTCCTTTTCCGGCTACTGATTCCGTGTGTCTTTACATTGCTTACTAACGGCAGCTATCTTATTTTAAACAATCAAGACTGCTGTGGTTTGCGGGCGGGTGTCCCATACTTGGTAACTGTTTCCCTGCGCGTAACTTGCTGTAGCAATGTCCCTTTCCCGCCCCCACATGGGAGTTTAGATTCCTCGTTTTGGCCTTCCATTCCGACTTTGAAAACAGAGTTCAACAAGTTGAGCAGGCTCAAAGCCCTTTTATTCCAACAGGAGGTGGCCCTCACTTCCGCCCGTGAAACATTCAGGTTGCAGGTGGCATGGACCTCGAGTGAGATACAGTCGCTTCTTAACACTAACCTCCCACTTCATTTTGGGGAACTAATTCACCAAATATTTAATGCATCTGATACGACTGGCCTTGCCCATTTTTTTAAATGTGTGGGATCTGGCCTGGTCTCTTCCTTCCAAACTATATTTGGGGTAATACCAGCTTTTATTCATTCTCTCTTTTCCAGCGTTTTCGGAGGGTTTCCCTTAATATTGGCGCTGGCTGCTGGTGTCCTGCTTCTCCTCCTTGTGCTTCACAATGGCTGCTCACTTTATGGCTCTGCACAGCCCGGCCCTGCTACAACTGTATCGTGATCGCCTATATGGGGCTTTTGGATGCTTGCCTCTGGCCACCCTTGGCGTGACTTACGGCTTGACATTCCGTTTTGCCTATTTTACTTGCGTGCAACCAGTGCTTCATTACAAACGGTGTCATTTCTCCTGGGCGATGGAACTTTGCTTATCAAACACGTGGTGTCCAATCCCTGATTTCGGCCGTTTGATGGGTCCCTTAGAGACGCATGACGTGGCTTGCTCTGTGAATGGTCCAATGGCACGTGCAGCTTTACTCGGGATCTTGGATCAATGGGATATCTCTGCGGCTGCGCAGACTTTCCTCCAATGAAGTTTCATTGAATATCACGCCAGTTTGTCTTTTCTATTTTTGGATGCTCCTGTTTGTGGGGACCATCATTGGTCCTTCGACTTACTGAATTGGATGTCTTCATTTTTTTCCACCGATGACAATGATGAATTATTGGAAGGAATTGCATTCCTTTGCACCCAAACCTTTATGGATTGACTGCTTATGGCGTCCGTACTCCACTGTCTGACATACAGACTCACTTTTTTTTCTCCCCCTTCTCTTAAGCTCACCGTGCCTTTAGCTGTTTTTGAACTTTCACCTTTTTCTCCGTTTTTTTTTTTTTTAGAAAGTCCATCAACAATCAATTTAAACAATGCCTGACTTTTGGACTCTGTTTTTGTTCTTCTGTCTATATCCTACTGACTTACCAGGGGGAGGGTGTTATATGGGGTTATATGGCCCTAAGACACATTGTTGACATTGCTAAGTTAGCATGAGTTTTGCTTGCCCTATGCTGCTGCTTTTGCGCACGTCTCTGCTAAGGATTTGTTTTCGTGACACTTTGCCTCTGCCCTATACATGATAACAGATTGTTTTTCACATTCTTAGCCTTCCCTTCAATTCTGTCTGAACATAATGTGCAAGGTCGGTCAACAATGTCTCTTGTTATTCTGTTCTGGTCAGTCCCTATTACCTAGAAAAAACATGTAACCAACAGCTGCAATGCGGAAGAATCGTGCTTTGATATAACTTTGTTGCATGTTTTTGAAACACACTCGAAGAAAGCCGTTCCATGGAGCTGAACACTGCTATTCCTATGATGTAAACCCTTGGGTTTAGGCTTTCAGGTAGGGGTCTGCTAATAACGCCTAGAGATCTTCTGTTATATAAAATAACTTCTTACTGCCTTGGGGAGGGTGATTAGGCCCAGTTATTTTGCCTTTTTCACAGTCTTTATAAAATGACGACTCCTTTTATATTCTATGGTATTGTAACAATGCTAATGAATTTTGCTTTATGCATTTTGCTGCTAGTTGTGGTTCGCATACTGTTTCATGGATCACTATAGTCAAAATAAACATTTTGAACTTATTTAGTGACTCTGATTATTTTATTGTGGACAAGTACGTGAGAGCGAAAGAGTGTCTTGTTCCCGCGACTCTGAGGTGAGTCGGGAGTGCTCGTGTTCTGGGTTGTCTAAACATTCGTAGCTTCTTGATATTTGTAGGAGACCGAATGAGACACTATTGCTAGTCGGTTTAGATTTTGGGTACTAAGGTGATAGGAGGTACACCCCTATTTACTGAGGTCCTGTTTTCTTGTGCATAGTTCTGTGTATGAGCAGAATCCCCGCAACAGTGGAAGGTCGTTTTGATTTGGGTAGTGATCAACGTATTTGTAAATATTGTTACAGCAAATTAGAAGAGAACAAAATGCCAGCTAGAGCTGTACATAATAACCTAAAGTTGGTAGCTATTCCTCCGGAACTGGTAGATTTAAATATATATGAGTCCATTCTTATTCAATCTGTGCACCCGTTTCAGGCTACAGTTCGTATGGAGCCTAAAACAGGTAACCTGCCTCCCACAGATTTACAAAGAGGTTTAAAAGGAAGGGTTGTGTATTTACCTTTAGATTTTAAGAAAAATATTGAAACTGTTGGTAGAGGAAAGTGAACCTTTAGTTATTCTAGTTAATGGTGTACCAACAAAGAGTCGGAAAATATGACAAGAGTTAGTAGATGTCACCAAACTTCAAAAGGCTACGTTATATCTCATAGAAAACAATATTTATTATAAAAATGTAAATCTGGAAGAACAAGAAATATCTTTAGGAGATGATAGAGAAATTTCAACTGGCCAAATCGAAAAAGTGGACAACTCCAGGAGTGAAGAAATTTATGAACATTATAGTATACATCCTTTACATTCAAAAGAAGTTATTGGAAACACTATTGAATTATTCCAAATGAAGAAAGCGGAGGGAACTCCCATGAGTGTTTGGGAGAAAAGTTTAGAAGCTCGTTGTTTTCCACAGCTCTTCCCCACTGGAAAAGGTGGACGATATGATGTACGACCAGTACAGATTCCAGCTTCAGAATACCGTTCAACAAGATTGTACTCAGAAGATCCAAGATTTCGACAATGTGTTCCTTATTTATTTGAAAGTGACTTGTCTGGACTTTGATATGCAGTGAACCACATATTAAAAACAGGAGTTCATCTCACAAGTTTCTGCAAAGGAATTTTTGGACTAAGTTCAACAAAGAGATGATCATTTTGAATCTCAGTTAATTAATTTGATGGCATGTCAACGTGGTACTAATGAGTATTGGTATCATCGTCACGTAGAACTTAAATGTATGTTAAGGAACCCCTATGTGGTTTGTTACGCTTAGTTGTGCTGAGTACGCATGGGACGATTTACTTGAATTCCTAAGAGAAGCAAATTCAAATGTAAAAAACATTGAATTGAAAACAGCTGGAGAACTGTGTTCCTTGGATCTTGTAAATGTGTGCAGATATTTTAATCATAGGTTTCAAGCTATGATGTCTTTTATGTGCAATAAAATAATCCACCTCTTGGGGAAGTTATTGATTTCTTTTGGAGAAAGGAGTACCAAGCCAGAGGTGCACCTCATATTCATATGCTGTTATGGATCAAGAATGCACCAAAATTTGGAACTTATACTGATGAAAGTGTTTTGTCTTTCATTGAAAAATATGTTACCTGTGCCATACCAAAAGAAGGAGGAGAAAACAACTTGAGACAGCAAGTTTTACGGTTTCAAAGTCATCGATGTGGGAAATATTGTCGACGGAAAGTCAAAGGGAAAATTTTATACAAAATGTCGGTTTGGATTCCCACGTCCAGTAATTTCGAAAGGAAGAGTCAACAGTTTCATGTCAGCAGTAAGGCATACTATAACTCGGAAATCTCCGAAGAATACTTACAACATAAAAATAACTGAAGATTCAAAGTATATTAATGACTACAATCCAGTGATTTTGACGATGTCGAATGCAAATATGAATATCCAATATGTTGCAGATAATTCGATTACTGTTGCTCGCTATGTTACGTCATATATATAACCAAATCTGAAAAGACGGAGTTGAAAGAAATGTGGGAATAAATTTCACAAGAGAAGACTGTTAGTAACAAATTGTACAGTTTTAGTTTGAAGATGCTTTCCCATCGAGAGATTGGATCCTACGAATGTTCGGATCGGTTGACTTCTGCAAGTTTATATTCAAAGCCAAGAGGAATTATTTGGGTAAGTCTAGGTCTTGCTGCAACACGAAATCGAGTATTGAAATCTGTACAAGAAATGGAATACTTAGCATTGAATGAACCGGAAAGTACAGATATTGTTAAAACAAATATGTTGGATACGTACTATCCTAAAAGAAGTCCACATCTGGAAAACATATGTCTCTATGAAGTACTGCAACATTACAGCTTTAAGAGAAATGTTATGGAAAATATAAATGAAGAAAAATATGCAGTAATTGGATGTGATGGATGTTTGATAAAACATGCCAAAGGAAATCTTATTAATCACAGGAAACTCAGTTGTGATACTCCAGATAAAAGGGAATTTTTCTATTTAGCACTTCTGCAACTCTTCAAGCCTTGGCATAGTGAAATGGAATTACTTTGAGATTTTGACTGCTATGAAGATTATTTTAATGCATGTAAAGATAGTATTGAATGCACAATTTTTACAAATTATCTGCAAATGTTGAATGAAGAGATTGAACAAGAAACTAGTATTACAGCTGAAATCGCTAGAAATAGTTCTCAAGATAGTCAAAGTTCTGCTCCACTAAGTCAAGATCCATTAGGACAACCAATACTTGAAAATGAAGCAGCAATAGCCATGAATGAAGTAGAAACAGCAATGCAACAAGCACAACAGGATATAATTGAGTTGGGAAACTTGGAAGACCAACTAAATTGTGAACAAAAAGAAATATATCAGCAAGTGACACAACAGATACAACATGGCTTACTTCATGAAAAAAAGAGTGCAATGGCACATCATTTAAACCTATTCAAATGTATATCAGTGGTCAAGCTGAAACAGGGAAAAGTTTCTTAATTAAAGTTTTGACCAGTTATCTACATAAAACCACTGAATCACATTTATCTTGTGTTGTAACAGCTCCAACTGGGTTAGCAGCACACAACATTAAAGGGATTACATTACATCGTTTACTGATGCTACCAGTAGAAAATGAAAATAAGTTGGAATATCATAAACTATCTGGAGAAGCTTGTTATGAAGTCTCTAGAGTACTAAAGAAAATTAAACTTCTAATCATTGATGAGGTGAGCATGGTCTCAAACTTAATGCTTGCCTTTGTACATTTAAGAATGCAACAGATTTTAGAAACAGATTATGATGTTTTATTTGGAGGAACACATATAATTGTATTTGGCGATCTACTACAACTGACTCCTGTGAAAGGACAACCAGTTTTTAAAACTCTTGTCCATGAAGATACTAGGAAATCTTTGGGAAGTATTGGAAATGTAAACATTTGGTCTCATTTTGAATATAAAGAACTTATTAAGAATATGCGGCAAGCAAGTGATGAATACTATGGAAACATTCTTCAAGATATAAGAACTGGAGTTTTGACACAACATGGAAAAGAAGTTTTACAAAGTTGGCTACTAACAAATTTGTTTCCAAATGAAAACATTGCACCTGAAATAATGTACAAAAAAATTGGAGAAAAAAGTCTATAGTTTGTCTAATGCCAACACTGCAAGAGTGTTCTATATTTAATCATGAACCTTTGAAATTGGAAAAATAACCAATACTGAAAATGGAAGCCATTGATATAATGGAACACGAAGGAGTTACTATTCTTCTCTCAGAGAAATTACAGACAAAATTGGATTCTTTGGAAAAGTCAGTGTCTAAGACTGCTGGTTTAGAAAAGATTTTATATGTATGTAAAAACTGTCGGGTAATTTTACGACGTAATTTGGATGTAGAAAAAGGTGTAGTAAATGGAGCAATGGGAAAAGTTATTGATTTTGTTAATTATCAGAACAGAGATGGAATTGAATTTTTGAACATTAAATTTGATCAGATTGAAGAGGTAAAACAGATTGGACGTTGTGCTGCTCGTTTTTTGCTTGTAAAAGACTTGTATGTTCATAGAAAACAGTTTCCTCTTTCTTTAGCATGTGCAGTAACCATTCATAAATCTCAAGGTTTAAGTGTAGACAGTGCTTTGGTAAATATTGGATGTACAGTATTTAAAGAAGGCATGGCATACGTTGCATTGTCTCGAGTAAGAACATTATCTGGTTTGTATTTAATTGATTTTGATGAGAAAAAGGTTAGTGCTGATGCAAATTGTGTAAGAGAGTATAATCTCCTAACTTAGGTAAATATCCCGTATATGAAAAGCGTGTAGTGTGTGCAAAATGAAATTATGATAAACATTCTAGTGAGGTTGAAAAAAGAAAACAATTGAAGAGAATGATGAAGCTACACAGAAAATGAAAATGGACACTGTTGATGATATTGGAGGATACCAGTTAGAAAATAGTTCAGGTATCAACTGCTACGCTAATGTAATTGTGAATGTTGTGTTTTATCTGGAAGATCTTCATCTTCATATTAGGGAAAATCGAGAAAAAAGATTCTGTTCTTTACTACATAATGTTTTGCAAAAGTTGGTAACTGATAGAAGTAAAATCCATACTGCTTCTGGCATTCAGCATCTTTTGGACATATGTAATGGTTCTTCACAATTTACACTCAATATACAACAAGATGCACAAGAATTCCTTATTTTTAAGCTTGGTGTATTGGAAGATGAAGGAATAGAAATCGAAAATTTATTTGGACTAAGTTACAGATGGGATCATAAATGTGAAGAGTGTTAATTTTCTTACACCACTGGAATAGATACTGAACGATTCATATACTTGACGATACCAGATTGCAAATCAGTATCTTTTAACAAATTAGTAAAAACAGCTAATCAAAATATGAAATGCTCCCATTGTAAATCAGAAATGTTGTCAGCGTTATATATAGAAAGATTTGGAAAATATGTCATCTTAATGCTTCAACGTTGTAGAGCAAATGGAAGAAAATTGGAAACAAACATTTTACATTTTGTAGCAAGTTTTGAAAACATCATTCGGCCTATTGGGAAGATGTAAACACAAATAAATGAGTTTATTTTGGATATTTTCAATGGAAATTGATTTGGAAACATTATTTGGCCTATTGGGAAGATGTGAAAAATTACTATTTTGGATATTTTCAATGGAAATTGATTTGGAAACATTATTTGGCCTATTGGGAAGATGTGAAAAATTACTGTTTGGATTATTGTTTTTTGGTAATTGTTATTGCATTTGCAATATTGTGTTTGAAAGAAATAGTTTATATATTTGGGGGCTTATTTACAAGGCCCTTGCGCCACTTTTGCGTCATTTTTAACATGGGAAAAGTGACGCAAAAGTGGCGCAAGGAGCTTGTAAATCTGCCCCTTGATCTTTATATTATATGTGATGTAAATGAAAATGTATATTTCAGAAATGTACTTCAGAGAAAGAAATGATTTATTGTACGGGAAAAATATAATTTAGAAACTGCATATAGGTGAACAGATAGAACTTGTAAATATTTTCTATGCAGATTTGGATTTTTTTTTTCAATCTCATTGATTGTATTTTTTTCCCTGCTGTTATATGATGATCTACATTGAAATCACTGTGAATGGTGAAATTCAATAGAATCTGAGAACAGCAAAAAAGGGAAATTGAATATGTTATGTAATTCTAAAATTATGCTGTGTTCTTAAAACTATAATATAAGCAATAACACTTTTTTTACACAAAGTAATACTCAAGCTTGAAAAGATTTTAAATTCAGTTTAGAATAAAACTACTGTAAAATAGTTTCAATGAGTTTGGTATCTACTTTAATAAAGAAGGTGAGATGAAATAATGTAATAAGCATAATAATATGAAGTGATATTTACAGTCACTTTTATTGCAGTCATCCATTTTTTTAAACACTACCCATGTACTGATCTAGACCATTAGGCACTATTCCCACACTCCTGCCATCACCCATGCACTATCCATGTATTTCTTCAATCACCTAGCCTGTATTCATACAGTTATAAGATCACCCAGACACTACCTATGTACTTTTCAAATCACCCAGGTACTATCTGTATACTCATGCAATCAGCTGCACATTATCAGTACACTCTTCCAATCACCCATGTAGTAGCTATACACTACTCCAATCCCCTAAACATTAAACCTGCACTGATGCAATCACCTAGACACTACCCTTGCACTCTTTCAATCATACAGGCAGTATCTATACAATGCTCTATTCATTCAGGCAGTACAGATACACTTTTAAAATCACCCAAGATCTATTTATACAGTCCTCCAATCACCCAGGTACTACTTGTGTACTCCTCCAATCACCCAACCAGAATGCTTAAAGTTTTAAAATCACTCAGGCACTACCTATGTACTCCTCCAATCACCCAGGCCCTACCTCTACACTCTTACAATCAGCAAGACATTACCCCTAAACTCATGCAGTTACAAAGGTATTAACTATGCATTAATTTTATCCCCCAGACATTACACCTGCACTCATGCAATCACTTAAGTATAAGCCATGCACTCCTGCAATGCCACAGACATTCCTCTGCACTCATGCAATCACTTAGACATTACACATGCACTCTTCCAATAACCCTGATATTATCCATGCACTCATACAATCACCCAGGCATTACCCATGCACTCCTTCAACCACTCAGTCAGCATCGGTGCATTTATAAAATCATCCAGGCACTACCTATGCACTTAAGCAATCATACAGGCATTACCCATGCACTCCTCCAATCATCCAGCCAGTACTCATGCACTTAAAAAATCACCCAGACACTACTTATACACTTTGCAATCACCCATACACTACGAGTTCAGTCATGCAACAACACAGACATTACTTTTGCACTCTTGCAATCAGTCATACATTTCTCATGCACTCCTTCAATTAACCACACATTACCCATGCACTCATACAATCACTTAGGCATTACCTATGCACTCTTTCAATGACCCAGACATTACCCCAGCACTCATGCAATCACACAGACACTATCCATACACTCTTCCAATCGGCCAGCCACTACCCATGCACTTATAAAATCACTGAAGCACTACCTATGCACTCGTCTAATCACTTAGGCTCTACCCATGCACTTGTTCATTTACCCAGACATTACCCCTCCATTTCATGCAATCACCCACGCATTACCCATGCACTCCTTCAATCTCTCAGACAGTGCCCATGCAGTCTTCCAATCATCCAGGCACTACCTATGCACTTATACAATCACCCAGGCACTACCCTTGCACTCCTTCAGTGATCCAGGCACTATCCATGCACTCTTCCATTGGGCCAGCCACTACCCATGCACTTATAAAATTACAAAAGCACTACCTATGCACTCATCTAATCACTCAGACACTACCCATGCACTCGTTCATTTACCCAGACATTACCCCTCTATTTCATGCAATCACCCAGGCACTACCTTTGCACTCCTTCAGTGATCCAGGCACTATCCATGCACTCTTCCAATGGGTCAGGCACTACACATGCACTTATAAAATCACAGAAGCACTACCTATGCACTTGTCTAATCACTCAGACACTACCCATGCACTCGTTCATTCACCCAGACATTACCCCTCCATTCATGCAATCACCCAGGCATTACCCATGCCCTCCTTCAATCGCTCAAGCATTACCCATGCAGTTACAAAATCACCCATGCCTTACCAATCCACACCTTTAATCACTCAGGCAGTACCCATGCACTCCTGCAAACACCCAGACATTACTCCTACACTCTTGCAATCACCCAGGTATTACCCATGCACTCCTTTAATCATCCAGACATTACTCCTACACTTATGGAATCACCCAGATATTAGCCATACAGTTCTGCAATCACCCAGGCACTACCTATGGACTCATGCAATCACCCAGACATTACCCATACACTCCTCCAATCCCCCACAGATTACCACTGCACTCATACAGTCAGTCTGGCGTTACCCATGCACTTACTAAATTACCACACACTACCCTTGCATTACTCAAATCACCCAGGCACTACCCTTGTACTCATGCAATCACTCAGGCATTACCCATGCACTCCTCCAATCACCCACACATTACGTCTGCAGTCATGCAGTGACCCAGGCATAACCCATACATTTACAAAATCACCACACACTACCCTTGCACTCCTCCAATCACCCAGGCACAACCCTTGCACTCATGCAATCACTGAGGCATTACTCATGCACTCCTCCAATCACCCACACATTACCTCTCCACTCATGCAATCACTCAAACACTAGCCATGCACACCTGCAATCACCCAGACATTAGTCCTGCACTCTTGCAATCACCCAGGCTCTACCTATGCACTCATGCAATCAGTCAGACATTACTTATGCACTCCTTCAATCATTTAGGCAGTACACATGCATTCCTCCAGTCACCCAGACATTACCCTTGCCCTCTTGCAATCACCCAGGCACTACCCATGCAATCACTCAGGCATAACCCATGCGTTTCTTCAATCACTCAGGCAGTACCCATGCACTCTTCCAATCAGCCAGGCACTACCCATGCATTCATGCAATCACCCAGGCATTACCCATACACTCATGCAATCACTCATGCATTACCCATACACTCCTCCAATCACCCACACATTACCTCTCCACTCATGCAATCACTCAGGCACTAGCCATGCACACCTGCAATCACCCAGACATTAGTCCTGCACTCTTGCAATTACTCAGGCATTACCCATGCACTCCTTCAATCTTATATACACTACCTGTACACTTATCCATATATTCCACTTACCACAATTCATACAACACTTACAAATTTTTCTTTTTAAACCAAATGGGCGGTTCTGACAAGAACTATTTTTTTCCTTCTTTTTTGTTTTATATTGTTTTGTGTTTTTTTAAAAGAAAAATTAAACAGAACCAACAGCGAAAATGATCAAAAAATGATGCAATTAGGATGTCATTGCATTAGAAAAAAAAATAAAAAATTAACAATGGTGGATCCTAATAGCAACCAGGATGGCATCCACTGATTGCTCACCAAAACATAGACTTTTGCGACATTTCACGCAACGCTGCTCGACCCTAGCAAAATCAGGGATGATGTTTGGAGTGCTAGTTGTGGTAGAACCAGATGATGTGCTTGGTCCAGCAGTGTTGTCCTCGGTTCTTCGCTTTTCTTCTTCTCGTCGATGCTGTTCTCTTGCGAGACGCCGAGGATGGGTAGTTTGTAAATGTTTCAGCATTGATGATGTGCAGCAGGAATATTTTTTTTCTGAACCACGTGACAGAACATTCCCACAACTGGTGCAGGTAACTTTTCGGGCATTGACATTTTTTTCTCCTGGTGGTATTGAGAAAAATGCCCACACGATACTTTTGTATCTTTTTTTTGCTGGTTCCTCTAGGTCTTCTTCCTCTTCAGGTGGAATCTGCTGAGGATCATTTGCAGCTGCCATTTTTAAATTAGTGAAGAAAACACCAAAAAAAAGGCAAAAAAGAGGATCAGAAAACAATAGGTGTGTCTTCTGAGATGCTCTGGAAGGAATGAAAAAAATGGGTGGGGTCCTTCAAGTTCTAGAATCAAAAGGTTCTTAACCAATGAAATTGTTTCTTTTAAAGTCACATGGGATTCGCACACCCGGCGCGCAACCAGCACGCACCCGGCGCGACTTCCGAAAATATATTTAACAATAATTCATCTTTATTCCAGTTACAAATAAATGATTTTTATAATTATTTTAAATAATCTCTTGCTATAATATACATATTAAACTTATATACATATACTTTCAAAACTTAAAGATTTGCGATGGATTAGCGCACCCGGTGCGACCCCCGGAACTACGTATGTGACGTTACGTGGGGCGGAAATTCACGCACCCGTCGCTTATGAAACGCATATCCTACACGACTTAACCAATATGGTGGCTTGGATTTGCACACCCACCGAGACAGGTACACTATCGGTACGTGCATCCACTTTAAAAAAAAAAAATGTATGTTTATATTTTAGAAAAGAGAGAACATTATGTTATTTTTTTAACAATTAAAAAAATAAGTAAAAGTATTTTTAGACATTATAGTTAGTAATTAGCATTTAAAAAACCTTTTAATTCACTCAAAAAACCATAGGTTTCAGGGACGTTATAGTTAGAAATTAGCATTTAAAAAACCTTACAAATTCACTGAAAAAACCATAGGTTTCAGGGACGTTATAGTTAGAAATGAGCATTTAAAAAACCTTACAAATTCACTGAAAAAACCATAGGTTTTAGTGACGTTATAGTTAGAAATAGCATTTAAAAAACCATAGAAATTCACTGAAAAAAACAGAGGCTTCAGGGACATTATAGTTAGTTGGACATTTCACTCGTACAAAACCAGAGAAATTCGGCTGTTATAGTTAGTTGAGGTAACTATAACTCGGGTCCTGCAATGCACTGCTGATGACGTCATATATTACATCCCTCATGACATGGTCAGTGACATCACTGATGACATCACTCATGCCATCTCAAATGACATCACTGATGACATCACTGATGATATCATCCATGTGCTCATCTGATGCACCTCCTCACACCCTAATATAACCTTTGACCCACTCTAAAATACAGACTGCCATTCTCGAACCCATAGACACACCAATACCAGTTACTATATACCCACTCACTGATTCCTAGGACTACACACACATCTACTCATTCACCCATACAGACACTCACACACCGCCACTCACCCATAGAGTTACTCACTCAGCTAGTCAGTCATGCAAAGAATCAATCACATTCCCATTTAATCACCTACACAATTATACACACACCACCTCACTTATTCATACAGATCCTAACACATACTTATTCTGTTATACAATCACTGACACAAGCACACACGCATCCATACAGCCAGTCTCACAATCACTCACTCTCACATATAGTCATTTATATACTCCAACTCACATATACTAACTTTCACAAATGTAGTTATTCACACATGTACCACTGAGACATCCATTCACTCACCAACACACCCATACACACACTCACCCACCTATACTGCCCTTCACAGATGCACTTTTGAACCCATACACCCAGTGAATCACCCACTCACACATCTATGCGAAGAGTCACCCACCCCCACCCACCCACACAGACACTCAGGCACCCATACAGATACTCAGACAACCAATCAATAACCCATATAGACACTCATGTAGCTACTCACCAACCCATGCAGCTGCTTACACACCAACAGACAGACAAATACAAATATTCACACAGTTTAGTCACTAAGCCATGCATTCAGTAAGACACGTTTAATCACTCACTTATATAGTCAGTCACACACCTACTAAATCATCCATTCAGTCAGTTTACACCCACTCATTCTTCAATACTCCTTGGCCTATATATATATAAAACATATTTAAACTTTACAGAAACACACAGTCACTAGATGATGTCATCAGTGATGTCACCAGTGATGTCATTTGAGATGTCATCAGTGATGTCACTGGTCATGTCATGAGTGATGTAATATATGACGTCATCAGCAGTGCATTGCGGGGGCGCGAGTTATAGTTACCTCAACTAACTATAACGGCCGAATTTCTCTGGTTTTGTACAAGTGAAATGTCCAACTAACTATAACGTCCCTGAAACCTATGGTTTTTTCAGTGAATTTCTATGGTTTTTTAAATGCTATTTTCTAACTATAGCGTCCCTGAAACCTATGGTTTTTTAGTGAATTTCAAAGGTTTTTTAAATGATAATTTCTAACTATAGCGTCCCTGAAACCTATGTTTTTTTAGTGAATATATATATATATGATCAAGGCCCGGATGGGCTGAAACACGTAATGGCAGACTAAATAAAATAATTATTTGCACTTATCGTGCGGTCCGTGTCCGTCTTTTATCCAGATCTGGTGGGAAGGAGCGGAAGAACCGGATATATATATATATATATATATATATACACACACACACACATATATATATATATATATATTCATTAAAGAAACCAAAGGTTAAAGTAATGTTATAGTTAGGTAAAATGTTCAGAAATAGCGTAATGTTTTAAACCACTGAAAACCACCAGTTATAATTATAGTTATCTCAAGTAACTACAACTAAGGCCTCAAGGTAACTATAACTTGTGCCCTCTCGATTGACAGTAATATTATCAATGGTGACAAAGATGTCAAGAGTGATGTAATATGTAGGGTAATTAGTAGTGTATGGCGAGGGCGCGAATTATAGTTACCTTAGTGTACGAATTTTGTTACCGGGGTCTGGCCAACAAATGGTGGGTTCCCTATCGTTAGGGGCCATGGGGGGAGCCCCAAGGCCGCTAAGACCCCTGCCAGCTCCCCGCATCCAATGGGAGCCAGAATTGCTCCTGCCCTCAGTGAGCAGCTAAAAATGCTGCTCCCTGTGGATGGGAGCAATCTTTTCATCTGTTTCCCTGCTTGCTTCACTGTGGGCAGGGAAACAGATGACAAGTCTGCTCCCAGCGGGCGGGATCATATTTCAAGCTCCCAGCCGCTGGGAGCGAACTTGGTGTTTGCTCCCGCTTGGCAGGAGATTTGAAATTGCTCCCGCCAAGCGAGAGGAAGCACAGGTTTCCCTGCCCGCACCAGTGAAGGCAGGGAAACCGCTATGTCCTGAGGTGGGCTCCCCGGCACATAGTCTGAGCTGGCCATGGGGAAGAGACCTCCCTCCCCTTTCTAGATGTGGCCGGGCCCCGGGTGATGGGGTCCTCGAGGCTGAAATTGGCCCGGGGAGAGGGGCCCCTCTCCCCCTTTGCATATTCAGTCGGTATGGGGTCCCTGGGGCATAAACCAGCCCAGGGAGTGGGGCCACATTCCCCCTCCTCCTTAACAACGTGGCCTGGCCCCAGGGGATGGAGCCTCCTCTCCCAAAGTATAAATATTTGTCTGCCCTGGGTCCTTGCCCACCTGGGGGTCTTTAAAAAAACATGAGCGGAAGACTGCTCATGCTTTTTTTCTTCTATTTTGCTGCAAATTCGCTGCAAAATGAAAGAAAAAATGATTTTGTCCTCAGGTGGGGTCCCTCTGGGGCACCACCATCAGGCCTAGGGGATCAGGGTATTCCTACCTTGCCCCCTTGCAACTTTTTAAAAGTTTTTTTAGGACTCTGGACCAAGTCCTAAGATGGCTGCCACCACTTCTTGGCTGAGGTGGTGGCAGCCAATCAGATCTCAATTTGAGATCTGTCAAGATCTGTGGAACCTCCCCGTCCCTAAATATAGAAAGTTTTTGAGCATCAATTGCTTAAAAACTACTGAATGGATTTACACCAAAACACAGAAAGCACTCTTTCTGGATCTAGATCTAGCTTTCTGCCCAATTTGGTGTAAATCCGTTCAGGGGTTTAGCCAGTAAGGGTGTCTAAAGTTCCTATGGGATAATGAATGGGGAAAATGCGTTTTAGGACCCCCTTTTTTCACGACCGTGCTTGACGAATTACCCCGAAACTTTCTTTGCACAAATTAGGCAAACATTAACATTTTTTTGGAAAGTTTCGTGGAGATCCGTCAAACAGCACCAAAGTTATTAGCAGCACAAAAAATGCATTTCCTATGGAAATACGATCCTAACTATACAGTGGCGAGCGCCACTGGGTTTTATATATATTATATATCTATCTATCTATCTATCTATCTATATCTATCTATCTATCTATCTATCTATATATTCACTGAAAAAACCATAGGTTTTAGGGACAGTTATAGTTAGTTGGACATTGCACTCGTACAAAACCCATGAAATTCCCCTGTTATAGTTAGTTCAGCTAACTATAACTCGCGCCCGCAATGCACTGCTGATGACGTCACATATTACATCACTCATGACATGGTCAGTGACATCACTGATGACATCACTGATGACATCTCAAATGACATCACTGATGACATCACTGATGACATCATCCAGTGACTGTGTGTTTCTGTAAAGTTTAAATATGTTTAATATATATAGGGAAAGGCGTATT